>CM055406.1:121422098-121434259 GCA_029228625.1 Pseudolycoriella hygida
TTTACATTTTCAAGAAAATTTACATTTTCAAGAAAATTTACATTTTCAAGAAAATTTGCATTTTCAAGAAAATTTACATTTTCAAGAAAATTTACATTTTCAAAAAAGTTTACATTTCAAACAAATTTGCATTTTCACAAAAATTTACATTTTCAAGAAAGTTTACATTTTCAAGAAAATTTGCATTTTCAAGATAATTTACATTTTCAAGAAAGTTTACATTTTCAAAAAAAATTTACATTTTCAAGGAAATTTACATTTTCAAAGAAATTTACATTTTTAAGAAAATATGATTTTTCAAGAAAATTTACATTTTCATATTTACATGAAAATTAACATTTTGTACAAATGTAAATTTTCTTGAAAAGATAAGTTTTTATTCAAGAAAATTTACATTTTCGTTGAGTACCATTCTTTGGCCGGTTGCCCGGCCAAATTTCTTTCGATGTTTTCAGTGGTACGCCATCAGGTCTTTTTTGTAAGGATTGACTTGGGAATCCTTCACAAGCAAGACTTCACATTAAGATGAACGTGATAAAAAGAACATCATGGAATCCCCATGTTTAAGACAAGAATTACGAATCTGTTTTTTCATTAAAATGAAAGAATTTGACAGCCTCCATTGCTCCGAAAGCTCATTCTATTGTCTTTTGTTGTAAACTAGTGCTATAAACGGCGTGGTAATGCAGTTTATAGCCTAAATGTTTTATAAAGCCGGTACTCACCTTTACATTTTCAAGAAAATTTACATTTTCAAGAAAATTTACATTTTCAAGAAAATTTACATTTTCATATTAACATGAAAATTAATATTTTGTACAAATGTAAATATGAAAATGTCGTCGCACACCATGCACACAATTTGTGTCAAGGAGGTTTTAAATAACTTTATTTCGAAAATGTGGAATTTTATGTGATACAAACAGTATGTTGAAAAAAAATAAGATTTTGCCAACGTTAGATTTTAAATCGTTTCCCCAAAACCACTAATCGATCGAAGTTTTCAAATAACAGTTTTTACCGAAAGTTGACGATTCGCGACTTTTCTTACCTAATGACGTACATAAATAGTTATTACATAACAACTGCAAGTTTTCCTTAGGAGGTTTATTCCGGGGTCGGGAATTCAGTTCTTTCGGTTTCGGAAAGCAAACATATTAGACACGTATTTTTTACAGGATTTTTTAATTTATTATAAGGTAGTGGAACATACATTCATCCAAATGTAGAAACACGTTGATTAGAGTTGTTTTCTGTGTAAAGGTTTGTTCCTTTCTACTCTGCTCCTGCTGTCTGAAACATGTGTGTAAGTGGGTTTTACGTTCGAAAAAAAACTTCGTACGGGTCTTAGAAGTGCCATTGTGTGTCATTGCTCGTAACGTAAATGCTTCTGCAACATGTCGCTTAAACCATTGGTTTTGCTGGACGTAAATTGTAAGTCTGTCATAATACTAGTACATTTTACCTGTTGCATGTATATTATACATTACAGATGAACATGAAGTACGTTTTAGACGAAAAGTGGTCGTCAAAAGTACGTGGCACATTACCCCGAAATTCATTAGCCTCATTTGTTAGCCTTATGTTCTAGAGATTCACGTTGTGGTACATTTTGTTTCGTGGAATAGCTTTTCTCTTTGTTTTCATTTTTCATTGTCCATCATTCTGAAATTCCGGCACCGAATACAGACTACGAGTTTGAAAAGTTCTTAGAATTAAATATTAAAATCGTGACGTTAAATGGAACTTTTAAATTTTTCATTGGCATAATTTTCTAGTGAGCGAGATGCGGTTAGGTTTTTGCAAGCAATTAAATCTTGAGCACTTGACGTGAAGCAAGAGGAGTGTAAGTTTTGCGACAGTTTCAACAAATCCACCCCATACACTTGTGTTACACTAAAGTGTTTTATCCATGAAAATGTGCAAATTTTTTTGTGTTTGTTTACCGAAATGGCATTAATTATTCGTGTTTAGAAGAATTTACATTTAATTAGATATTTTGTATGTTTAAAAATTATTTATATTTAAAATTTTTTTATTTCATTGTGTACTCACATTAAAGTCCCATAAATAAAGTACAAAGTTAAGAAAATACGAGTACGTGGGTTAATTTGCATTTCAAAAGAGTGTGAAAAATGTACATGAGTAAAACGTACATAAATATACCAAATAGTTAGCACTAATTAACGAATATTGTTTTTTTCGTCTTTATAAATTGTTTTTGTCACTTTGTGAGGAAATAAAAATAAATAAAAGGTAAAGTCCGACAAAATTTCAAAAATTCCCATTACAATAGATTTCCGATCGTTTTCAAAAAAAATAATTAACATTTTACTGAATGGAGTGGCTATAAATTATGATTCATGTCATTTCGATTTAACGAAACAAAACTCCTTCCCAAAAATTTTAAGCAATTTGAGTCAATCATGAATGCAATTCACTTCCAACATGTCCCACCGTCCAATGGGAAATGACAATACAGACGCTGCATGATTTATGGGATAAGCCATGTGTACATAACGTTGAAAGAAGTAGAACGGAATAGGAGTTTTAAAACATCGTGGTAAAGTGCAATTATAAGACAAATTAACTTCCTTAGATTTTTCATAATGTATGAAGAGATGTAGATAGTCGACACCGCCACACTTTTTCGAACTGAAATCGTTCAAAACAATTTGTTGATTTCTGTTAACCAAACATATGAAGATAATTACAAAAATAATAAAGAAACTCACGACGACGACGTTAAAAGCTAATTTTTGTTGACAATGACGTCAAGACCGCCGACAGTATATTGTCGCCATTCTTAGTTTATTTCGTTGATTAAAAGTCTAATGAAGTCGTCCTTGTATTCCTTGTTAGACCGAAGCAAATTATCGCATGAATCTTTCCATAACTCTAACACCGAAAATCGTTATTTTGGCCATTCCACGAAAACTTCGTTCCCACGCTCGAAATTCTCAGTTGTTGATGAAGTCCGTGGAATTGGAAGCCGAGAATGAGGAAATGCAGACATCAGTAAGTACAGAGATGTGAAATATTTTCGGTTCTCTAAAGTAGAGTCTTCTTCGTCCCTTGTGATGCAAATAACTATTTCAACTACGGCGTTTGCATAGATGTATAGAGTGTTAGTTGGTCAGGGATTGTAAGGCGCGTTATTAAGGGATCGTATTAAACTTTCCAATAGAAAAAATGATTTTGTCCAATAAAAATAATAAATGTCCAATAAATTTTTTTTTCCAATATAAATATTAAATGTGGGTAATTCAACCGGTAAATTTTTTACCGGTAATTACCGGTAAAGGTAATTACCGTTTACCGGTAAATGGAAATTTTTTACCGCTTGATGCAACGGTAAAAGATTTTAAATTTACAGCACATAAAAATGAGAAAAATGACATCAAGACCATCTACCTTTCACTTTTCTTTGATAATGATTATTGCCCTGAGACAGAAAAACCTCATTATGTGTCATATAATAAAAATTCTTGAAAATCCGACTCGAAATGTCACGTTTATTCGTATTTTTTACTATCGATGGTTAATGTACCCGGTTCCTGGGTGAATAACTTTTAGTGAAATTTTGTGGCTCAGGATAAGAATATGTATCAAAATAAAATGTTTGTTGAAGTACTCTTTTACACTAAAAGAATATGAGAAAACATGAGAATTCTGAAGACATTTCATTTCTTCAAGCAGTAGAGTAGAGCGATACCGAATTAATTTTCTTTGACATGTTTCGATTTTTTGGTAATATATAAGCTTGCGGACCCTCGAAGTCACAAATGGTGAGAATTTTCGTAATATTTGCAAAATTTAAGGTAGTGAAGGCCGGTTTCCATCCAATTCGCCGTCGATCACTTCACCGCCTTATACAAATCTTGCGGCAGCAGGTGCACTCAAATTCTTCAAACAAAACCAACAAAGGTTTACATTTCCTCAAGTAACATTAACGTTCAGAAAAATGCAACCTATCAATGAAATTTCTTGCAGTCTCAAGTTATTTTGTATAAGGAAGGTCTCAGTGGAATAATTGTCTTTCTTAAAGGAGTCATTCGGTTGAGTAGTAAAGGGCTATGTGTCATTTGTAAAAAATATGTATTCAGTCTGTGAAATTGTCTCTACGTCCAATACTGATACCATCCGTGAAGGTAGACAACCATTTTCGTAATCCACTGCATGTTCCATGCTGAATATTTCTTGAGAATATAACAGAACCCACGTTCCTTCAACACAACGTCAATTATGTGAACAAACATCATTCAAAGAAGAAGTGAACAAATTTTTTTTGATTTATTTGAAACGGCGAAAAGCGCTGTCGGCGAATTAATCGGTAACGAAATAAATGTCGGCTGTATGATCGTTCGGCGAAAAGTTACAGCGTCCGTCGAGTTAACTCGCGGTTATATGTTCGGGGACGATATACACGTCTACGGAGAGAGTGACGGTCACCCCACTAGACATTTCAAATGCGAATAAAATTTACCGGTTTTTACCGGTAATTTTTGTTCAATTTACCGTCTTTACCGTTCACCGATAAATGAAAAAACGTCGGTAAATGAATTCCCTAATTATATTCATATATTCATTTGTAAAAAATGTATTTTTTTATTGGTCATTAAATATTTTTATTGGACAAGAATTTTTTTTATTTGACATTTATTATTTTTATTGGACATTCATCATTTTTTTTATTGGAAGGTAAATAATAACACGTTATTAAGGAAGGTCTGCTATATGTCGATCGGCAATTTCACACAACTGTGATCGCAACATGAAATGCAAAATGTAGAACAAGATCACAGAATTTATTTTGGGAAGAATTAAAACTGATAATTCTAAAATGTATTTTGACCGAAAGAAAAATAAAAAGGATCGCTGGAAAATAATATTTTGATCGCGGATTGTTTCTCAATAGAACCGCAGCAAAATAAGATTTTGACACCAAAAAATAAAAAATTGATCACTCGAAAATGAGATTCTATCGCTCGAAAATAAGTAATGATAACGTTCAAAAGCTACCGCGGTACAATAGGAATTTGATCGCGAGAAAATGCTAATTTCATCGCGAGAAAATTATAATTTGATCACGAGAAAATGAGAATTTGATCGCGAGAAAACGATTTGTTTACAAGAGATATGAAAAATGTCAAAAAATGGTCGAATGTGTCTCTCCTTTTTCCTTCTACGAAATGAAACGAAAAGGCGTTACGCTCAACCCTAGAGAATTTATCCTTTTACGAAATGATACGAAAAGGCGTTCAATTATTATTCTTACGGTGATCAATTTCACTTTTCTCGCGAGCAAAGTAGTATTTTCCCGCGGTCAGTTCTTATTTTTCCGTTATCATATCTCAGCGATCCGTTTTTTGTTTGCGATAATTTCCCCTTTTTGTCGCGATCATTTTTTTTGTTTTCCTGCAATCAAAATATTCCGCGATCAAAATTGCTTTTCTCGCTATCGTTTTTTTTTTACGCGATCATTTCTTCTTTTCCTGTGATCAGTTTAAATACATGCCATTTATTTTTATTGCAGTGCTGTTGTCGATATCATCAATTAGTCTTTTCAGCCGCAGTTTTAAGATGAGAATAATTGAACGTTTTACAAAAGCAGACTAAGCAACAAATGTCAAAATTATCTTGCATCCCTTTTTTTCATTAGATTCAAAAATTAAGAAAAATGAGATGCAAGATAATTTTGACATTTGTGGCTTAGCCTGCTTTTTTAAAACTTTGTTCAATTAGGAAATTTATCAACAACAACCAATTAGGGTAAGTGTCATAATGACGTTCACATGGAGGGGGAATAGGTATGGTAAATGTGAAGGCAGGGTCCAGGGTAGATGGGTTTCGAATGAGAACACGGCATCGCAATTACCTCCTCAAATGTCAAAAATTGTCAATTCTTAGTGAAATTAAAATCCCTTTTTGACGGATTTAAAAGTCATCATTCGTGATGGGGATCAAATTTGTATGAAGTTTGACATTGTTTCACATAAAACACAGCGCCAATTTTATGCACAATCTAGTGATTTTCTAACCGGCCGGCGCGGCGGGGTCAAAATGGCGAAAAGTTAATTGTTTTCGGATTTTGCTTTTATCCTCGAGGAATATAACGTTTTTCAGGTGTGCGCGGTGGGAATGAAACGACGAAAGAAAGACTCCAATTAACGTTTTATTAGACCAACGCAAAGTCAAACTTAAAGTGAGAATTAATTTTTGTACAGACGTACGTAGATTTTCTTACATAATTTAGACTCAGAAGTAACTTATTTGGCACACTTTTAACAATTTGTATTTCCCATGCACCTGTCACTTATTTTTATACTTTATTTCCCACCTCTTAATTATTTCCATACTTTACTTCCCACCTGTTAGTTATTTCCCTATTTTATTTCCCACCTGTCAATTGTTTTCCTACTCTATTTCATATCTTCCAATTATTTCCCTGCTTTATTTCTCACCTGTCAAATATTTCCCTTCTTTATTTCCCACCTGTCAATTATTTCCCTACATGTTTTGCTTGGAATCTGACTCTTTGTCCATCTGCGAATAAAATGGTATACATAACACGAGCTGAAATGGCTGATTTAGACTACCGTGGTGAGCAAGTCAGAGGGTGGGACGTTACATCCCCGGACTTGTCAACCGCTCGAGCTCCATGTTATATATTTCACAACCTTCCCTCGGTGGAGCAGGAGGTAAGCAGACAGAACTTCGACAAAATCCCATCTTCTAGGCATATTTTATTGGAGAAAATATTGTAATTCACACGGCACACATGCATGCTTAAGAGCTGTTAGCTTTTTTCATTTAACGTTACCACAAAAAGGCGGATGTACACTTTTCAAGTAAAAGGAAGAAAAAGGAACAAATTCCGAAAAAAGTCATTTCTAATTACGAAAGTATAGTTTTACGGTAAGAACTTGGATTTTCCTCTAACTTTTTAGATTAAAGAAAGCGAATGATGTTCTCTTTACTTTTTCTTTACTTCGAAATAAATTTAACATTTTCTTTGAAATTTCTTTAGTCATCCTTACAACTTACTTCAATAATTACTTACAAATGACATGTTTTTCAGTCAAAACAGAATAAGAGTTTGTTTTCGGTTTGTTTATGTTTCTCAAAACAACAAAAATATCTTCACGACATCCTTAAAATGTATACAGGGGAATAAGGGGGAATACCGATCAATGGGCAATATTACGTATTTGGCGCAATTTTTTAAAGAAATTTTTAACATTTTATGTTAGTGTATCTTGTAACCTGTAGACAATCAATGATTCTTTCGTTATTACATTCGTCAGATCAAATTGAAAAAGTGACGGATTTTCCTTTCGAATTTGTGCTTCGATATTTCCAGAGAAGGCTCAGCATATTAGCACATAATTTCCCTTTTTATTATTTTACCAGTTTGAGTCGAAGTTTTTCAACATTTTCAAATCTTAGTGTAATGTATTTGATTTATTTCTGTTTATGAAATAGGACTTTTCTGTATACGTGAGAGTGTTTTGGTTGTTACGGAAGATATTAGAGAGTGTCAGATTGCAATCACTAAATCCAACAAAAACGCTAAACACAAACGATATATTCAAATGTCAAGATTTGATAGAGATGAATCCGTTCGTTTCGTCTGTAAGTTCACAAAATTTTTTCAAACATTTGCTGATTACTAATCCTTTGGTAGCGGCAGTTAGCTTGATAATTAATTTTTCTCATTAATGGACAACTCAATGACTCAAGCGTTGCTTCTTGCAATTGTAGGTTAAGTCAAAGGAATCACGTGTTCATCATTCAAAAATGCATTATTGAGACAAAAAAATTTGGCCAGCTCATTGCCGCTAAGCTTTGTAAACATCATATTTGCGAACTTCAACAATAAAATATAGATCAAACGCTACTCCAGAACAAATAATCACTAAATTATTACAAAATTTTGCGATTTCTCAGAGTAAACCGAACATTTACTCACTTCATTCATTTCTTCTTCTTCTTTCAAATCTTGACATCTACCTTTATAGTTAGTGTTTAGCGTTTTTGTTGGATTTGGTGATTGCAATCTGACGCTCTTCCCATCAATTGGAACGAAAAGTTGCTTTCCGCGGTATGTGCACCAACACACTCTCACTATTGTAGAAATAGTAGATTACAGTGGGGGATGCGGAAATAAGTCATTACATGAGGTGTAACGTTCTCTACCGCTGGCTCAACACAGAAGTGATCGCACAAAATATCATGTAACAAATTCAAAGGAAATAACTAATATGATTTCATTTCACTTTTCTCTCAGCCCCAATCAATTTGACATTTCTCACAATGAGTATTCAACTCTTACCTCCTTTGCAGGTCGTTTTATATTATAATGCGAATGTAGTTTCTAGATCATCCAGGCCAACAGATCTTCGGCAAATAATAAAGTGTCACCGTCTTACGGATGAATAATAATTCCACAGGAATAATACTTCTCAAATTCCTTTATTTGCAATAGGATGTTTAAAATATAAAAAAAATGATGTGAAACATATCAGTGTGCTTCGATGTTCTTAGTGTAAAAAAAAAAAAAACAGATCCGAATCGCCCGTCCATTCAGGGCCGTTATTTACAATCTCTTCTCTTTCGGAAGTTTCGCATGATTGGCGGAGCATAGAACGTTGTTTCGAACATGAACTTTCACCGGATGCGTCGTTATACGTGCTGTAAGTCGACTGCGCTCGATTATTTGAAATGATAAACGGTGCGTGAGAGAAATTACTTTCGCGTGTAATTTTATTCGTTCAGAATTAAGGACATTTGAACATCACCTTTAATTGTTTTCATGCGATTTAGTGAATATTGCCTGATTTGAGCGACGCGACAATGATGAGATGCGAATGGTCTCTTTATAGAGGGATTACTTTTGTGAAATGAGCCAAACTCAAGAGGATCTTTTTAAGCAAAAAGCTTTTAAAACTGTTTGATGATGAGTGTAGAGTTTGTATCCCGAGCCGAAGGCGAGGTATACAACTACAAGAGTCAAAAAACAGTTTTTAAAGCGAGTTGCTTAAAACTACACGAATGAGTGTCACGAAATTATCCAGAATTGATGACTTATTAAGCATCCCGCACTGTATGCTGTTTTACTCGGTGTCCCAACCGAAAACGCGTCATTACATGTAGATATACATGTAATGAGAAGTTTCCGATGGAGGCTAAATGTAATGAATAGCATGTAATGAATGACATGCAATGAATAATTTCCGTAGGGTGCATACATACATGTAATGACAAGTTTTCGGTGGGACAACGAGTAAAATATCTTTCAGCATACCCCAATACACACTCGATGTGTACTTTTCGCTTGGGCTTCGCCCGCGCGTACGTACACATCTCGTGTGTATTGGGGTATGTTGAAATATATTATTCTTGTCGCACGTGCACTGAAGGGTATTTGCGACCATGGAAGTATACATGGGATCTCATCAATTCAATTCGTGTTGAAATGTGTGTAATGTGTTAAAACGTCATTTTTCGAGTGCGCAATTCAGTTTGTTTTTGAACAGTTTTTGCGAAACACTGTTCAACTTCCATTGTTAAAATTCTGCATTTTCTTCTATAGACGCCATTACCCCACGCGAGGTCGTAATTACCCGCAAGGCGCCCCAAATTCAATTTGGTAGTCCTGAAGTTAAAATTAGTTTTCAAGACATATTTTCCGATAAATCTTGAAATAATCAGGACGAAGCGTTGAATTGCTACAGGAACGGAAAAGTGAAAACCGACAAGTTTCTGATTTATCATACTAATTTACTTAATTTTAATTAATTAATTTACTTAAAATTTAATTAAAAATTTTTTTTTATTAGTTTTTCATAAATAACCACTGACCACTGACAATAACCAAGGTTCTTATGCAATTTCGAAATTTGTTTATCAACTGCATAAGAACCTTAAGTTTGAGTAAGAATTTTAGCTTGAATTTTATGAAACTGTCACTGTTGTCGTAATATTTTCGACATTTAAGCTACATATGCAAACCCTAGTAGGAACGGGTTAGTTGAGTTAGCTTAGTGGTAACGTGCTGGCCTTCCACCAAGAATATCCGGGTTCAATCCTGGTGGGGACAAATTCTGTATAGGATTTTTCTTCAATGTATAGCATGAAAGTAACGTTCCTAGGCACACCCAGGCTTCATAGTTTGGGTAGTTGTGAATTTGGTGCCGCAACGAATCGTACATAGAAGAATGACAAATATGACCCCACCCATATTCGATGAATTCTGTGTACAAATATCTGTACGGAGATATAGTTAGCACCAGAAGAAATCCTAATGATAAAATGCTAGCTACCGTTAGGCGTGGTTCGGAATTCACGTTAAGCATGTGGTCCAAAAAATTCCTGCCGGTCAAACACATTGATGGGGCAAACCGGCATTCTAAGCCCTGCCGGTTTCCGCACCTAGTACATCATAGATGGCACTAGGTTTGTGTGCAATTTACCACTGACACAGTAAAAACGCCGGTAACGAAAGGATCTCTAAGAGAATCCATGTGTGCAAAAGCTCACAAAAAAATTGCGGAACTAGTAAATAAAATGATCTAGCCTCTGACCCGGACGGGTTGTAACGGCGGATTATTATTATTAGACAAACCCTTCATTGTCTTCTAAAGAGCTTCATTTTTTTTGGCGCAATTTTTTTTTTAAAGTTAAGGTCTTTATGCAAATCACAGCAACTGTGAAATCGCCTCCGGCTAAGTCCATCGGCAACCCATGCCTCGAACCCCCGGTTTGTGACATAACGGCAAAAATAATTAAAAACCATGAAAAATCACAAAAAGTCCTAAAAAATATCAAATTTTCTTTCATGTGGGAATCGTGAATTTTCGTTAAGGTAACTAATGCTACTCCAAAGCTCGAATCCCTTGCAATGTGGATCTTGCCGCGTTGCAATTTTTTTTCGTAGATAAAAAATTTTCAGCTAGGTATAGTATACACTTTAAAGCTACTGACTAAAAATAACATACGGCTAGGCAAAATAGATGAATGCGCCTTCATAAATCTATTCATAAAGAACAATGATTTGGTAGACCTGATCATTCGAGCGCAAAGTGTAAAAATATTGAAACTATAGGAAAATGAAAGTTTTCATTTTCTGAATTAAAAAAGAAAGATAGCGAGAGTGAGAGCATTTTCCGATTTTAACGTCAAAATGATGGACAATATACGTTTACTTAAAGTAATTCCATCCAAGAATTCTATGTAAATTAGAGAAAAATGTAAATTTCAGCCAAATATTTTCAAAAATTTCGCGTGACGTAACAGGGCTCTAGACCCCCCTGACGAATATCAGTACACTTTTTTTATCGAAAATAATCAAAACAATATCGATAATTGATAAATTCAAAAAATCTTCTGCTACGTTATATGGCAATAATTGCTAGTTTTTTGAGACTGACAACAGTACCAAAAAATACATTGAGACCGAAGAGTGTGCCCGATTACCAGAAAATACTTATTAGGCTTGTGTTACCGACAAGCATACTCATTTTAAAGAGAAAAAAATTTCAATTTTTTCAAGACCGACGAGTGTGCTCAGTGTTGAAAATCTATCGAAATATTTTGTATGTTCAAGCGAACCAAAAACGTCACATTTCCTCACCAGATGAAGAACCGAAACGTCAATATTTTAGCATACTTTTTTTATCGACTTGTGTATTTCGACTTATTTTTTCCCCTCTTTTTAGAATAGCATATATGAGTCGGACCGAAAAGATATGATTTTGATGACGGTGTTGAAAACGTCCTCGAGTAAATCTTGACTGATTTTCAAACTTTTCCCCTGAAAGGTAGTCGAAATAGTGTAGTCGAGCTAGAAGTTCATCATTTTTGGGTCAAGGGCCGCCGAGCCATTCACCAACGCCAAGAACATTACAAAATACAAATTACTCTCATAACTATCGAATTTTCATAACTATCGAATTTTCATAATTATCGAATTTTGATAATTATCGATAATTATCAAATTATCGATATTGATTTGATTAATCAACTATCGATAATTTCTTTCGATTGATAATATCGATAGTTTTAAGTGCCTTACATGCCTAAATACGAACAAAATTTTCGATTTTTCGACACCTTAGGAAGACTACTTTGCCGTTTGACTATGTCGACTTCAAGCTACA
>CM055406.1:121434759-121461591 GCA_029228625.1 Pseudolycoriella hygida
CCCCCCTGTCTTTTCACTCATTAAAATTGGTTCCGTGGATTCGAAGATATGACATCCATATGATTTTCCTTACAAAATGTACTATTTCATAGAAGCCAAAGTTAATGCAAACATCACGTTCCAGGGCCATTTGTATAAGAACCGGCTTTTTTGCAGGGACTTTCGGGTGGGCATTCTACGCCATATGAGATTTTAAAAATAGGGGTACCGACCTCGTTTAGGCGCCAGGGCCCTTAAAAGGCGCCATATAAAGCCGATATGTATGCGTTTGTGTGTGTAATGTGTATGGTAGCACATTTTGTATAAGACAAGGTTGGGTGTTCGAGATGGAGGTTTGGTGTCAAAGGGAAAATTGTTGGGTTGGGTGTGTAGTGTATTAGGGTGACGGGCAAAATGGCGGAAAATAGGCGGGGACTCAAAAAAAACTTTTAATATGTTGTAGAGGAAGTTGAGGAGATCATTTTCGCCCATGGAAGTTGTAGCCGCCGCGCTTCGGTTTGGCGGCGGCGGCGGCTAAAAAAACTTTCGATATGTTGAGATTGTAGACAAATTTTTTTCACCGGAATTTTTTTCGACAGAAATTTTTTTTCGACAGACATTTTCGAGGGGTGACGCACTTCTGCGCTTTATGGAATAAATGGAATAAATGGGAATAAATGGAATAAATTAAATAAATGGGAAAAAATGGAATAAATGGGAATAAATGGAATTAATATTGGAATAAATGATCATTTTTTCAAATTCGTCAAAACTTGATTTTGATGGCAACGCACAGAACAAACCACACTAATGTGTCAAAAAGTGAAAAAACTCACTTTTGAAAACTTAACAGAATTTTTGTTGAAAAATGGAATAAATGGTATAAATAAATTTATTCCATTTATTCAAAAAAAAATAAAATTTAATCTCAAGATGGTTTAAATGCTTTATAATTTGTGCAAACCTTTTCTTGAACTTATTTGTCTAACTTCTGATGTGCTTGGTTCAGATATTTCGCAGAAAAATTTTGGGAATAAATGGAATAAAAGAATAAATGGAATAAATGAAGTGCGCCACCCCTCGGAAATTTTTTTCGCCGGATTTTTTTTTTCGTCGGAAATTTTTTCTCCAAAACTACTGATATCACAACAAAAACCCTTTTTAAAACGGAAACGTGACGCAAGTCCTCGTCCCTTCTTCCAAAACAACTGATATCAATTTGGGTAACGCTTACAGCTTCAGAACGTAAAACATTCTTTTGAAATATTTTCACTTTTAATTCAAAAAATGCGTCACAAATGCCGGACCCCTCCTAAGTAATAATGTTTCTGCGCTTCCAGATTTCGCACGCTAGAAATTTGGCTACCCGTACGCCACACATCACGGAACAGACAAACTATAACATTGGGGGTCCGGCATTTGTGACGCATTTTTTTAATCAAAAGTGAAAATATTTCAAAAGAATTTTTTGCGTTCTGAAGCTATAAGCGTCACCCAAATTGATATCAGTTGTTTTGGAAGAAGGGACGAGGACTTGCGTCACGTTTCCCTTTTAAAAAGGGTTTTTGTTGTGATTTTAATATACATTGTACATGTACATTCACCGCATTGTAAATAAGAACTTTGTTCTTCTGCGGAGGTTTTTAACAACAAAGTTCCTATTTAAATTGCGGTCAGCTTGCAAGGCGACATATTCAAACGTTCAAATGGACTGGGAAATATTTATTAAGGTGTCGAAAAATCGAACATTTTATTTGCCTTTTTCACACTTAAATATACGTTATAAACGTCATACGTGTAACACCTCACTACCTTCATTGAGAAGTCTTTCAAATTGTCATTTCGTTATAGAAAGTTTCGAAAATTTAAAAAATGTATGAGAAAACTGTGGAAAATCGGTCAAAGTTAAAACAGCCGGTCAAAATTTGAGACTTTGACGGTAATTGAGGCTCTTCACAAAAATACTACGCAACATGGTGAGTGTGACAATATGAATGGAAACTGCTGACCCGGTAGTGAGACGGGGGCGAACACTGTTGGTTTAGGGTACGCTACCTGATGCACATAGGCGGGATAAAACTCTAAACTATCTATCAATATCCATCTAGTAGTACGATTCAATTATAACCTTTATGTGATTCTGTTCCGAGGGGTTATCCACTGGAACAAACTTCCACAAAAATTCCAAGAAATTCCAAAAATTCCATCGAATCTCCAAAAATTCCATCAGCCTGTACCAAAAATAATGGAGTGGATAACCTGTCGGTCTGTTCGGATTAAAGGTCGGTCTATTCCAACTGTCAAAATGACGTTTGAAACGTCAAAGTTGTAAAACAAAGAAAACAAACGAACAGTTAGGGGACAGTCCAAAATGTTTGTGTCCTTATTATTACGTCTCTCCTGACGAACAAAATCTTGAACTAAGATGTTTGATTTTGTGAAATTCGGTGAACCAGTGGATTATTTAAAGTTTCATGAAGGTTGTTATAAGAAAAGTCCAATAACTTTCAAGCAATTTCAAATCGAAATTTGACTGTCACGGGGCAATGTGAAAGAATACGCCATATTTGGATAAATAAAGAATTTAAAACGACAGAAAAATCTCCAAATATTTGACGCTACAAGCGCCATTTTGACAGTTGGTATAGAACAACCTTTGATCCCAACAGACTCATATACAATTGACAATTGCCAAATTCATATTTCCGACCAGCTGGTTACCAACTAAATCACTGACACAAACAAACTTAAACTTATTCATAATTGGCAACATTGACCACTCGCATAGACCCATGGCCACAGGCCTGTGTGAGAGGCAAAAGAAAATATGAATTCAAAAAGTAATTTGCCAAGTCAATAGGATCAGGAACAGAACTAATTTGGTACTCTGGTGACTTCGAAATCTTTGGCTTCTAAAAATGATCATAAAGACCTTAAAAAGCAGGAAAATGTAGACGCTATGTGGCGCTAATAACCGTATGTTAATTAAAAATAAGTGAAAAGTGAACTTGTTCATGCATCGTTTCGGTGACGTTAGAGAGGTTGTTTTTTAACTGGTTTTACTTTTTTTCACTAGTGACAAAAATTAACTTTCTGCCACAGGGGATTGAAATACGACATATTTCTATATCGATTACTAGATGGAAACGTTCAAAATTTCAAGACAAGTTTCAAGACTGATTTAGAATTATTCAAAACCAATGCAATGTGATGTTAACAGTGATTTCTTGAATGAAAATCGTAATTTTCGTTGTTTGTCTATTTCAAACCCAGGTTTTGCAGAAAGCAGTGTGTGCAACACGTATTGGAATGTTTTTTTCAGCACACGTCCTAAATTTCATATTCACTACACTCGTATGGAAAATATAGGACTGATGCTGAAAAAATCAACATTCCACTACTAGTTGCACAACGTACTATTTTATCACTCATTTGGGTGATAAAAAGTTACTTTCTGTCACTTTTTATCACTCATTTGTTTACGTTTGTTACCCTGACAAATTAATTAGAAATAAATGAAATGAAAAATGAAATGAAATATTTTTGTCACTAGTGATTTTTTTGTGATTATCTGGTGATTATTTGATTATCTGGTGATTATTTAGTGATTATCTGCGGGTGGTTCACCACTCGATAAAAAGTTCTTTCAAAAGTTCACGTTTCACAATTTATTGCATAAATTCTTGTATGAAACACGTTGCGAAATTGGTGGTTTTTGTCACACGATGTGGTTATTCAACTCCATTTCTCAACTAGTTGCAAAAATAACTATTTGAAGAGTTAAAATAATTGATGTTTTCGACAAATAGAATAAAAAGGTCAAAGAAGGACCAAAAGTGGTATTGGCTGGTACTGGTAATGGTAAAACTCTATGAAAAAGATGTCAAATTCATGTTTCTTGGTGGTATGATGTTGTGCTAATGTGCCCAGATAACACAGATCCAACTTTTTAATGTGGTTGCCTACTGAATGTACATTAAATGTGTGAAATTCAATGTTCTTGAGAATATGTACATAAAATAAACAAAAAAGTGCCTGTAAAGTGGTACATATTTTGATGTACATAAAAAGCACATTTTTTGTGCTATTAAAACTCGAAATTATTGCACTAGATCACAAATACATTTTTCGCACATTTTATGTGCGTGATAAAGTGTACACTTTTCCTATCACATTGAATGTACCAAAAATGTGCTCGTGATGTAGTACATTTTTCGATGTAAATAAAAGACATATTTTTTGTGCTATTAAAACTCAAAATTACTGCACTTGATCACAAGTACATTTTTCGCACATTTTATGTGCGTGATAAGGTGTACACTATCTCTATCACATTTAATGTACCAAAAATGTGAACCGAAATAGAAAAGTCGGAAAACTAAATTAAATTTTCCTTTCTTTTCTTACATAACATTATATGTACATGAAATGTCCTAGTAATTCACACTAAAAAGTACATTTAAAGGTTTTTGAAATACATTAAATGTCCTGGAACTGGAGCACATTAAATGGAATCAGCTCACTTTCCGATGGCACTTTATGTACATTTCGTAGGGTCAATCGTTATCTGGGGTGGTATACATGCAACGCCAGAAACAAGACGTAATTGCCAAGAAAATATTTTCTTTTCATAAAATAATTTTGTCGTGCTTTGTTATCTTCGTTATACTTTTATACTTTTCTGCTATGTATCGTACGAGTCTACTGCTCGCTCTACGTTTTTTTTCTTAAACGTTAATAAAATATGAAATTTATTTATTTTAATTCTCCACTAAGTGTAACATTTCGTTTAGGATGTTATGTGAAAAGGGTGATGAGGACTCACATTTTTCTAATAAATTCCAATGAATATTGTGGTCAACTTATTATGCCGATACACGCTAAATTGTCATCGTGTTTTTCTAAAGATACTTTTTCGTCATCGAGACGTACTTTTTCATCACTTTACAGCATTTAGATAAAATTAAAGACCCTTTTGTTTAACAAAACGAAAAACGAATATCAATTAGCATCAGTTTTCAATATTTAATTCTCAATTTAAAATTCCATGAATATTTATTAAGTTAAGCCTCAATGAAATGAATGAACCGCTAATAAAAAAAATTCCGACACATAAATTAAACAGTGTCCGCAGTTTCATAAATCCATTTTCCATTTAACGTATTTGGAATTATATATCTTTTTATCCCAAACGAATTTCCGCTAAATAAATAAAACCCTTAATCTAACAAAATATTCTAATTTTCCTTTTTAACATTTTATCTCCGTTATTGCGAAATAGATTTGAAAGGAAAAAAAATGAATAATTTACAAATTATGGCGTTGTAGGACGATTACTTAGCGGAAAAATGTTCTAAATATCAATTTATTGTTGATTATAACGAGTCCACGCATTAATGACTTCGTATAGATTTTAATTAGATTTTCATTTCGCTTATTTCGTCTGTACTCACACAACACAAGATAACACAAGATATTGAAAATTTGTCCAATTAAAGCGGTAAAGTATGAAAATCCTTGATACAACGTGAGTAACATGAGAAAAACAAGTGACATGAGTACAAGACCTACTGATCATCAACGTAGGAAGATTTATGAAGTCAGAAAAGAAGGGGTTGTGCACAAATAACTAAATGCCACATTTTGACACTCCTCCCTTCTCACCTCAGTGACGGATTATTCTATAGAAAATTGGGTAATATTTTATCAGCTTCCCGCAGTTTGCAGAAGCACGCGTATCTCGAGACCTAATAACTTATTAAACTTTGTCAACTCAATATTAAGATTTAAATGTGTTTACTGTTTAGTAGTTCATTTCTATCCTATAACTGTCTGGTGAAGACTATGAAACGCGCTCAGTGGTTGGAGGGTTTAGGGGAAAATCCATAAATACTATCAGCCTTTTTCGATGATTTTTCGACCCCCCTCCCCCCTTGTCCTCTTGTGTCTCACTTTCGCTACCCGTCAGCTATTTGAAATTTTTTTTTAAATGTTCAGCTTTAAAACAATTTCTACTTATCACTTTTCGTTTCACAATCGAAAAAGCTCATTTATGGGCGACTTTTCTCCAAAATCGTTATGTTGCGATGCATATTAATAGTAGATTACAGTGGGGGGATGCGGAAATAAGTCATTACATGAGGGATTAATTTTGTGAAATGAGCCAAAGTCAAGAGGATGTTTTTAAGTTTTCGGTGGGACAACGAGTAAATCATTATTATCTATTGTATCGACGAAATGTTTTTGCGAAATGTGTTGCGACGCTAGAGTAATTATAGGTACGTTGAAAATTTTTGAAAATTGAAAATTCCCCCTCCCCCCGTCCACTTGTGTCCTGTTTTCGTCTAACCCCCTCACCCCCTCTGGAGCTGACGGGATTTATGAATGTCCCCTTATTTCAGAATGATATACAAAATGACAAATTTTAATGTAAAATTGTTGTGAAAGTGTTGTAAAATTATTGAGGAAATGTTGTAAATTTGCTGGTTGTAAAGTTGTTGTCTTTTTGTTGTGTAGTTGATATAAAATTGATGTCTGGGTGCTATATAAGTGATGTGTAAGTGTTGGGTCAATGTTACCGCTGAAAAAACCTCTTACAGAATTTCACGGATTCCAATCTCCGGACCCTCAATAAAACAGTGTTGTTCACACACTTTGAACGTTTATTAGAGAGTGACTTAATATATGGAAAGAGACTCGTATTTATCCTAGAATCTATGACTAATAGACTAACTCATTTAAATGTGGACTCCTTGCACATGCACACTGGATCAGAACACGTTTCTTGAGTGTAAGTTATTATCAAATATTAATTCCAACACTCCCACTATTGATAATAACTTACGACTCCCACTCAAATTTGACCATTGAGTTGAAAATTGCACTGAACCAACCATCGATTGACAATTTCACTTACCCAGCCTCTTTGCATTAGACCAAGCCCGACATTACCAAACCATTGACATTGGCCATCCACTTCGCCATCGAACCATCGACTTGACCATCGAACCATCGAACCATCGACTTGACTATCAAACCATCTACTTCACCATCGAACCATCGACTTGACTTGACCAACCATCGACTTCACTTGAACAACTATCGAATTTACTTGACCAATCATCGACTTTACTTGACCAAAAATTGACTTTACTTGACCACAAATTGACTTTACTTGACCAACCATCGACTTCACCTGACCATCAAGTTTACTATCCTTGACCAACCATTGACTTCGTTTAACCAACGATCGAGTTTACTTGACCAATGATTTTTAGACTACTGACGTTTTGACCAAATTACATTGACCATTGTCTATCAACATTGATCCACCAAGCGACAGCTACTCTGACTTCTCGGATTTACAACAACCATTCACTATCATAGTGGGCCACCTCAGGTCTCGTTGTGAGATTGGACTGCTCACCCAGTATTCGCATTGATTGACCAGTGACCACCCAGTTCTTTGTGAGATTGAACTGCTCACCCAGTTTTGCATTGACTGGCCACCCAGTTCTTTGTGAGATTGGACTGCTCACCCAGTTTTCGCTTTGACTGCGGGTACCTCTTTGCTGTTTCCACCAATGAAAATACATTTGTTGCGATCTTTATCATCAACAACCACCATTGGCATTAAGCAAACATCGGTACCAATATCTTCTTTTCATCCACAGAACACATACTTCAATTCAATGCTACAGCGAGTGTTATTGACACCCCTACCAGTGCAAACTGACGCTGCAGGTTAATTGCCACAATTATAATTAATCATAGCGAGTGTTATTGACACCCCTTCTAGTCACAGACTATCGATATGGATTAATTACCACAGTTTCAACGTGTCTGGGCCCATAACCTATTGGAATTTCACGGATTCCAATCCAGACCCCCAATAAAACAGTGTTGTTCACAATTTGAACGTTTATTATAGAGTGACTTGTTCACAGAACTAACTCTTGTATTTATACCTGAAACTACGTCTACTATACTAGATCTTTATTCAAATCGACATTCTCTATGCACTCTGCGTTCATACTATTTTCTAGAGTTATGTTATTATCAAGTGATAAATCCAACACTTGCCCTAAATTGATAGTAACATAAACTGTTGACTTGACCAACAATTGACTTGATCAACTATTCACATGACCATCGACTTTGCTTGACCATCGATATTACTTCACCATCAATTTCTCTTGACAATTGACTTCTCTTGACAATCGACTTCTCTTGACCATCGATTCATTTTGACCATCGACTTCTCTTGACCATCGACCAATTTGACTACTGAAAGATAATTGACCATCGCGAAAAATGCGATTCATTTGACCATCGATTTTGCTTAACCATAGACTTCACTTTACTTGACCATCGACATTACTTGACCATCGGCTCAACCAACCATCGACTTGACTTAAGACGACCATCAAAGACTGTCAGCTTCTTCTTTTTATTCACTTTGGGTCACTTTGACCTCTTTGTGAAATTTGCTGCTCACCCAGTGTAGTAGGCCACCTCAGGCCTCGTTGTGATATTTGACTGCTCACCCAGTATCGTAGTGGGCCACATCAGGCCTCATTGTGAGATTGGACTGCTCATCCAGTATTGTAGTGGGCCACCTCAGGCCTCGTTGTGAGATTGGACTGCTTGGTAAAAAAAATTGTTGTGAAAGTGTTGTAAAATTGTTGTGGAAATATTGTAAAATTATTGAGGAAATGTTGTTTTGTGTGGTGGTTGTAAATTTGTTGTCTTTTTGTTATGTAGTTGATATAAAATTGATGTCTGGATGCTATATAAGTGATGTGAAAGTGTTGGGTAAATGTTACCGCTGAAAAAACCTATTACAGAGGAGGTGTGACGTAAGTCTTTTTGTCTACATACAAAAGTTCTGAAATCAGAGAGGGATGACGCATCAAGCTTCAATACGCAAAAAAAATGTAAAACAAAGTGACGTAGAGTTCAAAAAATTGCATCACAAATGCCAGACTCAACGATGAAATAATTTTTCAACACTTTCGGTTTTCAACACCGACGCGACGGCGAGATGAGATGAGATTTGATTTTTCGATGAGCAATGACAATTTAAAGAATTCAAAGATCCACGGAGTGCATAACCTCATTCACCGTGGACACAAGGAGGTCCAAGCTCTAGGTTCTCTACGACCTAAAATAAAAACTATTTTGGCAAAGGGAAAAAAACTGAAAGTACAGAAAATTTATTTCGTCGTTGGGTCTGGAATTTGTGACGCAATTTTTTAAAAACACAACGTAACTTTGCTATTACTGAATCTTTTGTATTGTTTCGATACGACCAAATTTGTTGATAAATCAACCAAAAAGTACGAATAGACTTTTTAAGCAAGGGGCGAATAACAAGGACGAAAAACTGATTTCGGCGTATCACGACCGCTTCAGTACACTTATGTCTTGCTAGGACTATGTGTAAATCAGCACAACACATATTAGAATGAGCAATCATTCCAAGTGTATGGATTTAAATACTCTGCTTCGTCAACGTTCAAGTTTGTTTTTTTATTTAAGCTGCTAGATTCTACTTCTAGCTATTCGTTGGATCTCTCACATCCAACATTTTGTTGTGTTGGATGTAATTTTGATACAAGGGTGGACTTTAAACCACTACACAGTAAGTACCGCAGTTGTTGAAGACAAATTTTCTTCAAGTACAATAGTACTAAAAACCTTTTGACCTTTAATGCAAGCCAAAAATTTAACGTAAATACTATCTTAGATAGTCGTTAAATTGGGTAATCTGCTTAGCAGTAATAAATGCAAAATAATTCATGCAAAAATGCAAATACGAATACATAATTTCTGTACTTCAAAGCATTCAAAACACTTCTTCACACACACACACTCACCACCTGGTCTAGAAGGCAGGGTGTACTGATGAGTCGTAAACGATGAAATCAGCACTTTAGTTTGTTAAATCTTATGTCTGGGAACCCAGGCCAGCGTAACCTGATTTCTCAGTGATATCCAATTCAGGGTTCCCTTCAGCTCTTTTATTAGCTTGGATGTCACGACAGGCGACATAAGCGCTTTGACCATCGCCTCACTGTCAGAACAGACTGTCACATTTTCTCCACATGCCTCTGCTGGGAGTGCCTCATGCGCTCCCATCAGTGCCACGGATGTTTCAGCCTGAAAAACATCGACGTATCCACCTATGTGGTACCATCTTTCCGCCAACGGTTCCGAGGAAAATACTACGGCTCCCGTGCCTTCTGAAGTTTTAGAGCCGTCAGAAAAGCTCACAGTTCCTTCATCTGATAGGCAGCTTGGCCAACCTTCCAGCCATTCCGACCTGCTGGGTACGACAGCCTCGAAACGCCCTACGAAGTCTGTCTCCGGTATCATTCGGTCCCTAGGCATCGCAAGGACCTCTCTTCCACCACCAAACGTTCTTTATGTAAAAAACCGCATAGAGTTTGCGATGGAGATAAATGGCATCACAGCGCACCAGGGTAGGTCGAAATGAAGAAATGGGATCATATGACGTAGAATCTCATGACGGTTTGCATGAAACAGAACATTTTCCAGTTTAGAAGTCAGTGGTACATCTAGACTAGTTGGCAGTGGTGAAAGTCCAAATGCTGAGGTGGACGGGGTATTTAGCACGAAGGGATGAAAACAGAGCCCCCTCAAAATTATTCCGTAACGATCCAGAAGGGCGAAGAGGAGTTGGTCGTCCAAAACTTCGATGGATTGATGGCGTCGATCAAGATCTTCGTACGCTCGGAATAAAAAACTGGCAATACGCGGCGCACGACAGGCAGCGTTGGATCGGAATTCTCCAGCAGGCCAAGGCCCACAAGTGGCTGTAGCGCCGAAAAAGTAAAGTAAGGTACATCCTGACAGCAGGAACATGCATTGGAAATTCGCTGTGAAGAGGTGTTCTGCAAATTTGAGATGACGATAGTTAATAATCTATGCTTCCCCAGAGTGCACAAACGGTATGTTGACGATATTTTCGCGGCAAATAACGCTAGAAAGTTCGAGGTAGTCAAAAAACTGTTCGAAGAAACAATGGATAATACTAAGCCGAACGCCATAAAATTCACAATAGAGAAGGACAGGGATAAAAAGATCCGCTTTTTAAACGTAATTGTCGAAAGGGGGAATGGAACGCTAGCAGATGACGTGTACCGGAAACTGACGGGTATAATCAGCGACTCCTTCCATGGCAGAAGAGACAAAATGGCAGCATACCATTCGATGGCATATACCATGACGATCCTTCCGTTATCTAATGAGAAGTGGCGAGAAGAATCATTGACATAGGTGCAGCAGATGGTTTTAGTGAAACATAATCCATAGAACCTTGAGACAATTGATAGGCTCAATTAAGGATCTCCAGTGAGATTTGCATAAATCCGGAATCTACCGAATCCAGTGTAGCTGTTGCGGTGGAATTTATTTAGGTATGACGATAAGGAAACTATCGATTACATTTAACGAACACATAAAATCAGCTCACTGGATAAGAAAGACAGCTGTAGGAAAACACATCTTCAGCTCAAAACACAAAATACACATTAGTGACCTGAAACATGTGCAAGAAATGAGAGGCCATTGGAAAATTGAAATTTACAAAGCCCTACACACACAAAAGAACAAACAGCAAAACCTGTTGAATGCGAATCTTGGTGAAATACCGCCGCCGTTACTGTCTTTACTCACCCTGGGGAAGAAGGTTGGCAAAAATATAATTGATTTGACAAGAAATATAGACAGCGATACATCTGATGACGAATTTATGGATTGTGAGTAATGCACACCCTGTTGAATGACTAGCTCTTTGGATGTGAGCCTTGAAAAATAAGTTGCTACTGCTTACCTCTTATAGCTCGTATCTTACTGTTATCTTTAAATCAGCGGGAAAATTTCCACGTCACCAATCGGGAAAGGGGGGAGGGTTCGACCCTCGTGTGAAACAGTTATGCAGGGGGAGTCTTGAAAATATAGATTTTTGCGTGACGTAGGCTGAAAGCGTTCGAAAATCTTCTGTTAATTCAAGTTCTAGCTTCAGAGAGTTCAATTACCAAATTAAGCAAGAACTCTGCAAAATTGTAGAATTACAGAACTTTGAATAGTGTAATTTCATTGTTCTGATGCGGCTCTGACGATAATATAAAAATGCAACGACACAGTGTTACAATACGATGTTACGATATATTGTTGATCGAGCGCTATAGAAAGAACTGGACCATGTGCCTCCGAAAAAAGTGTCGGTAAAGTGCGCTTCGTGACAGGAATTAATGTCGAGCCCAATATCGCCCTGGCCACAATGAAGCACTAGCATAATATCGCCTGCAACAATTATCCAGACGATATAACACAAGTTTGTAGTTTCGCCCGCTCAACATCCTCTTTAAAAAAGCTATTCTTCTTTTACAAATGCTCTAAAAAAAACTGTCACGCCCTGGGTCCGACCCCTTCATCTTATTGCTCGTTATTGTACAATGTTCCACAGTCATGCCGGGCGGTAGCAATGCGCCCGTGACGCAAGACGACTTTTTTGGCTCCTGCTCGAAAACGGCTCCAAAACTTTTCCTGAAATTTTACAGGGACCTTCGGCTGGGCAATGCCGTGAGCATTGTACGCCATATGAGAATTAAAAAAAGGGGAAAGGCAACGACCTCGTTTGAGCCCCAGGGCTCTTAGAAGGCGCCATATAAAGCCCATATGTATGTGTTTGTGTGTGTAATGTGTATGGTAGCTCATTTTATATGAGACAAGGTGCGGTGTTCAAGATAGAGGTTTGGTATCAAAGGGAAAGTTGTTGTGTTGGGTGTGTAGTGTATCGGTGTGACCGCCAAAATGGCGGAAAAAAACGAGGGCTCAGAAAAATGGGAGTAGTAGCCTCCGCGCTTCGGTTTAACGTCGGCGGCGGCTCAAAAAAATCTTTTGATATGTTATGATATTTTCGGCTATGTGAGGAGTAGCCGCCGCAGAAAAATTATTACGGTGGGAGAGTCCGGCATTTCTGATGAATTTTTTTAATCGAAAATATTTCAGAAGAATTTTTTGCGTTCCGAAGCTTTAAGCGTCTACCAAATCAATATCAGTTGTTTTGGAAGAAGGGACGAGGACTTGCGTTACACTTCGATTTTAAAAGGGGTTTTTGTTGTGATGCATATGACACGCTCATTTTATTCTTCAGTGGATTCAATGTCTTGAATCTACTATCATTTGTATCATCGGTAACAAATGTGAAGAATGACATACGAGGTCTTTCAAAACAAAAGTAACAAAAGCCTTAGTTTTCGTCAACTGATTCCTGCATTGGAAAATCTTGCAGTTTCCCAGACATGAAAGTACAAATAATGTGTTTGACATAAACGTTCATAATAATTCATAAAAGGTGGATGTGGCAATGGCAATGGTCTTCATATTACTCGACGTGACCTTACACGTGCTATTATACCTTTGTGAAGATACCCTTCGCATTTGAGTGTGATATCATTAATGAGTGCCGGACGCAAACATAAATGTTATCCATAAAACTTATCAAAAGAAGTGGAGAGAGACGACTTGCTAATGCCAATCCCAACCGCAGCTTCACTCCATACAAAAATGCTCTTATCCGCATTTAATAAACTTCTGCTATAAAAAGTTGAAGTCCTTTCCGCCCTTCATTATGTATACAATGTTTGTGCTTTGATTTTATGCTCCAAATGAACAAAAGTTATGTGCTAATTTAGTTCATAAAGTTAAAATTAAAAACATATGCAACGTTATGGATGAAGTAAATTGTGAAATAATTTGTTTGGAAAAGTTGTTTATTTATTACATAAAAAATGTGTAATAATATCGATTCGTATGTACGTTCTCTTATTTTGAATTTTCTGTTTTGAAATTTTCCTATGTATACAGAGTTCGAAAAAGACTGTCAAGGACATCGACAATGTTGTCTCGGGGTTTTTCCATTTTTTTCGTTCGACTTTGTCGAATTTCACAAAGTTATAAAAATCATATTTAATATTGTTGTAAAACTGTTGTATGTGAGCTGTAGATGTGTTGCAAAGGCTTATGCATTAATGTCATCCACATCATTTTGGATTTGGACCCGTACGAATAACGAAGTTCCACACGTTTACCACCACGTTTGCAACCTGTCGAATTTCGACCCGGGAGTAGGGGGAGCATCGATCATAGTCCTTAGATGATGAATCAGCAATTAAAAAAAGTCCGTCCGTCACCGCGATAACTTGAAGTAAAACTCATGAAAGGTAATCGAAATATCTTTTATGGGATTGCATCTGGCCATTGTAAGCCCAAGGGCCGCCGAGCTAGGGCCGTTTAAGTTGTTTTTGTACATTACTCGAGTATTTACTTTTCCGATTTGGGGATTTTTTTTTATTGAAAGGTCTGGGCATGCCCTGGGCAGCATCTATTCTGTTTGCCATAACTATTCTGTTACGTACGGGTCTTTGGTAATGTTTTATAAATTGACGTTAAATACAAAAACTAAAACTCTAAGAAGGAGATTTTAATTTTTTCTGGCTGCGACTTTGCATCGCTCCAAATGTTCGACTTACATAATACGTAACGACGATTGAACATTTTTTGTGGCAACAAGCTTTCAAAATGCGACAAATTGTGATGAAAGGACGCGGGTAATTGTTTGTCTTCTTATTTCAATGTGATAGCAAAGGTTTTCCTTCTGTTTTTGCCATAAATATTTGCTCAACATAGGTGGGAACGTTGGACTCTCCCAAGCTTAACAAGCTCAACATGACTTTAAATTAAAAAAGTAGAAAATAAATTTAATTTTATTGCAAATGTTGTTTGTAACGAAACATAATGTAGAATATGCGTTGGATTGTATACATATTTTATTGAATCAAGAGAGTTGGCTGTAAGATGTATTCAAGTTGTTTACGTAGAATCGTTGAAGGCATCGTAGAATTTTGGCATGTAGACGTTGATTTTTTTCTACTGACAGAACGAAGACACGTGTACTCTCTGGAGCGCAGCTCATTGAAGTGTAGCTTACATCAAAAATATTTTTATTGTATTCATATAAAAGTGAATTCACGAAAACCTCAAGCAATCATGGGCGCGCGGTAGCGATGCGCCCGTGACGCAAGTCCCCATACGATCAAGAAATAAGAATTTTTTTTTCGTAGACGGCGGAACCATTTATACAGCTAAGTTTTGACTTTTTTCCCTTGCACAAAATTTTAATTGAAATCGACATTTTACTCATTAAAATCGGTCCAGTGGAACCGAAGATATGACATTTAGAAAATCGTCATTTTCCATACAAAATGTGCTATTTCGTAGAAGCCAAAGTTAATGGAAACATCCTACGTTAGTTCCTTAGTTAGTTAATTTGTGGGTTAGTTAGTTAGTTCCAGAGCCCATTTGTATGAAAACCGACTTTTTCGGCTCGTCCTCGAAAACGGCTCGATAACCTTTCTTGAAATTTTGGTCCCTGCTTCGGGTGGGCATTCTACGCCATATGAGACTTTAAAAAAGGGGGTACCGGCCTCGTTTGGGCGCCAGGGCAGCGACGAATCTAGGCCACATTTCTAAATTAACGCTAAATTTTGATCTATTTCTGATAAAATCGCCCGAAATATTTTAAAAATTTTTTTCGCCGAAAATTTTTGTAGCTGAAAAAATTTTTTTCGCTGAAAATGTTTTTTCGCCGGAAATTTTTTCTCCGAAATTTTTTCCGCTTTTCTTCCAAACTACTGATATCACAACAAAAACCCTTTTCAAAAGGGAAACGTGACGCAAGTCCTCCTTCTAGCGAAAAAATTTTTACGGCGAAAAAAATTCCTGGCGAAGAAAATTTCCGGCGAAAAAAAATTTCCGGGGAAAAAGATTCCAGCAAAAAATTTCTGGTAAAAAAAATTCCGGCGAAAAACAAACTTTTTAAAATCTCTTATGGCGTAGAACGCTCACGGCATTGCCCAAATTTCAAGAAAAGTTATCGAGCCGTTTTCGAGCACGAGCCAAAAAAGTCGGTTTTCATACATATGGTTGTGGAATTAACTGCTAACTAACTAACGCAGGATGTTTGCATTAACTTTGGGTTTTGTATGGAAAATGACGATTTTCTGAAAGTCATATCTTCGGATGCACTGAACTGATTTTAATGAGTGAAAAGACACTTCGCCTGAGAATTTTCCGTAAAAATCAGGAAAAATATTTTCCAGCGGATACGCCGCAAGGGGGGGGGGGGGGGGAAGTAAAAATATAGCTGTATAATGGTTCCGCAGTCTACGAAAAAAACATTTCTTAATTTTTTGATCGTGTGTGGACTTGCGACTTCTCAAAATTGTGCCCGAAATAATGAATTATGTAGCAGGGTCCACTGCATAATGTTTATTGCGTATGCATATCCTTCCGAAAGTTGAGCATTACATCACTAGTGAAAACAATTGTAGATTACGGTGGGGGATGCGGAACTAAGTCATTACATGAGGAATTAATTTTGTGAAATGAGCCAAACTCAAGAGGGTATTTTTAAAGAAAAAGCTTTGAAAACTGTTTTTTGACGAGTGTAGAGATTGTATCCCGAGCCGAAGGCGAGGTATACAACTACAAGAGTCAAAAAACAGTTTTGAAAGCGTATTGCTTAAAAATACACAAATTAGTTTGCGAGTGTCCAGAATGGATGACTTATTAAACATTCCCCACTGTATGCTGTTTTACTCGATGTCCCAACCGATAACTCGTCATTACATGCAGATATACATGTAATGAGAAGTTTCCGGTGGGGGCTAAATGTAATGAATAGCATGTAATGAATGACATGCAATGAATAATTTCCGTGGGGTGCACATATACATGTAATGACAAGTTTTCGGTGGGACAACGAGTAAAAGTACTTTCGGTTTTCTTAGCAAGCATGAAAAATTCTATACATCACGCGAAAACGAGCAGACCTTGTGATGTAAATGACTATACCTAACTAGTGAGGTAAAATTACTGAAAACAAAAGTTTTTCCTAACTAGTGAGGTGAAATTCTGGTTTTCACTAGTAAGGTCAAACTTCTGTTTTCACTAGTGAGATAAAAAAGAGCTTAAAAGAGGGGGTAAACAAACATGTAATGCTCAACTTTCGGATGGGATAGCTAATAAAATATTTTTTGGCGATATTTCACGGCTGTTCAGGAAATCACAAATACTTATTTACGTCACAAGGACAAGATCCGAAAGTAATTAAAGTAATTTAGTCAAAATCGGTTAAGTGGTTCAGGCTGTATGGTCCTCAGTGTGAACCCAACTCACGCTACGCGACCCTAGACGATATTTGGTGATTTTTCGTGAATATTCCTTTAATGTTTAGGGTTTTTGAGAGTGTTACAGAGAAAAAAGAGATGAAATTTTTTGTTAATTTTAATATTGGTCCGAGACCTCTCCTTGGGGCCATAGGTCGGTCCTAAGGTCCTAAATAAATGGAGGGGATTTTTTTATCCATGGAAGTATGGGTCAGAGGAATCTAATAAGTGCTCTAGGTCAGTTTTAAGATCGGCCCTAGTACAAAAAAATTTTGCTTCTTGAAAATTTATTTTACAATTTTTTAACTTTGATTTTGATTTAACTTTAACTCGGCAATTTCCAATCCAATGTAATGTGGACGTAATTGCCGAACGCCTTTTTGCATCCCAACTTTAGTACATCGTACGGGAGGCGGGCGGGTTATTTAACCAACTACATTCACACACGTGCCTTTTGAAAAATGTTACACAAAATCCTAATAGATTTCAGGTGTAAAAAAACAAATTCTGAAAAGCACATCCCGTTTCTTAACGAATGGATATTAACCAATTCGTAAGCGGAGTGTAAATTTTAGAGCTTTTTTTGAGCAATTGTTGTAAAAGATTATTTTCTTCCAGTTCGCAATGAAAAGTTATCTCGAAAATAAAATGTTGAGCAAATGTTTTACTTTATATGCATGAATGAAATTACCAAGAGGTTTCGATGTTTTGATTAAATGTACCGTCGGTGAAATACGTATACTCGCTGGTATGAGAATAGCAAAACAAAATATATGAGAACTTCAATTACACATTGTTCGGAGAATAATAAAAACATAAGAGGCGTAAGAGCTAACGTATGTGAGTATCGTATAGGTATAGTCTTGTTAGAGGTTGGCACAGAGAAAGAATTTCATGTCAGTTGAAATTGTTCCCCAAATTTTGCTACATTCAATTTGGATGTTAATTTTTAGTCGTTGAGGCGTCTCCGTACAAACCAAAAGATTTTTATGAAAAACGGAAAGTTAACAAACTCAGAAAACTGCAAAGCTTTACTTCTAAAAGCTTTCGTACAAGCATCACTGATGTACCATTAAGTTTACCATCAAACTGTTGATTGTTTGTACGTATGTGGTAGTATAAGGTTAATATCGATAGCTGGCCAATGGGCACACACAATTTCTATATAAAGTCGAGAAACAAAGTTTGAGATATTTAACAACATTCCTGACATCAACAATTTCGTCAGAACCATACTCAGGATAACAAAACAGTGGACCAGCTACTGATGAAAGAACATGTCCACTGCTAAAGTTAGTTTTCTTGAAAATAATGAAATCAGTAGCTCTTTTTCGGCCTTTGGTGGCAATGATGTGATGCATTAGAACCTCGCGCCATCATCAGCCAGATTTTGATCGGCCTCGAAATAAGCAAGGAAAGGGAGCGCCTCCGTCTGCATTTTTTCCGGGTTTGTGCCCCCCCTCCCTCTTGTCTGCAATGCTCTATACGAATTAAGATATTTTTACAGGAAGAGTTTGTTTTTATAGACCCCCTCTCTCCCCTAACGCAGTCGTCATTTATGAGTTTATTAAGTTCCTTTCTTAATTTCAAAAACAAAATGTCGACATTCTGGCACAAAAAATATATTTCACGAAAAAAAGGCCTTCCGAAAATACAACATTGACCCCCAAATAGACAGAAATGTTCATGTCAGTTTTTCCTACAACATAGCAAAAACCATTTTTTTTGTCTGGGGCCGACCTTAGGACCAACCTAGGGTTCTCAGTAGAGGCCTCGGACAAATACTTACATAGACAAAAATATTTCCCTCCATTTTCTCTACAACATAGTGAAAAACCATTTTTTTGTCTAGGGCAGATCTTATGACCGACCTAGGGCCATAAGGAAATGCCTCGGACGCATAATTTCATATACAAAATGTTTCCCTCAATTTGGTCTGCAACATAGCAAAAAAAAATTTTTTTTTGATTAGGGCCGATCTTAGGACAGACCAGAAGGAAGTTTTTTGATAAGATGCCCTTGGACTCAGCCAGGACCCTGAAACTATGCTCAACGTGTTTTTGTTTGCATAAATCGGGCAAATCCTAACCGATTTTGTTGATTCTTTTTCTATTTGAGAGGTAACCGTGTACCAAATTATATTCATAAACAAATTTGGGCCTGTGCTTGGGGATCAAGTGGGCCTCTGGTTGGTCCTTAGGTAGGCCCTAACCAAAAAAACATTTTTTGTCATATTACAGAGCAGATTGAGGGAGAAATTTTTGTCTTTGGAAGTATGTGTCAGAGGCATTTCCTTATGGCCATAGGTCGGTCCTAAAGTCGGCCCTTAACAAAAAAATTGTTTTTTGCGATGTTGTGACGAACATATTTGTCTATCAATTTTGTGCTTTTGGGAGGGTTCTTTTACGCCGTTTCTTCGGACGGGTTTTTCAATATTGCCCTATCGGCGATTTCCAATACAACTTAATGTGGACGTAATTTCATACACTTAAGAGTTAAGGCAAGATTTACTTAAATGAGTTCGAATCTTTTCGTAACATCAACTCTGTTTGCCACATCTATTCTGATACGTACGGGTCCCTTCATATGTTTTTATTGCTGATTCGTCATCTTAGCACCATGATCGATGCTCCCCCTACTCCTCGGTCGAAATTGGGGTGGTTACAAACGTCGTAGTAAACGCATAAGACCCCTTTTCGGAGAACTTCGTTGTTCGTACGGGTCTAAAGAGAAAGAATCCAAGATACCAAGGTAGCGTCACCTCAAACGATATGATTTCTTTTTAAAGCGGACTTTCGGACTGCGTCACACTTGACCTTTCAAGAGGTCTTCGTATGCGATATGAGCCTTTTTGGCAATTTGCAGTTGTTATAACTAAAATTCGGGTGACTTTTAAGTTCCTAATATTCGAAAAATATTTTCTTAGAAAAAAATTGCTCCAAAAAATTTTTTTTATAAAAATTTTTTGAGAAAAAAAATTTTACTCAAAAAGAGTTTCTCCAAGAACATTTTTCTCAGAAAACTGTCTAGGTATTTTAATTTAGAAGATAACAATTTTCAAAAAATCTAAGATGACGTCACTTTGACAGTTGGCAGCCATTTTCTAAGAATCCAAAAAAATTCTCCTCACCAACCGTTATAACTTCCCCGAATAAACCAACTGTCTAGGTATTGTTTGCCACACCGACCACCCGAACGAGTTGTTTGGCTTTCCGATACTGATAGCATCCATCCCCAACGCTTAGTTGAGGTGACTTTTGGTGCAACAATGCGCTAGTTGTGGAAGATAGTGAACTGACTCAAAGGAGTTCACGTGTTGAATTAGGGCGACTATACCTCTTCATAGGGTAACCGGGTTGGAGAAAAAGTAGTGGAGCAATCATAGTACCTTGGTCCTGACCTAGAACTTGCGTTGTAGCACCGTCGCGATAGGTAGAGCCAAAAGCTTTATCCTTAGTACGCTCGCGCTAATTGGGCGTATCCCCATTCCTCACCCATGGGGGCCACACGGTAGAGATTTTTCAGGTACGCGCGTTATAAATGCTTTCTCTATAGATTACTGTCTAGGTATTGTAATTCAAAAATTAGCATGGAAAACATTGTGAGCAATAAAAGAAAATCCAGAATTTTTCCGGAAAAGCGGTTGATAAAATTTTTCATTTAGGTGGTAAAACTACCGTTCCCTGAAAATTTCAGGAAAATCAACTTACTAGTTCTCTAGAAAAAATAATTATTATTAGGAAGAAACCGACAAATTAAAAAAAAAGTTTTCGTAAAGTTGCGAAGAATAGAAGAACGAAAAGTTGCTTATGAAAAAGATGTTGACTTGTTATGTACGAGGGGCACCCTAAAAGTTTCGGGAATCTGCTATTTCTGATGCGTAATAATATTTGATAAGTACATATTCGAAAACTTCAACATTTTTTAGGTAGATTAGCCAAAACAGGTAGAAAATAAAGTAGACCTAGGTACTAGGGCGTACCTCTATAAAGTGACTCTCAAATTTCACGCTTTGAATGAATGAATGAATATTAATTTTATTGTCTACTTTTCTCAAGCTGACATGGAAAAAGAGTGGCTATGACTATTGTCATAACCCTCGTTAAAAAACCATGAAAACGTTACAAATAATACTCTTAAAGTACAATAACATTATCACAGACAAAAATTACAAAATGAAAAATAAAAATCACAAAACAGAAAGAAGTCAAAACAAACAATAATAATAACAAAGAGAAAGAAAAACTATGTAGTCAAAATTAAAATTGTAAATAAAAAGCACTCAAAGAGCTTGGTCATAAAATTTAAAGCAAAAATAAAAAATAAAAAGTATTTCGCAAAAAGCTGCGTCAAAGGTGAAATAAATAAGATAAATAAATAAATAAACGACACTAAGTATAATAATTAAGTCCACCAAGAAGGAGTCGTCAAGTTGAGCCGTAGGCGTCGTCAAATAAAATATCTCGAACAGCAAAATATCGGCCACATGAAAAAAAAAATCTTTTTTTCATTTTTAAAACAGTTGAAAAGTATAAAAAAGTTAATCACCGGGTTAGTGCTTCCGGTTTCGGTTGTCATAGAAGTGGAAAGGAAGCACCAAGCAAACACTATCCAACCAAACCAAATGAGCCAAAAATCGAATCATCAAGCCCATGTACTTTATTCCTGAATTCGAGAGAAGGAAGCGTCGGATCTACATGAGCAACAGCAAGGTTGAATAACCGGCAGGCGAAATTAAGTGGTGAAAACTGTGAATAATCACAGTTGGTACCGGTTATCCGAATCATAGAAAATTTACGTAGTACTCTAGAGCCGTCATTCAAAATAATCTTATTGCGGAGAAACTTCGAATTCAATTTACCAGTCAGAATATCGTGAATGAAAAAAAAACTGCTGCGTCGGTGCGGCGTCGTAGAAGTGATTTAAGGCTGAGCTCGGCACATCTGTCGGCATATGGACGTAAACGATAACTTTCATTGTCACTGTCGATGTGTCTATCACGGTTAGCGTATAGAACAAATTGCCGCTGAACACTCTCTAACCGCTGGATGTGAACAGCATGATGAGGTGCCCAGATCGTGCTAGCGAACTCAATATGTGAGCGAACAACGGCTGAAAAAAGCATTTTTGCAGCGTTGACGTTGAATCGTCCGTAGCACTGGCGCTTAACAAATGATAGCATCGAAGTGGCTTTCATTGAGGCCAGCTCATAGTGATCATTAAAGCAAAACTTGTCGTTATATGTAACTCCGATGTCCTTGGTGCTATGAACGCGATTAATCAAGTGACCATTCATTTGGTAGTTAGCCAAAATTGGTGAACGCTTACGAGATAAAGAAATTATTTTGCATTTATCAGCATTTAATTCAAAATTATTGTCGGAGCACCACTTCACGAACTTGTCAATTGAGTCCTGCATTGAGACCGTATCTTCCATTGAAGAGATGCTGTTATGAACAATTTTTTTATCATCGGCGAAGTTGATGTCTTTGGTAGCGATTTTAGATCAATTTTACTATTATTTGGATGTCAGTAATGATGTGATACTTGCTTTTCTCGATGTAATAACCCCAAAAATATGTCCATAAAAAATCCTCATTCAATTTATCACATATCTCGGGAGAAATAAATAGAATGAGCTTCCCATGAAATTCCAGTAGGAGTGCGGCCCCACCAAATGATTCAAGTTTAACACCGAATTTGGGATATAACATGGCCTGTTTCCTTGTGGAATAAAAGCTTATGGTTCAGTTATGAAAATCCATAATTTTCCAGTTTCGAATTATTCAACGTCTGAGACAGGGAATCACGAGAAATTTAAATCCGATAAAGGCCTGTTACTGAAAACTGACTTTGAGATCACATTTTGCGTGTCTCATGGCACATTTTTCATCTGTCACTGGGTTCACTGGTTTTCAGTATAGATACTGAGGGTCTGTAGTTTGGAACATGTAGTAATACCATAAATACTAAGAAAGTTTTTAGGGAAATTGTGTAGGGACTACAGAGTCTCACAAAGGACACCGACTAAGATAGGATTGATTTTATCTGTTAACTCAAAACTATTGTACATGAATTTTAACTTTTCTGACAGCTGAGAGTCCAACGTACGAGCAACGAACTATGGGTCATTAAAATATATGCTTCAGACAAGTCTGGGGAACCTTTAATCAGTCAGATGACGATGTTTTCGATTTGGTCCACTACTAACACCTATCAAAGTTTGAAGCCGGTGAATATCAATTATTACGCATGTAGATGGATCATACTTTTCATCCGTACATAAAAATATTTGTAAAAAAAATTCTGGGCAGCCCAAAAAATCTAAAACAAACAGTACAATAGAAAAAGAAATCTTCCATTTTCAAAAATGGCCGACAGACATTTTTGTAAATATTCGCCAACTGACCCCGAAATAATTTTCTCTGATGTTATGTTGACAAAACAATTTAAAAAATGTTGAAGTTTTCGAATATGTACAAATTAAATGCTTTTACGCATCAGAAATAGCCGATTCCCGAAACTTTTAGGGTACCCCTCGTATTAATTGCGGTAGAAGCAATAGCGACGCTAGTGGCTAGCGATTAGGTAACGACTTGTGATGGGTAACAATATCTCTGGACCTAAAGTTTCCCACATTTGATTCACTTCATTCGACACGGGTAGCTTCAGTGTTAAATATAACAACTTCCAGCATGGGTTATAGTCAAGTTAATTTTCACGCATTAATGAAACGAAACTCTGAATTTAAAAGGAAAAGTTTTGATTTTAGTTCACCATACTTTTGCCTTTATTTAAATTTCAAAATCGACTATTATACAACAAAATTGCATGCGTTCTCATTTTGGATGCTTTGATGATTTTGCTGTAACGTAAAGTTATTCTAAATGGATTTTCAGAGGTATTTCGTATCTTAATAATTGGACGCCCTTCATGATTCAATTCAGTGGAACATACTAGTTTAGTTTTAACTTTTAAACGATTGCTAACAATTATAAAAGATTTTGTTTTATGGTTGGAATTGTTATCGCTTGACCTACGGACTAGCGAATATAGAATCGTTCATGGAATAACTTCTAAATGAAGTGATGAGTTAAATTGGATTTTCTCTCGCATTTTGTGTACCTGAAAAGGTTTACCGCACTGTTAAAATCGAATACGACGTGTACCCAATTTATCGTTCATTAGACTAAGTATAAAGGCATAAATCAGATACATTGAAATGTTGAAGTTTTTACGGACAAATGTGTGCATCACATCCTTACGTAGTGGATATTTACTACAAGAAGAAGCTAGAAGGATTTGTACACCGCAGCTGGTGGGTTTTCGTTGAAAAAATCTGCAAAAAATCTTTTTCTTCTAAAACGTAATGTTAAAAGAATGGAAAAGTCGGTCAAGAATTTCCGAAAGTCGAAAAGTGGTTCTTTTGAGGATCGCTGAAAGTTTTTGGTTTAGATCGATGAACATACAATTCCAGAAATGAAAGAAGACGTAGGAAAACAAACAAAATATAAATTCTACGCGGACCAGTATGAGTCCCGAAGCGGCTCTGCCCGGGTTAGATACGTTTCAATAAACGAATAAGCCGCGTTTACTTCGTAAGGTCTAAAAATTTTGTAAAAATCGGTTGAGTGGTTCGAGCTATGGGTTTCAGATAGTAGGCCTAATCCGTGCAACTCGATGGTTGGATTGAAGTTAATCGTTGGTTTATTTATCGCATGGGAACATTCGTATAACTAATTCCTGCGTTACATATTATCATCTTATATCTAACCCTCAGTTCAATTATTTTTACACTGTTCGTTGTTATATCAGATGCAATCTGCCGGGAGGATGGCCTAGCCAACCGTTAATCGATGACATTGCGTCCATTACAGACATCGTGAAGACCATTGAGGTTGTCATCCATTCACATTATTCTTTCATTCATCACAATTGCAGGTTGTAAGCATCATTTATGTACAGATTGCTATTGACAGGTTCCATTAGTTGGAGAGGTCGAAATCGTGCACATCGATGCGTTTTTTTTTTTTTTTTGATAAGTTGTGCAACAGACGGTGCGCAGTCGTGTTGAAAGTACACATACCAAGCTCAGTATGTGAGTGACGTCACTTATTTTGTGTACCTTATTTTGCGTTCCGGGCATGGAATATCGGGAACTAACAAATTGTGCGTTCGCCACTGAAGCACCCGGCGTTGGTTTGAGGGAAGTTTAGAACGATGGAGCTGTTTGTGACGGAACGATCGGAAGAAGAATTGGATCTGATGCCTCTCTTTAGGGCCGCTATGTTGTAAAGAAAATTGAAGGGAACATTTTTGGCGGTCCGAGACAGGAAGAGATTTTTTACTCCGTTGCTTTGCTTCGGATGGGTCTTTTGGATATTTTTAAATTCAATTTGGTACGGACGTAATCATTAATTTAATCAAATTTGTTTACGTTTTTCGATCGATAGTCCTTGTGACGCGATTTCGGTTCAGGTGGTTCATAAGGAATGGTAAGGCATGTTTTTTTCAAAAGTTATTTCAGTTACCAAAAGCTGGTGTAAATGCAGTGTGTTCACCTGAGATGGCAAACTAGTCCCGCAAGTTTGCATCTTGGGACCTCTTTTAGTTATTTTATACATAAATGACCGTATTTGGTTTAGAAAAATATGCAGGGGACCCGTACGCATCAGCATAGATGTGTCAAACAGAATAGATGTTGCAAAAAGATTCGAACGTATCAAAGTAAATGTCGTCTTAACTCTTAAGTGCGTGAAACTACGTCGACATTAAATTGGATTGGGAATTGCCTCAAATGCCTCTCCAAATCCCTAAAAAAATCTCAAAATTTAAAAAAAAATTGAAAACATATGAAGGGACCCGTACGTATCAGAATAGATGCGAAAATGATGTTGATGTTACGAAAAGACTGGAACGTATTTAAGTAAATTTTTCGTTCACATTAAATTGTATTGGAAATTGCCGATAGGGCAATATTGAAAAACCCGTCCGAAGAAACGGTGTAAAAAAATTCTCCGAACGCACAAAATTGACCTCCAAATAGAGAAATATGTTCTCCCCAATTTTGTCCACAACATAGCAAAAACCATTTTTTGGACTAAGGCCGACCTTACACATACGACCGGACACATACTTCCATAGACAAAAAAGTTTCCCTCAATTTGCTCTGCAACATAGCAAAAAACATTTTTTTTTGTTAGGGCCGACATTAGGACCGTCATGAGTCCCACTTGAGCCTTAAGAACAGGCAAAATTTTTTCCATAAATTGTCGGCCGTGCCGAGATCTTTCAAACAAAAAAAGTTTTTGAAAATCGGAAGAGATTTACTCGAGTTATGTACAAAAAACACGTAGGGCTCTAGCAAAGACTCGTTTGTAGTGCCCTAGCTAAGTCAAGGACTCAAATCCAAAAACGTTTCTTCCACAAACTGTTGGCCGTGCCCAGATCTCATCATCATCAAACTTTATAGACCGTTAGTACCTTCCGGTGTGAGGTCTTTCTGTCGCAACCCCAGATTGGTGAACTATCGTCCTCCATGCCCTCCTATCGCCCGCCAAGGAGATGGTTTGTTCGCCCAGAGAAAGTCCCCTAA
>CM055406.1:121462091-121472593 GCA_029228625.1 Pseudolycoriella hygida
TCAGCAGGTACTGCAGAAGACCTCATGGCCAATTGAAAATCCTACAAAGCCATTGGATCCCACCTGATCCGCTATACTTAATAAATTCCGTCCTAATTTCATCCACCCCTGCGGATTTTCCTTCCCTTAATCTGCCGACCTTTCGGGACACCTCATCCAGTGTAATTCCCTCCTCCACCTCCGAGCTAGGACCTACCTCCCTCCCATTTTCTTCTACCTGATTGACAGATGTAAATAAATCCTTAAAGTAATGCCGCCAAGTCTTCAAGACTTCACCCCTATCTGTAATTAACTCGCCGCCTTTATCTAAAATACTACTACATCCCTCTTTCACGCCACCGCGCCTCATGCCCTTAATCATCGACCAAAATTTCTTACCCCTGCCTTGACCTGCCCTTTCCAAATCCTCCCCAAACTTTTTCCCCTCCCGGTCCTTCGCTTCCCTGACTAGATCCTTAACCAGTTGCCTACAAGCCTTATAAGCCTCCCACTTCGCCACCGTCCTGTCCTGTAATCAAACCAAGTATAGTTTCCTTTTCTCCAATACAGCCCCCCTGATATCGGCGTTCCACCAACCCGTCTTTTTGTTTCGACCCCCGCTAGCGACACTGCCCAGACATTCCTCAGCCAGATCCAAGACAAATTTCTTAAAATTCGCCCACTCAGCCTCAATGTCCCCGCAGTCAGCTGGAAGCCCCACAAATCCTTCGGCGAATTTTGCCATAAAACGAGACCTAACTGCCTCTTCCCTAAATTTGCCCACACGAAATTTGCGACTTACCACCTTCTTCCTTTTAGTCTGACAGAGTTTACCAACCGACAGATGGGTACCCAAAAAGTAGTGGTCAGAACCGAAAGTGAAACCCCTGAAAACACGTGTGTCCCTGACTACCTGTCTCCTGTCCTGTTCTATAACCATGTAATCAATAATGGATTTGTGACCCAAACCCTCATTGACGTACGTATACCGATGGATCCACTTGTGCCTATAGAAAGAGTTGGTTATTGCTAACCCATTGAAATCACAAAAATCTAACAACCGTTTACCATTTGAATTCAGAGTTCCTTCCCCAAATCTACCCACTACACTCCCATAACCTGAGTTGTTTTTAAAGTTTCCTATCCTTGCATTAAAATCCCCCAGCAAAATCAAGGATTCATTTCCCTTCTTGCTAACCACGTCCCCCAATTGTTCGTAAAAGGTGTCCAAGTCAGTAGCATCACTGCCATTGCAAGGGCTATATACGCTAACCAAGCGATAAATTCCCCAGATCTTTCATTAAAAAAAAAGTTTATGACAATCGGAATAGATTTACTCGAGTTATCGTGTTGACGGACGGACGGACATTTTTTTTATTGCTGATTCGTCATCTAAGGACCATGATCGGTGCTCCTCCCTATTCCCGGGTCGAAATTCAACTGGTTACAATCGTCGTGGTAAACGCATAAGACCCTTTTCCGAAGAACTTCGTTCTTCGTACGGGTCTAACCAGGAAGCTTTTCTTTTTAAAAAGTGCTACAAAAACTAGGTAGGTAATGATCTAAGGAAGTTTTCCTTTTACAAAACGTCTGAAAAGGTTTTTGGGTAACGAAACGAGAATCAGTACGAATGAAGGGAATATTGTGCACAATGTGCAAATAGTCTCTTTCAACAAAAAATTCTGAAAATCGGAAAAGATTTGATATTGTATGATACGAAATGCGTTACAGTGCTACAAAATGCGCAACTGTGCTACAAACTGCGCTACAGTTCTACAAAGTACGTAGGAGTGCTACTCGGCAGCGACGTTAAGGTGATGGTACAGACAACACTTGTTATTGCATATAAAAAGCTATTAGTGAAGCTTCTAAAAAACTGCGTTACAGTGCTACAACATACGTTACAGTGCTACCAAATGCACAACAGTGCTACAAAATGCACCATTCGCCAGAACAAAAATAGCACTAAACAGCGACGTATATGTAGTCGATTCGAGGGGGAGGGAGTAGGGCGAAGCATCGATCATGATCCTTAGATGCCAAATCAGCAAAAAAATTGTCCGTCCGCAAAGACGATAACTCTAGTAAAACTTAACCGATTTTCAAAATCTTTCTTTCCCCTGTATACTTAGTATAGCAGATGGGCATTTTTGGACGAAGGGCCCCTGAGCTAGGGCCGCCTACGTGGTTTTCGGTCTTTTGTTTGAAAGGTCTGGGCATGCTTGATAACTTGTGGAAGAAACTTTTTCGATTTCGAGCTTTTGGACTCAGTCAAGTCCTTAAAACTGAGTCTTTGCGAGGGCCAAACGTTTTTTTTTCTACATAAATCGGGTTCGATTTTTTTCCTGCAAGATAACTGAGTCAATGATAACGAATTTGAATTTGGGAAAAACCGGTTGAGAACTTTCGAAGTTATGGCCGAAAAAGCGGTCAAAAGCGTGGTTTTTTGAAGGTTGGTGAAACTTTTCGACTTATGCTTCTGCGAAATTAACACGGAAATCGCTTTTGAAGGTTTCAAATAAAAGATAAAGACATCAGAATATCACGGACCTCAAACGATATTTAGTGGTTTTTTGTGAATATTTTTTTCTTTCGGCAATTTGGAATGCAATTTGCGGATTTAATTTTATACACTTAGGAGTTAAGGCTGTTACTGCCAGCAGTGACATCTATGCCACTTAATCCTGATCTTCTGACTCGTTAAATAAATCTGACAAACTTCATGGTAAAGCAAGTGTCAGATAGAAAAATTCAGCTTTTCGATAGTTTCCCTCACAAACGCAAACTTATGCAAATTAATTTATAATTCATTTATTTTCGTTTACCGAAATAAAATCAATTGAGAAGCCTTTAGTTGCCTATTTGTAGTTGAACACAAGTAGTAAGTTTGTTTAGCATAATTTTAATATATACTAACTTGTCGAAATTTAGAAATTTGTAACAATATAATATAATATATAATAAAATATAACAATAAATGGATTTCATACAAGGAAGTTGTTGGCTTACTCATTTATTTTGACTACTCATCGGCTAACGAAAGATTCTACCCAGAGAGTTTCCAGTGGCAATAACAAAGGCTATATTTGGACCCGTACGAAGTACGAAGGTCCGATACGTTTACTACAAACAATTTTATTGTAACATGGGGTAGATCGAGGTGGGAGGAGGGGGATGCATCTATTATCGTCTAGAGATGACGAATCAACAATAAAAAAAATTTCCGTTCGATTGTCCGTCCGTCCGTCTCCACTTTTTTTTCCAAACGGCTCAGCCGATCACCCTAAACTTTTTTCCCTGAAAGATACATGCCTCCCATGATTCAAGTTCGAAGATGTGCAAAATCAATTGCTCATGTTGGTGTCAAATGAAAGGATTTGATGTCAGAAAATTGGGAAAAACATTTTGTGGGAATCGGGTCAGGGGTCACTGGAACCAATGGAATCGACGAACTTGTGTTTCGTGGCCATATACGAAAATAGTTTTTCGTGTTTATTTCCTTAACTATGCAATATGTAGATTGATTCTTGAAGAATTAGTTCGCGTCAGTGTTAATACGATTAATGCGTCAAGCCGAGCGGGGGTCACAGGTCTATGTCCAAACGTTGTAGGCAGAGCAATGCATCGGGGGTGGCTTTGTGAAATTTCGTTGTGCAATCACTTTCGATGTGATTCTGTTGAAATACATTTATCTAGCATTTTAACATTATAATCGGTAGAGTAAAATCAATTATCAGGCTTGCTGCATCAATGCGTTAGTTCAGTTCAGCGTCAGCTTTTGCACAATAAAGATCCTGTTAATATTTACACGTCGGACTTTCATTTTTATTACTGCGCGAGGAAGCCTTTGCAAAAGGTTGAGGACCCAGCATTGGATTATCGTTCGAGGAGAAATTGTCGATAAAGTTATTTTTTGGGAACGAGAAAGCTACAGTGGAAATAGTGCGTTCAACATAAAAATAAATCGGAATTTTGTAGCGATAAAAACTGCAAGGTCGAAAGGTCGTTCGGTGTAGTTGGAGTGAATCGTGTGTGCCTTTTTATGAACTCATTATTCGGCATGGAAAGTGACTACGTTAGAGTTGAGAAATTGCAGAAAGATGAAGAGTGGCCGACTTGGAAGTTCGAAGTTCGAGTGTTGTTGAGGGCAACAGATGTAATGGAAGTTGTCTCTGGAGTTGAGAAAAAACCATTGCGTGACTCGTTTTCGTTAGAGACGGATCACAATGCGGCATTGTTAAAGTGGCATAAGAGCGGCAATAAGGCGCAAAAAATTATTGTTACGGCACTTGGTAAGAAGCCGAAACTCCACGTGTTGAATTGTGAGACGGCAAATTCAATGTGGCTTAAGTTGGAGTCAGTATACGAAAAAAAATGGAATGCAACAGTTCATTTAGTTTCGCAAGAATTTTTCGAATATACGAAAGAGTCGGAAGACAATATTGCAACGTTTATTTCAAAATTGCAATCGATAGTGCAACGGATGAAGGACCTTGGTGAAAATGTTTCTAATACGATGCTAATTACGAAAATCCTACTTTCACTTCCGTCGGAATACGACCATTTTCCGAGCGCTTGGGATTCAACGCCTGAAGAATTTCAAACAATTGAAAACTTGACATCGAGATTAGTAAAGGAAGAAGCTCGATTGAAGTTGAAAAATCATAGTGAAGTCTCAGAGGCCTTGTACGTGAAGAAATATCGTTCGAAAAATTCGAATTTTAAGCCAGGTAAATGCCACATATGCAAACAAAGTGGTCATTGGAGGAACGAATGTCCGATGAAGAAGCCGAAGGTGAACATTGCAACAAAAACTTCAACTCCAAATGTGAATCGAAATCCACGAAACTCGTTTTTTTGGAAGAGCCGAGGCACTCTTAAGCCTTAGTGAAGCAATGGCAGCTGAAAACCGTTGAAATGCAGATGATTGGTTTCTGGACTCGGAGGCGAGCGACCATATGAGCTTCAGGTTGGAGTGGTTTGTAGATTATCGTCAGTTTGATCAGGATTTGCCCGTGCGAATCGTAAATGGCTCTTACATTTGCGCAAAGGGAGTTAGAACAATTGATATTTTGGCGTACAATAATCACAAATGGTGCAAAAGATATCTTGTAGATGTGTTGTATGTTCCCGACATTCATTTAAACTTATTCTCGCAAGGAAGAGCTCTCGACAAAGAAATGACGATGACATCTGATAAAGAAAAATGCGAATTTTCTAGAAATGGAAACACGATTTTGGTTGGCATCCGAAAATTGAATTTATTCAAGTTGATGGTGATGGTCCAAATGGTTCGAGATATGGAAAGTTTTTCAGTGTCAAAGGAAACAGAAACCACAGTTGAAGGTAACAGCGAGTTAGGGCGCTGGGTGGAGAGTTCCGACTCGACACACAAATCCCATATTTTGGCCGAAGTAAATGTCGGTCAAACGGTTTCTCTTTCCACTTGGCACGAGCGGCTTGGACACCAAAATATTTCTCAAGTGAAACGGTTGCTGAAAAGTCAAAACATTAGATTTGATGCGAGAGGAGAATTATTTTGTGAATCCTGCATATACGGGAAGCAACATCGTTTACCATTTGGTCAAAGTGACAATAAAGCAAGAAAAGCCGGTGAACTCGTGCACACGGACGTTTGTGGGCCGATGTAGGAAAGATCCATTGGAGGTGCCAGGTATTTTGTGTTATTTAAAGACGATTTTTCTAATTTTCGAAAAGTTTTTTTCTTGAAAGAAAAATCGGAAGTATGTCGCCAAATTGAAAAATATTTCAGTCTTGTAAAATCAGTGGGTAGTACAGTTGTGGTAGTTCGCTCAGATAACGGGACTGAATTCGTCAATGTAAACGTTGAGAGATTACTCGAGCAACACGGTGCTCGACATCAGCGTACTGTGGCGTACACCCCAGAGCAGAACGGCAGAGCTGAGCGCGAAATACGTACTATTGTGGAAGCAGCTCGTACAATGCTTTTCTCGAAGCAGTTGTCAGTAAAATTTTGGGCTGAAGCGGTAAGTACGGCCGTTTATCTTCTGAATTGTAGTGGTGCAAGTCCGGTGAAAAACAAAACGCCGTATGAATTGTTTTTCAAGAAAAAACCGAATATTTCGCACCTCAGAGTATTTGGTTCGACAGTTTTCGTCCATGTTCCTAACCAAAAAAGAAAAAAAGGCACAAAAAATCGAAAAAAGGAATTTTTGTTGGTTATTGCGATGACACACTCGTTTCAGACGATTCAGAGTGCAATGAATCGAAAAATTTCGTAGTTTTCGGGCCAGAGATTTTTGCCGAAAATGACTCAAGTGACGACAACTCATCTAGTAATTATTCTACTGCTGAAAATTCAGCCGACAGCAGTGAATCAATAGGGTCGTTTCAGAGCGAAGATTTCGTCGAATTTGACTCCGAGCCTGAATTAACAGATGGAGATGAAAATCAGCGTAGTTTCATTTCTAGTCGCACGAGATACCGAACATTCGATGCAGAGTCGATGGAAATAGGAAATAGTTTTGTGTCAGTGCAGGAGCCACAGAATTACGAAATGGCCTTGAAGTCAGATGACAGTGTCAAGTGGAAGGAAGCGATGGACGACGAATTCAAATCGCTAATCGAGAGTCGTACTTGGGAGTTGGTCGATTTGCCGAGAAATCGAAATGTCATCGATAACAGATGGGTGTTTAAATTAAAAGAAAAGCCATCCGGGGAGATAGAACGTTACAAAGCGATAATGGTCGTAAGAGGTTTTACTCAGGAGCATGGTGTGGACTACGATCTAACTTTTAGTCCAGTGATTCGGTATACGTCGATTCGAACAATTTTGGCGTTATCTGTGGCTGAAAATTTGAAATTGTCTCACTTCGATGTACAAACGGCTTTCCTCTACGGTGACTTGACCGAAACAATCTTCATGAAGCAACCGATGACCTGACCAATGATGGCTTATACGAAGAAGATTCTGGAAAAGTTTAGAATGTCCGACTCAAACCCTTTGGCAACACCTGCTGAAAACATTTCATCCGAACCATCCGAATTGACTAGAAACTATCCATTCAGAGAGGCTGTCGGTAGTTTAATGTATTTGGCTGTTGGAACGCGGCCGGACATATCCTTTGCAGTTGGGAGAGTCAGTCGATCTTTGTGTCAACCAAAACAATCGGACGTCACAGCTGTCAAGCACATTTTCAGATATTTGCGTGGAACGGTCAATTACGGTATAATTTATAAAAAGTCAAAAACAAATTGTTTGGAATGTTTCAGTGATGCTGACTACGCTGGTTGTCCAATTACTAGACGGTCTACGACAGGTTTTGTGTTCAATATGGCGTCAGGAGCAGTTAGTTGGTGCTCACAACTTCAAAAATCAGTGGTGGTATCTACAACAGAAGCAGAATATGTTGCTGCTGCACAATCAGTCAAAGAAATGGTTTGGTTGAGGCGATTGATGGTTGATTTAGATATGAAATGCGATTCAGTTAACTTGCGCGTTGACAACCGAAGCGCGATTCGTTTAGTTGAAAATGCAGAGCCGCACAAGCGAACCAAGCATGTTGATGTGAAATACCACTTTATCCGTGAAAAATTCGAAAAAGGAGTATTTGAGCCCTTGCACATACCCACCGAAAAACAAGTGGCAGACATCTTAATGAAACCTTTAGCTGGAGAGAAATTCGTAAAATTTCGTGAGTTAATGGGTCTTTCCCAATAGACATTTTATATTTGCTCATTTATTTTCAAATATTTTTGCATTTTTTTGCACTTTATTTTTTTTATTCTAAATGCTAAATAAATAGAGAGGCTGTTGAAATACATTTATCTAGCATTTTAACATTATAATCGGTAGAGTAAAATTAATTATCAGGCTTGCTGCATCAATGCGTTAGTTCAGTTCAGCGTCAGCTTTTGCACAATAAAGATCCTGTTAATAATTACACGTCGGACTTTCATTGTTTGTTTTGCTGTTCCACAATCGTAGGATGGTGGACTGCTTGCGTTCCATTTATGTAACATGTTTGCGCAACGGCCATGCCCGGTGCGGAATCTGTTAAGTTGACACCACATTTTTCGCTCTATGGCCATACCGATCACTGCTTCTGTCGGGTCGGTTACCAGATGTTTGTTGTGCACTTCAGCCTCTTGCCATTTTTCTCTCCATCTCTCCTCTGTATCGTACACGTAATTTTGATCGGTGAAAAACGGTTTGGTCCAGATCGGTTTTCTTGACTGCAATCTCGGCACAAGAGGAGCCGTTACCAGATCTTGATGGATAGGAAGCAATTCGTTGTTTGTGATTTTCTACCATTTAGTAGCTAAGTGCTGACTCACGTCGGATTTCTGATGGCAAGATGTTTGCGAGTACAGGCAACCATGGCAGTGGAGTTGACTTTAGAGTTCCGGTGACAAGGCGGCGGCTAGCATTTATCTGTGTGTCGATCTTGTCTGTATGCGAGCTTCTCAACCAGACTGGACAGCAGTATACGGCTGTTGAATAGACCAGTGACAAAGCGGCTGTCCGAAGTGTAGCTGCGTCACACCCCCATGTTGACCCAACAGGCTTTTGGATGATGTTGTTTCTGGTCTTTAGTTTTTGTTCAACTTTTTCCAAATGCGGCTTGTGTGTTTTAGTTCTATCCATCGTGTAGCCAAGGTACTTTGGGTTCGGATTGCACTTCACTGTTTTGTCACAAAACTTGACGTTCAGCTGCGAGTGCGCTTCGCGGTTATTTAAGTAGAAATTACCGACTTCGGTTTTGTCTGGGTTCGAGCATAGTCTCCAGTCTCGGTAGTATTTCTCCAGGTTGGCCAGGTCGTTTGTGAGAATGATCTCGATACATTTCGGGTCTTTGTGTTGAACTCCCTGTGCGATATCGTCGGCGTAACCAAATTTGCGTGAGATGGACTCTGGCATGTCGCTAATGTATAAATTGAATAGAAGAGGTGCCAGGATCGAACCTTGAGGCAATCCATTGCTTAAAGTTTTTGTTTTGCTGCATTGGCCATTCATAAAAACTTTGATTTTTCGGTTCGTCAGCATGTCTTGAAGAAGCCGCGCGATGACTGAACATGGAATTACGTCAATGAATTTATGCAGCAAGTGGTCTATCCAGACGGTGTCATACGCCGAAGAGAGATCCACGAAAGTGACTCCTGTTTTCAGCTTCAGCTCAAAGCCAGATTCTATAAACGTCGTCAACGCCAAGACTTGGTCGCAGCAGTTTCGTCCTTTTCTGAAACCGGCCTGTTCTGGTGGATTGGCTTTATCAATGGTATCGTAGATTCTGTTATAGATTAAGCGTTCCAAGGCTTTATAGCACACACACAGCAGGGAAATTGGGCGGTAACTCGCAGGGTCATCTGCCGGTTTGTTCGACTTCAGGATTGCAACAACTTTGCTCTTCCGGAACTCCTTGGGGATGCTCTTTGTTGTCAGAATATCGTTCACGAATTTCGTTAACCAGTTTCTCGCTGCCTTTCCGAGATTTTTTGTGAATTCGGGATAAACATTGTCTGACCACTTCTATCTCTAGAAGTATAAGAGTTAGAAAGTTGCTTCCAAAGGCTAAGTTGTAGAGAAAAAATTTTTAGCGAACACGTGTCTCATAATTTTGGGTAAAAATGCCCCAATCCTGGGAAATGACCACTTCTAGAATTGGGAGGGATGATCCATATCTCCAGAACTATAAGAGTTACAAAGTTGCTTCCAAAGGCAAACTTGTAGAGAATGAAATTTTAGCGAACGCGTGTCTCAGGGTTTTGTGTAAAAATGCCACAATCCTGGGATATGGTCACTTCTACAATTAGGAGTGATGACCCATATTTCTAGAACTATAAGAGGTAGAAAGTTGTGTAGAACAAAATTTTAGAGAACACGTGTTTCAGGGTTTTAGGGGAAAATAGCCCAATCCTTGGATATAAGCATTTTTATTCTGATCTATTCTGATACGTACGGGTCTTTGGTTATGTTTCTTATTTCGCTTTCCTGTCATCTCATCATGGGCGCGCGGTAGCATTGCGCCCGTGACGCAAGTCCCCATACGATTAAAAAAATCAAATTTTTTTTTTCGTAGACTGCGGAACCATATACAGCTAAATTTTGACTTTTTTCCCTTGCGTCGTACCCCCTGAGACCTAGTTTATCGGATTCTACGTAAAATTTTGATTGAAATCGACCTTTCACTCATTAAAATCGGTCCAGTGGATCCGAAGATATGACCTTTAGAAAATCGTCATTTTCCATACAAAATGTGCTGCTTCATAGAAGCCAAAGAAAATGTATACATCCTACGTTAGTTTAGTTAGTGGGTTAGTTAGTTAGTTAGTTGTGGCATTTCCATTTGTATGAAAAACGACTTTTTTGGCGATTTCTCGAAAACTGGCGGTCAGATCTTCTTTAAATTTTGCAGGGACCTTCGGATGGGCATTCCACGCCATCTAAGATTTTAAAAAAGTGGGGTTACCGGCTTCGTTTGGGCGTTAGGGCTCCTGGAAGCTCCCATACAAATCCCATATAAAATAATGTGTATGTGTGT
>CM055406.1:121473093-121487645 GCA_029228625.1 Pseudolycoriella hygida
CGCAAGTCGTTGTCCCTTCTTCCAAAACAACTGATATCAATTTGGGTGACGCTGAACGCTTCGAAACGCAAAAAAACTTTCAAAATATTTTCACATTTGATTAAAAAAATGCGTCACAAATGCCGGACCCCCCAGCGTTATAATTTTTCTACGCTTTCAGCTTTCATACGCAAAAGTTTGATTACCTGTACAAAAATACGCCATACATCCCATAAAGTCAAATTTTTGCAGTGTGAAAGCTGAAAGAACAGAAAAACTATAACACTGGAAGGTCCGGCATTTGTGACGCATTTTTTTAATCAAATGTGAAAATATTTTGAAAGTTTTTTTGCGTTTCGAAGCGTTCAGCGTCACCCAAATTGATATCAGTTGTTTTGGAAGAAGGGACAACGACTTGCGTCACATTTCCCTTTTAAAAGTGTTTTTGTTGTGATCAATCAATAGAACATGTCATCATAACATAGATCACTTTCGCAAATGAGACAGGGAAGTTAGCGTGATCTTTGTGAATTACAGCGAATTCCAACGAGAATTTTAATTAATTCCCGGAGCTCACAGGTAAATAAGACTTAATTTTGTGAACTGGAATGTGAGTACTGAGTAACTAAATCGAAATTCGGATTGACCGGGAAACCTCTACAGGGAAAATCCGCTTCAATTTGAAGGATATCGGGGAATCGATTTTCGATACTGGTAAGAAAAAATTATTTCGGCAGAATATCGATGATAAATGAAAATGCATTTTGTTTTTGCTAAACGTTTATATATTGTGTTTACTTTAATTTTTATGTAATATGTAACTAAATTCAACTTGAAGTAAAATATTATAAATTTTTGATTTTTTTTTAACTTTGCTTCTTTAAATCATTTTTTTTTATTTATTTAAAAAAATCTGTTACACTCGTTCCAAAAGAAAAAGCGCATCTGAAAAATATTTGAAATGTGTGATTAATTGATTACCTACTTACACACAATTTATGTATTTCTTGGTGGTAACAGACATATTTTTAATAGTTTTATCAATTGCTTTCATAATTCCATCATCCTAAAATATTTATTTGTTTAAATTGAAGACTTTTACTTTTCTTTTAATTTAAAATTTAATTAAATTCCTTTTTTAATTTTTCAATTAGTGTAAGACCCTACACATAAATTATAAAATATATATTTAATATTTGTTGTATTTTTCATACGGTAATTGATAATTTTTCCTTTCTCTCATTCATTTTTCTACAAACATTTCTTCTTTTCATCCTTCAAATTACAATATTTCTGTTCGTCCGTTTGTTGATTCGAAACATGAAATTTCCTTTCTTCTTCTTCTTATCCGTTTGTTGTGATGTGTTACATAAAAAGTGAACATAAAAGCTGCCTCTAAAAGGACCGACCCGACAATGCGATTCGGGCCATCAAAGTAATATCTTTGTCCCTAAGCAACATGCACCTGATTTGCTTCTTACGGACTGAACGTGGTGTTCTAAATTAGGCCGAGTTGATTCCTCACATTTCGTTATATTCGATGGCTTTGTTTCTAAGTTTCTAATCTTTCTATTCGTTTGGATTGTTAAAACACATCTGGTCAAATGAACGGAAAATCTTGGAATGATTTGTAAAAATTTAAACGAAAAAATCCACCGGGGAGTAGCGGCACTTGGTTATAATTCGATGGGAATGCAATAGGTTGGAATGTTGCTTAAGGACGAAGGTATCGCGGAATTGTTTTTATGTGAATCAGTGAACGGACGCCATATTTATATAAAAGCAGTGGGTTTTGTGTTAACATCAATAATGTATATTTTTACACATCTAAGGAATCACATCACCTTTTCCTTACAGTTGGTGAGCGAAAAAAAAAAATAGTTTCCTGGAAAAACATTGACATTGACAAAAAATTACCTGTGACAGGTAACTCTCCCCAGGTAATGTGAATTATCCTATACACCTTTACTTATTGTATATCTGTATCAGGTAATTCGCTGTAATTCGGGAAAGAACATTTCCTGACTCAGGTAAGTATTTTATTGTCAGAGCTGCACAAAAAATGTTTTCTCACTTGCAGCGTGAATAACTATTTTAAAATTGTTACTTTAGCTTAGTATGAATGTGTTGATGATTTTTTATCTAAAACAGGTTAGGACACAAGGAGAGCATTTTATAGTGTAGGTGACTCGTAGAGGTGTGCGTCCAATTTCCAAAAATCAAAACCGGCACACACCTCCACTCAATATTTTCCTACTTTCTCACATGTATACCGAATCTCTACAAATTATGAAACGAAATCTAATGTGTGGTTGTGATGATGACATGGTGCTTTCTAGTGCACTGTGAATGAATGTGCAGCATTAGGTGAACTTTAATATTTTATTTCTATAAATTACGAAACAGCAATAATTTTTCATTTAGTTAAAGTTGGGAGCGGAACTGAACATGATCCCGTCTCTTCACATTATAGAGCAATTGGCGGAATGAAACGCTCTCACTGGTCTCTTCCAATCCATACAACGACGTATCTCAAAAGTGCGTACAGCAATTATTCTTATTAACTTTAACAGGTTATGGATTCTAAAATGCGTCACAAATTCTTTAACAGAATTCACTTTGTTTATTGGGTTTGGTGACCCATTGATTTATCAATAAGTTTGGTGAGTGAGTGACTTTGAAGGCAAGAAGTTGTTTGATTCTCTGCTAGTAAGTCCATTTCATTCCTCCAAGTACCCAACGGAATTATTTCTTTTATTCAATTTTATAAAATGCAAAAAAAGGAAATGGAAAAATATAAATTAACTTAATCTTAGATTTTAAAAACGAAAAATGCGGTAAAACAGGTCGTTAGGTTCATTTTAACCTCCATACACATTCTAAATTTTGATCGATTCAGTTGCCGGTTGCATTTGGAAACTTAATTGTTTAGCAGTTCACAAATGAATTTTGAACAATGTGAAAAAAAAACTCCCAAAAATTTCATATAAAAATTACCTTTCCTAAAGTAGAGCCAAGAGCCAATCGAATCTGCACGCCGCGGAAAATTCTTGGTTTTTATTCCAGTACGCAATGACTAAATATTTGTAAAAAAAATGGCAATCGACTGGCGTCGGCGCCCATTCCCTCTTTCATGAACAGCGCTTAGTACGACTCCGTTCGGTTCGAGTTGTGAGAAGAATTCGCTGAGGAGTCCATTCATTCATTTCATAACTAAAAAAGCTTCTCTTTGACCTTTTGCGTTCTGAAATCAACAGATGGGGAAGCATTTCTTACCCGAATCGAATTTTGTCTCAAAAATGTTAAAGTTTCCACTTATGCAACTTGGTTCTAGCTCTAAGCAAATAGTTTCTATGGAGTACGAAAATTATGGCAAAAGTTTCTGTCAGACGAATTGATTGGAAAACTATTTCGGGCGCATCTTTTGTCTTACAACCATACCACGGATGATGGAGAACATTCCTCGAGTTTCGGGAGATATTTTTTTACACAAAGTTTTTGCCGGAGGCTTTTATTTGACATAAGACAAACGTCGTCTTCAACAATTTTCCAACGCTATTAAATAATCTCAATGAATCGATGATTAAACAGTAAAAAAAAAACTTTTCAAAAAAATAAAATGCAAATTGGTAGAAAAACGATCTGTAGACTAATGGTGACGTTTTCTTACGTTCCATTTCTAACGTAAATATTAAAACATTCTAAAATCTCTAAAAACAATATCCCTCCCTCACTCTCACTCTCTTTCTCTCTAATGGACAGCGTCAATGTCTCTTTGCGCTCTGGAAATTTTCAATTTATCTTTGGGAGTTTGATTTTCGCCCGATTCCAAAGCGAACATTTTCATTTTTTCCTTGAACGATAGTTTCTCTGGAACCTCACCGGAACGTTGTTGCTGTTGTTGTTGCTTTTCACGAAGCCGTCTTGTACGAGGATCCCTGAAATTGTAATTTTTTGGTCAGTTTTTTGTTTGAGGCGTAAGTTGCATCTGGAATAGTTATTTTCATTGCAAGAGTAAATCTTATGGTCAAAGCAGATAAAATTATAACGGCAGCTACGTTTTTTGTGGTAGGTAGAAGTTGAAAATCGATTTTGTGGACTCAGCAAGACAAGACTAATGTTTATGGGAAAAAATTCTTGAAAATTAGGAAAACTTCATAATTCGTAATTTTTTATTCCAAGTATTAGACGCTGATAGATTATTATTTAGTTATTTAGCGTGTGGTTATTCTTAGAATTGTACAAAGCGTCAGTTTGAATTGAAAACAAAAAACATTGAAAATTGAAAAGATCACAGATAAGTCACTTCAGATATTCACAGTTTACAGCTTTAGCGTCGATAGCCAATTTGCGGCGTTCTCTGTTAAATTGATGAAGTCGCTTAATTGTCCTGAGTATTTATTAATCGGGCAGTCACGTAACAAATGATCCATAGTTTGCATTGCCTCACCACAGCTGCAACTTGGATCGTTGGTCAATTTCCACTTGTGCTTCATGTCATTGCAGTTGCCATGACCCGTCCTGAGCCGGTTTAGGTTGCACCACAACTTTCGTGGGAGCGTTAGTTGATTCTTGTCCTTTCGCGTCAAAATCGAATAGCGGGCTTTGTATGCGGCTATTTGTCCATCGTAATTTCCAAGCCACTAATAGATCAAAACCTTCGAGGCGCAAGTTGTTTGCTGCAACAATCGGTGGTTTCCTAGATTTGAGTCTCGTCACGTTGGGGACCGCCAAAACGTTATGTAGTGGAATTTGGGGATTATCGATTGCTTTCTGTTTCAACAGAGCGTTCTGCCTCTGGATGTCTGGTGGAGCAATTCGGCTTTATGCCGGGAGCCATTCGAGCGGTGTGGATTTAACTGATCCCGTAATTAGTCGCATCGTTTTATTAAGCTCCGAATCGATTTTATCGGTATGTGCACTGTACAACCAGGACGAGCAACAATATTCAGCGCAAGAATAAACTACCGCTAGCGCCGTCGTTCTTATGCAAGATGCACTTGCACCCCACGTGGTGCCTGTTAGTTTGCGTAGAAGGTTATTTCTTGTACTGAGCTTCGCCTTCAGCTTCATTGCATGACCAAGAAATGTGAGAGAGCGATCGAGCTTGGCACCTAAATACACCGGTTCGAACTCATGTCGCAGGATCACTCCGTTGAACAATACTCTGTAAGTTGCATTTTTGCTAGTCGATTGCACAGATGGAAGCATGATGCAACTGTCTTAGAGACGTTAGGGACAAGTCGCCATTTCTTGTTAACTTCGCCAAACTGATTGTGCTGAAAGGCGTAGGCCATGTCGTCAGCAAATAAGAATTTCCGTGAACTGGATAGGGGTAGGTCATGGATATACAAGTTGAACAACAAGCATGATAGAACTGCACCTTGGGGAAGCCTATTGTTCAATTTGCGAAATCGCGTACAATGGTCGCTGATAGAAGCAATGAAATAGTTATTTCTGCAACTAGTTGCGGAATGGAGTTGTTTTTGTCACTAGCGATAAAAAGTAACTTTTTATCACTCATTTGGGTGATAAAAAGTTCATTCAAAAGTTCACGTTTCTCAAGTTGTTGCATAAAGTCTTGTATGAAACATGTTGCGAGATTGGTGGTTTTTGTCACACGATGTGGTTATCCAACTCGTTGATAACTTCACTCTAGTGACAAAAACAACTCCATTTGGCAACTAGTTGCATAAATAACTAATTTTGTCACTAATTGCGAAATCGCGTAAAACGCACTATGAAACAAGTTGCGAAAATAGTGTTTTTCTCACACGATGTGATTTTGTTGCATAGATTACTATTTGCATATGGGTAACTCCATCGGTACCGTAACCTGGGAGAATGTTTGTTTTCTCAGTTATTATTCTCCCGGAGGTCAAAGTAGTAATTTTTTCGCTCGAATTGTCAGTTTGTTTTTGTTGCTTACAATAAATTAAGGTTTTCGATTCGTCGATAAAAACGATATTGGCTCATTCCGCGCAACATTGTACCGTTGTAAATAATGTAAATCCTATGCACGATCTATGAGATTAAGTGTACACCTCAGGCTATTTTTTTTACTCAGTACAGTTTTGTCCGGTTATTGCAATTTGTTCAGTTTTATATGAGAAAGAAAACTGTTCACTTTCAAAATTATTAAAACACATTCAGTCTGCAAAGTAAATTAATTGTAACCTGAGAACGGTGTGTTTCATCTTAATGGACCATGTGGAAAGGATGAAAGAGATGACATTTGAAATTGACTGATTGGGACGTTTACGCCTCTTCAGTACACCATTGTCGCAAGACCATGTGTATATCAGCGTGGTCCAAATGTTACCATAACAACGGATCTACTAAGTCGAAGAGTTTCTCTTTGAATAATCGAACAAACGAGGTGTATATAAGGCCGCATATTTGAGGTGATTACTCACTCAATATGTGACCACGCTGATGTACACATGGTCTTGCGACAAAGGTGTACTGAAGAGGCGTAAACGTCCCAATCAGCCAAACTTTTTGTCGTGGATTGTTAAAATATGGAATGGATAGAATCCTGTCTGCTATAAAAGCGACGAATCTATGCCAAATTTCTAAATTAACGCTAAATTTTGATCTATTTCTGAGAAAATCGCCCGAAATGTTTTGAAAGTTTTCTTCGCCGGAAATTTTTTTCGTGGAAAAATTTTTTTCGCCGGAAATTTTTTTCGCTGAAATTTTTATTCTCCGGAAATTTTGTTTCGCCGGAACTTTTTTTCGCCGGAAATTTTTTGGATGACCAACAAAATGGCCGACGGTGGTATGGAACGGATTTAGGAGGAAAATTGATTTTTTTTTGTTGGAGATAGATGTTTTGTGTGAAAGGAAGTTTTTTTTCGAAAACTTTTTTCGCTTGAAATTTTTTTCGCCGGAAATTTTTTTTCCCAAATTTGTTTTTTCTTTTCTTCCGAAACTACTGATATCACAACAAAAAACCTTTTTAAAAGGGAAACGTGACGCAAGTCCTCGTATCTTCTTCCAAAACAACTGATATCAATTTGGGTGACGCTTACAGCTTCGAAACGCAAAAAATTCTTTTGAAATATTTTCATTTTTGATTAAAGAAATGCGTCACAAATGCCGGACCCTCCCAACGTAATAATTTTTCTGCGCTTTCAGATTTCGCACGCCAAAAATTTGGCTACCCACATATCACGCAAAACTTATTTTTTTTTTCGTGTTAAATCTGTAAGAACAGAAAAATTATAACATTGGGGGTCCGGCATTTGCGACGCATTTCTTTAATCAAAAATGAAAATATTTCAAAAGAATTGTTTGCGTTCCTAAGCTGTAAGCGTCACCCAAATTGATATCTTCCAACCTTGGTCTCTAGTAATTTCTTGTACTTTTCTAAAAATGTGTATCATCTTCAAAAAGGGCTTTAAAAATACGAAATTTGTAAATAAAGCGTAAACAAGTTTCGCTCGCTCCGCACTCGATCTTACGATTTGTATAAAATGTGAAACATAACAAAAGAATATCGCTCAGGCCCAGGTTTTCAATGTTTTGTTTGAGAGTAGTATTTTTAACAATTATTATGGGTGGATGGCGCTCGCTGGGAACCTTGCAAAGTCGAAAAAACAATAATTTTTGTGAAGGATCTAGAAGTCGCAAATAGCTGAAGATAACAAAGCAGAACATGTAAGGAGGTTTTTCGATTTTTCTTTCACTACAAGACTTGATGACCTTCAAATGTGGGCCTGATCAAAAACCATGTCCTAATTCGGGCCTCATAAGACTCATTTCGTGGGTCTCATCAAAATTTAGCCCGATGGACCTTCGCGTCATCAGTCCGGCGCTGAATTAACCTTATTCACTCAGCACACACACACAAAACATTGTGTTACACTAGGAGAGAATAGTGAATTCCAACTCGAGCGAATAACGACCTCCGCTCCGCTCCGCAAGCAACAACGCGTAGATACACTTTCATAGGCAGTTCTTAACGAAAATAGATGACAGCACATTCTGTGCACTTAACATCTGAAGCAGATTATCTTTAATTCATGACATAGACGTTACGAGGATAACAGACGTCACACTTTTCGTTGAGAATGATCTGCACTGCCCTACAACGTATGAAAAATTTAGCGACGTTATCAGATGAGAGATTTTCATATATTTTCTCTCACAAATTCTCCTCGCTAAGTTTTTTATGCGTTGTTAGTCCAAACTCATTATGGACCACCCTTGTCCATACCCCCCTGTCTTGTGCCAAGTATATGGTTTGTTCGCACAGTGAAGGTACCCCAACTTCTAAATCTGATTTGATTGAGTCCATAAACCTTCTCCTTTGTCTACCTTTAGGGCGTACACCCGGGACCTGCGCATTCAATATTCACTTTGGGAGCCTGCTATCACCCATCCAGAATGTGTCCGTACCATCTCAGACGGCTTACTCTTCCACTGACGTAACTCCCAAATCTCTGATATCATCGTTTCTGATGTTATTATCCCACTACTCCCTTCTATCACCCCTTGCTATGTTCCCCTAAGAACCCTCATATCAGAAACCTCCAGGTCATGCACAAGGTATCCGCTCCTTGATATTCAAGCTCTGAAACCTGTTCCATCTGCTGCCCATTCGGACTGCAAACTACATCTTTCCGAGATATACCGATATGCACAACCTTAGTTTTGCTAAAACTTATTTTCATCCCCTGCTCGTCACATGTGACACATCCACATAGACCAGAATTTTCATGATTATTGCATCTACCTCCACATTCCCCTTCAGATTGGCCGGCGTGCTTGATAATTTTGTCCATAAAAATTATGAACATTAGAGGAGAGAGACAACAACCCTGACGAACTCCCTTATTAACCTCGAAAGACTCACTAATTTCATCATCTATTTCAACACTCTTTCACATAAAGAAAACATCATCATAAGGGACCATTCTATCATGTCACGCAAAATCGGCACTTTTTTGACCATGTCCAGTCCATGTTTAGCAATGCTCCAGCTCGTTTCTCATCGGGCACCGGGACGAAAAACTTCCTCCATCATAGGCGCTCCAATGGCTAGCGAATTCTGACCAAAAAGCTGACTAATACCACAGCCCTCGCATTTCAGCGACATAGGCACATCAATCTGTCGTAGAATCTTGGGAGCTTCCCTACCCCTCGCTACTGAATTAGCCATCAGTAGGGTCTTTCATTACACCCCGGCCCCGATATGACAGTAGTGTCGCGATTCACGATAGGTTCTGCTGGCATCGGTGTTAGCTCTTCACCCATCCCTATACCCCTCAAAAACTGTGGTTCGACTTAAGCCTACGCTATTAACGCAGAAGCGAAGAGTTAGGAGATAGAGGCCAGTGCTTTCTTGCTGAGTCACTACTTGAGCGAGCCTGTGACTTTTAGATTTATCAGGGTGGGATGGGCCATTTCTGGCTCCTAAAACACAGATCTATTGATCCTTTGCCTTCTTCCCGTTCATCATGTAAATCATTTAAAACCTTCCGGTTCTCACCAAGAACCTATCTAGGGCGATAGGTCCTAGGTGTAGCATATCTTAGGGTCGAATCATATAACCACCTAATGTCATACTCCTTAGCAGGTGGAACTTCGGGGATTCGCATATTACGTGGACGCCCGTTTCCTCCTCCAAGCCGCAGTCACATCTTGGATCAGCCAAAATGGTCATTTCGGCCAAGTGCTTGTTCAACACACAGTGACCCGTAATAGCTCCCACTACTCTCCTAATGCCACTACGGTCCATTCTGAGAAGCTCCTGTGTGCTTTCCTCCGCCGTACTCGCACCAACTCTTTGCGGACTCAGCCCGCACCCAGTGTTCCACCGCTCTTTTACACAGAGAGTGTGGGATCGGTATGTGGGGCTCTGGGCCCTCGATTGCAGATGCTGAACCCTGTCTGGCTAGCTCGTCTGCTCTCTCATTACCGTCTACACCAGTGTGCCCAGGGACCCAGGCGATCGTGATCTGATTTCTCAGTCCCAATCGGTTTAGGGTCCCTTTCAGCTCTTTAACCAGTTTTGACGTTGTCACAGGCGACGTGAGCGCCTTTATCATCGACTCACTGTCTGAGCAGATGGTCGCTCTGCCACCCGTGATTTCTTCTGGAACTAAATTCATCACTCCCATCAACGTCGCAAACGTCTTTGCTTGGAGGACGCTCGCTAATTTTCCCAAATGGAGACTGTCGCAGTTCGCCGGTTCCTGCGAATAGATCCCGGCTCCCGCTCCTTCCTCAGTTTTCGACCCATCCGTAAAGCTCACCAGTCCATCAACCGGTAGGCAGGTCGGGCAGTTTCCTAGCCAATCCGCTCTGTCCGGTATAACGATCTGACATCGCCTCACGAAGTCGACCATGCGATCTCTGGGCATATCAAAGATCCTGTCGTCGATCACTTTCAGCATCCTTCCATGGCCAGATTCAAAATTCCTCATCCAGAGACCATTTTGCTTCAGCCTGTCTGACGACGCAAAGACTCTTGCTTTAACGATCGTCTGGATGGGCGATAGCGTAATGAGCACTTCCATGGCTGCTGTGGCCGTAGTCTTTATAGCTCCTGGGACACAAATGCACACGAGCCTCTGAATTTCATTCAACTCCTTCCTCGCTCACTCCACTTTGAGCCTAGGCCACCAAACTATGCAGCCATGGCTCAACATGGGTCTGACCACCGTCTCATAAATCCACAATATGGCTCTAGACGGTATTCCCCAGTCCCTTCTAAAAGCCTTTCGACAGATCCAGAAAGCGGCCACCGCTTTCTGTGATTTGTATTTAATATGCTCGATCCAGTTGAGCTTTTGGTCGAGAATAACCTCCAGATACTTTACTTTTGGGCTAGGATCAACAACCTTTCCCAAGAGCCTGAAGTTCCCCGCTAAATTGTGTCCTGTGTTCCTTTTACTAAAAAGCACAATGTCCTGTTTGTTGGGGTTGACCTTCAAGCCCCTCTCCAGGCACCATTCCTTCACTAACCTCAGCGAACTCCTCAAGCGACTTCCCAGGGTACTTTCGAACTTGCCTTTAACTAGAATAGTCAGGTCGTCCGAATAACCCTGCGCATGAACGCCTGTCTCATTCAACCACTTGATCAGGGAGTCCATAGCAACGGTGAGCCCCTTGCGGACAGCCTTTCGATACCCAGAAGCTGGACTTGTAGCCGCATATGTTGGCCTCTGCTTCTGAGCATGTTGCCAATCCACCTCGTTACTATTGGTGCTACGCCCCTTTATTCTAGCGCTTCCTGAATGACATCGAAGCCGGTGTTTCGAATGCTCCTTCAATGTCCATAAAACATCCAAGAGCAATCTCACCGAATTCGAATGACTTTTCTACCCCGGCCACAAGGGCGTGCAGAGCCGAGTCCGTCGATTTACGCACCTGATATGCATGTTGCTTCTCTTGCAGCGGGTATCTCGACATGATTTCGTCTCTGATGTAGAAGTCTACGAGCTTCTCGAGAGTCTTTAATATAAAGGAGGTGAGACTTATGGGTCGGAAATCTTTGGCTTCGCAATGCGAGGGCTTTCCGGTTTTGATATAAACATCACATTGACTCTTTCAACATCGCAGGGAATATCCCGTCCTCCCCTGCCGATTTGAACGGCTTGAATCTACCTGGGACTTTCAGGTTGACGTTCTTCTATTAGGTATAATCTCTCCTTTGGACTTCACCCCTCTACACTGCAACAATACTCGCATCGAGAACGTGTAAAGATCGGAGTCGAGAACTAAAGATTGAGTGTCACCGCCCAAGGGACTTTTAGAGCAAATAGCGTAATATTGCTGTTCTGCAAAGCCTAGAGTTGACGAGATGGTGTGACGCAATAGTTCACATAGAGAACCTTGTAGGAAGGAGAAAGGGGTCTCATAAGCTCACTACGGAGTTCGAGAGTTAGATCAACAACTGCATAAGGAGGATCAACCGATTGTCAAATGGAGATTTCCGGTAAGTTCATCATTAGATACCACAAGTTCATCAGTCACGTGCCTCGAGATATTTTAAGATTTCTTGGGAACAGGCAACCGAAGAAACAATCGAAAAATTTAAAATCAAATTCAATAAATCGACAAATATCGCTCACCTGTACACTTCTTGTGCTCCAATCACACCCGGAGTCGGTTGCATTGATGAATTCCACTCACTTTCAGGGGACGTTGGAGACATCGTATCAATGGAATCTTGAATGAATCGCTGAAAGAGATTTTAGAATTAAGAGCTCGGCCCAGGAAACAAAGCGACATCCCAACTCACATTCGGATCTCGAACAATGTCCAGTTCGGCTTCTTCCGGTATCATCGGATTCACTTCTACGAAATTGTTGTCATCGTCATGGAATGAAACTCGCTTGTTATCGCGATTGGCCATCATCGCAGACAAAGACATTTGGGTGACTGAACCAACTGGCATGTTGGATTGATTGTTGTTGTTATTGTTGTTGTTGTTGTTAATGTTGTTGCTGGTTGATGACAATGGTCCGCCAACATTTCGTTTGGTGTTCATGTAGCTAAGATGTTTCGTTTGTTGCATTGGCGGTGTGGCATGCGATTGTGGATCGATCATTGATTGTACCGGTGCACCAAGGCTATTGCGAACGCTTTGTTGTTGCTTTTGTGACATAACGGCGTATGAAGAGTTACGTTCGGGTGGTGGCGGTGGTGGTGTGGTTTGGCGCACGGGCTGTGTCGGAGACGCGACAATCTCGAATTGATCGTTAATATCCTTGGAATCGTAATTGTTGAAGCTAAGATTGGAAAGATCACGAGCCATATGTGAGATCGAACTCTCTGTGACGAGTCGATCATCCGCTGCGAAACTTGTCGATTTCGCCTGCTTGGATGGTGATGATGGACTGCTGGAGTTCGCTTCGTCATTGCGATTGTTGTTGTGTTTTAATATGCTTTTTGGTTGAATGTTACCGTGATGTTGGGCTGAATAGTTCGGGAACGAACTAATTTCCGAATTGTTTTCAGTATTTGGTACAATAGACTTGATGTCGGCTTGCTTCATTGTGGGAATGGTGCCAGCGATTGCCATGTGACCTCCTTGTGTCAGACGCATTTCAACACTGTTTTCTTTGCCGTACGAATTACTATCCTCCTGTTCTTCCGACTCCTGGACACGTCGTTCGAAATCACGTTCTAAAACTAGGGCCTTCAGTTGTTCTTCTTGAATGGGAGTGCGATGTTGCAGTGCACTCAATTCACTTATTTGCAGGTCACGCCAATGTCGTACGTGTTCCCGTCGCAATTGTTGCTCTTTTTCTCGTTCTTCTCGTTCCCATGGATTTGATCCGTGAAATTGTTTTTGCGTCGGAGCAACCGAACCGAAACTGTTCACATTTGGGCTAATTGTTGTGTTTTGGCCACTTGATGTCGGCGTGAAAAGTGGATGTGTTGCTGTTGGTGGAAGTGGTGGCGACAGTTCCTCTTTAAACATTTGCGTTTGCCGATTGGTTTGAGGCTTCGGAGCCGTTGGTGGCAATTGCTTGATGGGACTAATTTGCGAACTGCCATCCAGTGAATGCATTGGCATCATCTCCTGCTGGCGTTGATTGCGTCGTTTTAGCATTTCGTTCATGTCGTTCAATTTGCCTCGCATTAAAGTCGTTTGATTCAGCTGCTGTTGTTGCTGCAAAAGATGTGATTGCATTTGGAAATCTTGTTGGTAGATGTGGGGATGAGATGTGGCTACATTTATTTGCTGTTGCATCAAATTGGAATGGCCCAGTGGATTGTACGGATTGATCATGTTCACATTTTGCATGCTTTGACTTGCGGATATGTTTGATGCAAAACTGGAATGGGCGATGTTTGGCATGGATGGCGCCATTATTTGGTTCATACGCGGCTGCGTGTCACGATGGAAATTCGCCTTTTGACGGTTGTTTAGCAATATCGATTGGCCGGACGAATTTCCCGATGAATTGGGACCGTTTTGTTGTTGGTGTTGGTCTAAATCTTGTTGTTGTTGCTGCTGCTGTTGTTGTTGTTGGTGGAGAGTGTCCACTTTCGAAATCTACAAAACAAAGTGAACAAATTAAAGGAAAGGTGAAGGAACGTTCATAAACTATATCACGCTCCTACTGGGGTGGGGGTTTATGCCTAGCGTGACAAAGAAGAGGTGGATCTGAAACCCCATTACATCACGCGAAGTTTTTGAAAACAACAATTTTCATCGAATTTTAGATAACTCTAAGTCAGAGAAATGATAGTTGGTACGCCTGCGGCAAGATAGAACGAATGTAAGGTTAAAACTGTGTATGGAATGGGAGAGAATTGCATATTTCTCTTAAGAGAGGTGCCAAATTTTTCAACATGCTCCTTCTACATCGCCGCACAATTATTTACCAACCTAACATTTCTCTGGCGCTCCAACGAGGAACCAGGCGCCAGGCGTAAAAAAGTGAAATCGTTTTGGTTAATTGGTGACAAACTATCTATTTCTGATCAATTTATTGAGAAATGTTTGAGAATTTTCTGAGAAATTTGAGATTTTTTGAGAAATTTGAGATTTTTTTGAGAAAATTGAGAATTTTTTGAGAAACTTGAGAATTTTTTGAGAAATTTAAGAA
>CM055406.1:121488145-121509992 GCA_029228625.1 Pseudolycoriella hygida
TTGAGGTTTTTTTTAAAAATTTGAGATTTTTTTTTAAAAATTTGAGAATTTTTTTGAGAACTTTTTGAGACATTCATTGTAGAAATTTTGAGAAGTTTGAAAATTTTTGAAGAAATTGAAATCTGGAAGGAAGTGACCTCAAAAAAGTGGATTTTGGCGTGAGATATTTTTGCCAACAGTCACAGCGTAATGGAAAAAGACCCTCCCTATAGGCTCGTGGATGTCACTTACTTGTTGCTGAGTTTGTTGTGGCGAAGAAATAATATAAGGCATCGTATTTTGCTGTGTTGGTTGTTGATGTTGAGAAGGCATGAAATTACTTGTACTATTGCTACTGAAATAGGCTGAAGTTGGACGGTTTAGAGTTGTTTGGTTCATCGATGTCAATGTTGAAGTTGTGGGTGAAATTATTGTCGACTGGGAAGTTGCAATTTGCGATCTACAAAACAAATCAAATCCTTCGAATCCATAGGCAAATCATTGACCTTCACTCACCTTTCTCCTAAATTCGGTTGACTTTGATTTTGAGCTCGACATGCACTTAAATTTTGGTAGAAACTGTGGTCTACATTTCCCGTCAGGTTGTGAATACTCCGAGATTTGTTGCTAACCATATCTGTGGGAATGGAAATTACGAAATGACAAATCGTATGTTTGCGTTATGCGAGTAACATTTTCACATACTTTGGTTGCCGACATGATGAAGTGCTGGTGTTGATTTGCTATTTGGTAATTGGTGTGCATGCATTGGCAGGGGAGGTTTCATATCGGCACCAATTCGAGACATATCTCGTTCTGATACGCGACGATTGCCTGTTGAAATCATTACAATGAGTCAATGGGGTACAGCTAGTCAAACATTAAGAAAACAAGTTGTTCCAGAATAACGTCACATGAAGACCATAAATTGTCACACTTCAGTGAATGGACAATTGTTGAATGCTATGGTAACTTTCGGTGATAAAAATTTAAAGAAAGGCGGCTGCAATTGACCGAAAAATCTTTTGAGCCTTAGGAGGCGGCGGCTTGATTGAGAAGAACATTCTGTGGGCCGGACAGTTCCTCCTTGATTTAAGACACCCAGCCTGATCGGGTAAAAACACATAATACTTGATTCGATCCAACTAAACCTAGTCCGGAGTCTGAAAGGGAAGCTTCATTGGAAGGTGCCAAGAGCATCTGCTTCTCAAATCCCACTGCAACATTCTTGTTTATCAAACTGTCTACGGGATCGGTTGACTTAATTGTGTGTAGTAACACATGCCAAGTGAATGTACGTTGGATCCCACCAAACTGTTTGGTGATAAGGAAAACGAATTCACACTTAGAATTTAGGCCTGATCCAACTGAACTCATACCGGTCCCACTGAACTCATTCCGATCACACTGAACTCATCCCGATGACGCTAAACTCATTCCGATCCCACTGAGCTTATCCAAATTCCATTAACTCATTCTAAATTCACTGAACTTATAGCAATCCCACTAAATTCATACAGATTCACTGAACGCATCCCGATTCCACTGAACTCTGGCCAACCCCACTGAACTCTGGCCAACCTCACTGAACTCTGGCCAACCTCACTGAACTCAGGCCGACCCCACTAAGCTCATGCCGATCTCACTGAACTCATCCCGATCACACTGAAGTCATCCCGATCACACTGAACTCATTCCGATCCCACTAAACTATACCGATTTCACTGAACTTATAGCGATCCCAGTAAACTCGTTTCTATCTTACTAAACTAATCCTGGTGCAACTGAACTTATTCCCATCCCTCTGAACTCATACCTATCCCACCGAACTCGTCACAATCCTACTGAACTCACCCGATGGCCCGATGCCAATGAACTTATACCAATTACACTAAACTCATTCTAATTTCACTGAAGTTACAGCGATCCCACCGAATTTATGCAGATTCCACTGAACTCAAACTGACAACACTGAGATCATCTTGATCCCACTGAAGTTATCCGATCCCACCGAGCTCATGCAGATCCTACTGAACTTATTCCGACTCCATTGAACTCATAGCTATCCCACTAAACTCTTTCAACTTATTCCCATCCCACCGAACTTATTCCCATCCCACCGAACTCATTACAATCCTCCTTAAACTCATCACAATCCTACTTAACTCACCCAACAACCCAATCCCACTGAACTTATTCAAATTCCACTAAATTCATTCTAATTTCGCTGAACTTATAGCAATCTCACTGAATTCATTCAGATTTAACTGAACGCATTTCGATTCCACTGAAGTCATGCCGACCCCACGGAGTTCATCTCGATCCTACTGAACTTATCCTGATCCCACTGAACTCATCCCTATCCCAATGAATTCATCACTATCACACCGAACTCATCCCGATCCCACTGAACTGATCTCGATCCTACTAAACTCATCCCGACCCCACTAAACTCGTAGCGATCCAACTGAACTCATAGCTTTCCAACTAAAATCGTTCCTGTCTCTCTAAACTCATACGTGTACAAAACCTCGATCCCACTGAACTCATCCTAATTTCACTGAACTGATACAAATCCCACTGGACTCATCCCAATTCCACTGAACTCATACAGCTCACACTGAACTCATCCCGATCCCACTAATATAAACTCATCACTATCACACTGAACTCATCCCGATGACACTAAACTCATTCCGATCGCACTGAGCTTATGCCAATTCCACTTAACTCATTCTAATTTCACTGAACTTATAGCGATCCCACTGAATTTATACCGATTCCACTGAATCCGTTGAACTCAAACTGACACCACTGAGCTCATCTTGATCCTACTGAAGTTATCCGATCTCACCGAACTCATCCCGATCCCACTGAACTTATTCCGATCACACTGAGGTCATCCCGATTCCATTGAACTCATAGCGATCCCACTAAACACTTTCCTAAACTTATCCCGATGCAACTGAACTTATTCCCATCCCACTAAACTCATTACAATCTCCCTTAAACTCATAGCTATCTAATCGAAGTCATCACAATCCTAATTAACTCATCCCTATCCCACTGAACTTATTCAAATTCCACTAAATTCATTCTAATTTCGCTGAACTTATAACAATCCCACTGAATTCATTCAGAATTAACTGAACGAATTTCGATTCCACTGAAGTCAAGTCGACCCTACGGAGCTCATCTTGATCCCACTGAACTCATCCCGATCCCACTGAACTCATCCCGATTCCACTAAGCTCATCCCGATCCCACTAAACTCATCCCGATCTTACTAAACTCATCCCGATCCCACTAAACTCATAGCGATCCAACTGAACTCATAGCTTTCCAACTAAAATCCTTTTTGTCTCTCTAAACTCATACGTGTACAAAACCCCGATCCCACTGAACTCATCCTAATTTCACTGAACTGATACCAGTCCCACTGGACTCATCCCAATTCCACTGAACTCATCCCGATCCCACTGAACTCATCACTACCACACTGAACTCATCCAGATGACACTGAGCCTATCCCAATCCCACTGAATTCATTCAGATTTAACTGAACGCATTTCGATTTCATTGAAGTCAAGCCGACCCCACGTAGCTCAACTCAACCCCACGGAGCTTAATTCGACCCCACGGAGCTCAACTCGATCCCACTGAACTCATCCTGATCCTACTGAACTCATCCTGATCCCACCAAACTCATCACTATCACACCGAACGTATCCCGATCCCACTAAACTCATCCTGATCCTACCAAACTCATCACATTACACTAAACTCATAGCGATCCCACTGAACGCATATCAATCCAACTGAACTCATAGCTATCCAATGAAAATCGTTCCTATCTCTCTAAACTCATATCCCGATATCACTGAACTGATCCTAATTTCACTGAACTGATACCAATCCCACCGGACTCATCGCAAGATAAGAGTAACGATTTACAAATTAAAATTACTCGCACTGATAAGTGTGACGTTACACTCTCGAACAAAATATTTTTGGAAAAACGGTAACAAGTCCGAAAATGATAATCAAAATAAAGAGACATGCACAAAGAACGTTAGTAATTCAAATCTAAAAACAAATTTGTAACAAAGACAACAATAAAACAATGAGAATACTTTGTCATCTCGGTTCCAATCCACCGTCAGAATTGGATCCATTCAATTCTATAGTTGATCCTGACGTCGATCGAATTTTCTTCTGATTTTGGTCGTGCTTTATTCGGCGCAACGTTAAAAACCGTGACCGATGATACGGGCTATTGCACGGCATGTCGTAATACTTTTTCGAATTGAATTGTTGTGCATTTTTCACAAATTTGTAACTTCCATGTGTAGGACAATTGCGGTACTTTGTGAAGGGCAAATCCGTTTTCAATTCCGGTATGAGCATGTTGCCTTTCAAATGATAGTTGTTCATGTTGGGAACGCTCATGCAACGATCTAGATTCGAGCACTTGGATTTGTCGGTGCAGAGGTGACATTTGCTGCCGATGTCCGTTAGATTGAATACGGAAAGGGAGCATTTTTGCTTCAAGTTGTCGCCTTTCGTACCGAAGGAACTCCATTCCCTTAACAGATCGATGGTAGAAGATCGTTCTTGATCGGTGAGAAAGTCATTTGGCGGCTTCTCCGACATACTTTCAAAGTAGTTGCGAAGAGCTTGAACTTTACCATTTCCATAAGACAATTTGTCGTATAAGTTCGTCGGAACCCATGCAACTGGTTTTGCCATTTTTGGCATTTCATTGGTGTTGGCTTGACGAGGTGGTGTTGTTGTTGGTATCGTTTGCTTCTGATGACTTCTGTCATCCAACTCATCTTCGTCGAAGTGGGCGAATATTTTATCAAAATTCTCATGGTCTAATTGCAATGGTTTCTTAAAGCTTAGATTTGCTGACACATCCGCTGCGGACGGTCGATTATAAGTACAATATTTAAAAATAGTTTCATTCGGTTTCTTGGTCCCCGTGTTACTTTGTTTAATATTGTTGATGTGATCCCAGGTATTTGATTTGTTCATCGTTTGTTTAGCATTTGCTAATTCATCGTCTGTGGAGTCATTCTTTGTTTCCATCAAATCGAAACTCACAGTCTTTCTATTTCTTATAACTAACGGTTTTTGTTCGGAACCTTTGCATTGGTTCTCGTATAAAGCCATTTGAGGAACATAAATCTCTGACTGATCCGACGAATTGTCATTTTCGTCATCAATGAAAGGAATCGCTTCGAATTCGAGAAACGGTGCCACCGTTTCCTCATTCAATGGTTCATGCGCTTCGGTGCACGATAAATTCGTCGAACTGCAATTGGACTTAACTTCAGCATCTTTGTCATCGGAATATTCTTCGATGAAAATCGATGGATTCAAATCCCATTTCGAGTTACTCTTCTCCGATAAATTGGTGCTACTGTTTAGCGTTGCATTACTTTTGCGGAGAATTCCGTCGGATCGAATGAACTTCTGCAACGGCTGAAATGGTTGAATGATATCTTCGTGCAACGACGATGAGCTGCGTCGACGGCTGAAAAATTCGCGTCGTGCATTGTACGAGTAAATGTTTGATGCGCTGCTCACGAATGGCCTGGAGTCGCGGTATCTTGGATCGATTGTTGGCTGTTGGTATTTCAAGTTTAAAATATCTTCATGCGAATACGACGAGTGTCGACGTCTCTGCACATTCAAATTGTCACACAGGCGACTATCCGATCCGAATGGCGACCGGCTTTGATAATTCATACTACGCGCCGCGTCTTGTGTGGGATACAAACTTTCATCTGAATCGGAGTCGCAAGTGATGTACGTGCGAGGATTGCACGGTTTCGATCTCTTGCTATTGTCCTCGTCTTCAATGTTTTTTTTTTGTTAGTTCAGTCGAAAGCAGCAAGAAAATTGGGGGGGTTAATGAAAGCCTTTTGTTAGCAAATTACTCTAGCGATAAACTCGACACAGTGAACGTTTCAGTGAAAATGTCTTACCTCTCTGTATAACAGGACTGGGTTGCTGAAGCAGAGTGGCTAGGCCATGGTAGATAGCCCCTTGTTTAGCCACTTCTAACGTCACTACTTGTCCGGTACGAACTAAGTAATCAGCAGCTCTTTCTTGTGTGATTCCAATCAAACTTTGTCCATCAACTTTTAGCAGCTGATCACCTGCTTGCAACTAAAATCACATAAAAATAAATGAGAAATTGGAATGAAAGTCCTTTCCGCTTCCACTTACATATCCATCAGCATCGGCTGCTCCACCAGGAACCACTGACTTAATATAAATTCCAAGACGTTCCTATCAATTTATGAAAATTAATCCTTTGATCTATTGACCTTTTGAGGGTTAAACGTTTACCTGACCAGCACCCTTGGCAGCTACAATTGACAAACCCATTCCATTCGAATTTTTGTGCAATTTGATTTGTTGAATTTCGGGTTGAGGATGTTTACTTGACATGGCACTGGTAGATCGTTGCTGCAAGAATTAAAAGGAAAATATTTCACCCAACGGTTGAAATCAAGACTTCGGATTGATATAAAGAACAGGTTTTTGACCTCTCCCATTCGAAACTCCTCAATTGTAGTAGAGCGTTGATCATATCGGACGATTTTTTTCGCATCCCACATAGAGATGAGCGGGTCGACCATTTTTCGAAACCCGACCCGGACCGAACCCGACCCGATAAAAATTTTCGAAACCCGAAACCCGAAACTCGAACTGTTTCCAAACCCGGCCCGGACCGAACCCGACTCGATTAAAATTTTCGAAACCCGAAACCCGAACTGTTTCAAAACCCGACCCGGACCGAACCCGACCCGATAAAATTTTTCGAAACCCGAAACCCGAACTGTTTCAAAACCCGACCCGGACCGAACCAGACACTCAAGCTTTTCGAAACTCACAACCCAAATTACTTCGAAACAAAAATTATTTCAAGGCCCGACGTCTGCATTCGACGAGTTTTGTAAAATATAAAAAGTCAATAAAGGATAGGGACCCGAATAAAATGATACAACAACCCGACACGGACCGAACACGACCCGGACCGAACCCGACCCGATTACATTTTTCGAAACCCGAAACCCGAACTGTTTCCAAACCCGGCCCGACCGAACCCGACCCGATAAAATTTTTAGAAACCCGAAACCCATGAACCCGAAAAAAACAATTCGGGTTCGGGTTCGGGTCGGGTTTTTCGAAGTTTCGGGCAACCCGCTCATCTCTAATACCACATGGGAATTTTCGCAGATACGGGTATATTAAACGCTGAAAAACTTCCAAATAAACACGAAGCAATAAAGTTTGGTTGTGTTTCTTGCGAAAAAAAAAAACGCAAAACATAATCGCATGTGATTTTTTTTGCTATCCACATTTTGACATTTTCGCGAATATTTTTGAACGTGAGATTTTTTTCGGCAATTCTTTCACTAATTTAGATTTATTTGAACAAATTGTAAAAAAAACTCGTCTAGAGATAGTTTATCAGCGATCATATCAGTTTGAAACTTCAGTTATTCTTTCGTGTGTTAGAATATGGCGAAAGAAAAAAACTGCACGGCACTTCCTATGTTTAAATGTCCCGAGCGACTTAAGAATATCAGAGAATAAAAAAATCTCAAAATACGCAACAGAATAGATGAGCAAATTCTTAACAATATGAAATTACGTCCACACTAAATTGGATTGGAAGTTGTCGACAGAACGATATTGAAAATCACGTCCGAATCGACGACGGTGTGAAAAAAACCCGCTAGAAAACATCCAAATATAAAAAAAAATACAAAAAAATAAAAAAAATAAAAAAAAAATTTTTAGAAAACAATTTCTAAAAAATGTTGAAAAGAAAATTAAAAAAAAGTTTTTCAGGATAAGGTCAACCTTAGGACAGATCTTTTATGACATCCGTGGACGTAAAAGATTACAGAATATCCTCGCATTTTGTAAATAAAATTAGATTTGTGAAAACTTCGAATGAGGAAACATCCCAATTCTTCAATTATAGAAGAATCGTAGAAGAGCCACTAGAAATTTATTATCGTGACACTTTGTGTAGCAATTCTTCAAAAAAAATGTCTTGAGAAACAGTTTTATCTAAAAAAAATTTTCTCTCAAAAAAAAATTTTTCTCCAAAAAATTTTCCTCAAAATAAATTTTTCTAAAATAACAAAATTCAAAATTTTTTTTTTTTTTCTCAAATTAAACATTTTTTTTTTTTTTTTTTTCTTCCAAAAAACTTGTTTTCAAAAAAGTTTCTTAAAAAACTGTTTTCAAAAAAGTTGTTTTTCTCAAATACAATTTGTAATTTTGTTTATTTTTTGAGAGAAAATTTTTGCAGAAAATTGTTTTTTTTTTGACGAAATTGTTTTTGAGAAACAACTTTTGGTTTTTTGTAGCAAATTTTTAAAAAAAAATTTTTTTTGGCCAAACATTTGAGAGAAGCCTTGTTTTTCAGCACACTTTTTTTTCTTCCAACACATTTTCTCCACCAAATTTTTTTTTCCCCACCTAATTATTTTTTTCACCAAACATTTTCTCCCCCCCCGTTTTTTTTCTTTTTCGAAACCCACACTTTTTCCTTCCAAAACCTTCTACTACACGGTTTTCTTCCCCTCCCACTATTTTCCTTTTTCCTCCCCCCCCTTTTCTTTCCCCCCCACTTTCTTCACGCCTTTTTTTTTCTCTTTCACCCCTCTCAAAAATAATTTTTTCCCAAAACAAAATTTCATAAAAAAAATTTCCTTAAAAAAATTGCTCCTAAGAGACTAACTATCTTGGCGAGGAGAGGTGGACATCGCTGATAGAACAGTATTCGGGCCAATTCCAACCTTCGGATATTCGGTATACGCCTCATCTGAGCAGACCTAGCAGTGTCGGGTTGTAAGGTCCCAACTGTAATCGGTTGAGCAAAGTTGGTAAAAGCACCCACTGAGGGTCAATTCGGTACCGTGGGGCTAGGGACAGTCCCCAGGTGGATGGGTGCATCTGGCCTGGTGCAGGGAATTATCCTACAGACCGGAAAAAGTTATCACCCAAAGAATTATCGCCCAGAGAAATGGGAATTCTCACCATAGGAATTATCGGCATTTTCCTTAAACAAATTGGACGCTTTAGAACACTTGCGCAAATTTACCGCTTTAAACTTGTTGGGTGATAACTCCCACTTGTCTGGGCGATAATTCCCATTTTTTTCAGTCTGTGGGATAATTCATGTCGCCGATGGGTGCATCTGGCCTGTTAATGTGTTAACGCTGTTAATGTACCGATGAAACGCAGAGCTGTGGTATTTGAACGCATGGTTCGCTGCTACCATCGCCTACTACTGGACCATAGTGGCAGAAGAGACCGTAAGAGGTCTCGTCTCCACCTCGGTACTTACATACCATCAGAATTCGAAAGGTAGAGCCTCGGCTCGCGCTAATTGGCCGCAACCCAATTCCTCGGCCATAGGAGCAACGCGGTTGTGATTTACAATAACTACTGTCCGACTTGAATATGTGCAGAACTGTGTCCACGGTAGCAATGCAAGTACTCCACGGTGAATTGCCATGGGATCTTGAATATATCCTGAACGGCATGCTTTCAAGATGTAAGAGCGGTGCCGCTCTCTTGGCCATAGACCCAGTCAATGGTGAGGAACTTGCGTGTTTGAGCCGCAAAGAACCCAGTACATCAGGGAAAAACTGCCGGAAGAATTGCAGAATAGATGGAATGCGGAAGAGAGGGAGAGGCTCGTTTCGTCCCATTGGAAGTTCACTTTTAACCTGAGTCTGGGCTTTATGCTCATTGGAGACGGAATTCTTGTTTAAGTGGCACATATAACCTGCTTCTGCGTGGCACCACTGGAAAATATAGACCGCTTGATAGGTGAATGTATCCTCTACAAGGACTTGCGACATTTGAATGCGTGTGGTATATCTGTTGATGATAGAGGGAACATCGAATTGGGGAATGTGAACGTGAAACGTATGAGGAATTTAATAAGTTCGCAGTTGCTGTTTGCAAAAGGCGACGGAATGTGGCGATGAATGAGTAAATTTGGTAAACACGAAAGGTGTAACACCTCTGGCTAACGTTTCTGGGGCAACCCAGGGCAATCCCAGAAAGACCATTGCCATATCCGAGCTGGCCTACCAGTGCCGGGAATGCAAGCACCCACCGACTCCCGGGTCGAAATTCCCCTCATTACAAACGTAATGGTAAACCAAATAGACCATTTTTCCAAAGCGCTTCGTTCTTCCTATGGGTCTAAAGCGTCTTAGGTGCAGGGGAGTCGTCACTTGATACTTGACCTCACTTCGGACGAAGATGGACGGAAATTACAAATCCTTGTACAAAGCGACTGATTTAAATTACTGGGTAAGAGAAAATTTGACGCTTTAGGGGCATTTACCATGTACGTAGCGAGTCACTGAATTTCATTTCGGTGTCCCAAGCAAGAGGCATCACTTGCATCTAATCTGACACGACTCAAAGCAAAGACATTAGACTTTGAATAGACTTGAGGTCAAGAAGCGAAAAAAATACTCACGTTGTACTGATGCATGTACACCGTCCATAATCCAATACTTGTTGGTTGAGCGGCTAATCGACACATACCAGCTGCCTGTAATGGACTGACAAAATCAACAAGTCCTGGTGGAATGCCACGAACAACATCACAACTAAAACCATCTTCCGGTATCAGTAGAGCCAACGGTAGCTCTGTGGATTCTTCCAACGTAACCTAAACGGGTAACAAAATGTCCAAATGAAAATGTCTTTGAAAAAACTGTCGAGTGCGTTAGTTCTACCTCTCTGCCATCACCTCGTGCTAATTCGTCGGCAACAGATTCTGCCATACGAATTGCCGTCTCGACAAGATTTTTCGGAATCTTCTCTTGCGATAACAATGCGGCCATTTGAAACGAGTTCAAACGGAAGCATCTGCACGCCAAATTTTGCACTTCAGTGACATTAGACTTGGATGCCTGTAGTGAAACAAAATAAAGTGAAAACGAGTTTCCGGTGAATGTGACGTGCTTACCATTAAAAAGTCGGCGCATTGATTAATTTTTGACAGGTGACATTCGGCGGCCAGTTCTAATCCTTGACGTAAAGCCCACACTTCTAATATGCGCAATCTTTCGCTTATTACTTTGCCCCAATGTTCGACGCACATGTGAGGATTTGTGACAATCTAAAGGAAATGTTACGAATGAATTTTTCGACAATGTCGTCAGCAGAAATTGCGTTACCTTGTTGAAACAAATGCAATTGATGTAATGGAATAGTTGTGAAAATAATTGAATTGTTAGGGCAGCATTGACTCGGCAACGTCTCAACAGCGCCATCACCGAGCCCAACACAGTCAGTACCAATCCGGCAGCCGAATCGTGGTCGATGTGTTCGGTTAAGAATTGGGTCAATGTCTGCGATAGTTCGGCACGGAAACAATTGACAAGGTTTCGGAACGCATTTTGCACGGTTTCGGTTAAAATATCTTGAGCTTGAACGCTAAATGCGGATATGTGTCGATCGGATTTGAGGAAATGCAAAAATTCCGAACTGTTTGCCATCCAAAAGGAAAGGATTTTCGGATCTTGATATTGTTCCTGGACAATGCTATAAATTATGTTAGCAACGTTGTGTAAGAAAATAGTTAATTTGTGTGCTCGTTCGGTTGGTTGTAAATCTGGACGGTAGTGGGTAGATGCACGATATCTGAACGCATAATTCATATGACGAATTAACATTTTCTATGGAATGCATTGGCAATTGTTACCTGGCACATAAATAGAGTGTGTAGACTGGAGCTAATTTAAAATTAGGTACATTAACATCGAGTTCGGAAATCACTTGTGTGAGGAATGCATCCTGATAGGTTTCTGGAAATTCTAGGACAGCTGGCAAAATGGGCTCTTGTCCGCTGGTCTCGGCTGCTTGCATTTTGCTGCTTCTGTGAATAATAAATTCGTCGATTAAAACAATTTGCTGACTCAATTGTTGCGTTTATCATTGAACCTAAGGGGGCCTCTCATCATAGGAGTGTGAGCGGTGGGCTAAGTAAAGAATCGAAGAATCTCAAAATCCCAATACAGCTGGAGTCCCACCTTCTAGTTTCTCTGATTTAAAGTAAGATCTTTGCGACGAATTGAGACAGAAACAGAATCGGTGCGCAAATTTTTTGAGAATGTTGACTACGTACCGTTGGCTAAAAGTTTTCATTTTATAAATTAAAAAGTCCTTTGTAGGTTATCACAAACCGCGTCGATTAAAAATGTTCTGTCAGATGGCGTCCGCATGTTTTTGGACTCTTTGACCTCCCTCTCCCTTGTCTGCAATGTTCCCACACAAACGAAAACTTCTCTGCATGAACTGTCTGTTTGTTTGTTCTTTATTCACGGACTTGTACCCTAGACGGGTCTTTCAACTATAGAGCGCCACGAATTAGCAATTCTGTTTTGACGGCTCTCAGTAGAGTAGATCAAGGCTTGAGCCTGTTTACAAAAAAAAAAACAACAACAAAAGGTGTAAAGCAATTCCAGAACAACGTCGTGCCTACTCAAGAAGTTTAAGTAACGATGAAGAACGCTGCCAAGTGCCACAAATCTGTTAATGTCATTATAACGCCAGTTACGAATTCGGTGTAGCCTACTGCCTACTCAAGATATTGTATTGTGAATGTAGAGGGCAGCAGCAGCCTGGGGCCAAATTTAAATTTACGATGACAGTTAAAGATTTGTGGCAGCAGACTGCGTTCTATAAGACTACTCATACTTATTAAGTACGCAGCCTGATGCCGACTCAGATTTGTGTGTACATTAATATACTCTTTTCCCTAAGCATCGGAGTGGGTCGACCCACATCTGACACACAATTTTAGCGGGTCGACCCACACCTGACCCACAGTTTTAGAACGCACAGAAAAACGACTTTTGTGACTTCTGCAACTGTGGGTCAGGTTTGGGTCGACCCGCTAAAATTGTGGGTCAGATGTGGGTCGACCCGCTAAAATTGTGGGTCAGGTGTGGATCGACTCACTCTGATTCTTACTTTTCCCATTCAACATTGTCGTAAAAACTTTTTTGGCACCAGGCTACCTTCTGAAATCGACCAAAGCAGCGAGACCTCTAACATTTGTTATTGCCGTTTTTAGTAAACAGACTCAAAAACGTAAGACCTGGCTGGGAGGAACGCTTAAAGATGGTTTGTTGAGGACTGGCGTTTGAATTAAAGCCTTCGGGTGATAATAACGTTTTGGAAGAACTGAAAAGTCTTTTGGGGACTGCCCGCTGATGGTGTCGAACCATTTCGTTTCACTGACGTGGAAAGATCAGTTGAAAATGATATCATCAATTTTACCTAACGCTCTAAAGCAGACCTTGTAGCCGTTTTGTAGCGATGATATCTCCAACTAGCGGCGCGGCGCTGGCAGATGTTCAAAAATTCACCAAAACCTTCTAAAATCCTCTAGGCGCTAGTGAATTTAAATAAAATTGCCTGAATTACCCCTCCGATGCAACGATTTCAAAAGACCCTTCCACCTCCTCGAAATCGCCCGACTTGGGGTTGCTCCGGTCCCATACTTCCATTAGCGAAAATGTTTCCCTTAATTTTCTCGACCTTAAGACCAACCTAAAGCCATAAGCTGAGGTCTCGTACCTAAACTGTATCCTAGCCTTTGCCCTAATCCCCTTAATTTACCTTCAACTACACAAATAATGAAATTCGAGAAGTCATGGTCAGACGGACGAAACAATTTTTGCCAAATTTCTCTTACTTCGACCTCAAACCGAAACACCCACCCACTACCGGTTCGAAATTTGACTGATTACAAATGTCGCTGTAAACACATAAGCCCTGCTCACCTCGTACAGGTCTAGGAACTCTTTTCATTGTTAACATAAGAGTTAGAGGGATTAGATCGATCATTTGGCTACAGTATGAAACTGTCAGATTTTTGACATTTGGTATATGGTCTCTGAGAAATTTTGCATCGTGCGAAGGTCGGTATCCTCATCCGACACCAAGAATTATGACGTCCTCCATTTCCCATTCACTTGTATACAAATCCAGCTGCTATGTTAAGGTATATGTAAAGCTCCAAAATATCAAAGACAAAATTCCATGCGGGATAGGGCTGTGCACCAAATAATAGCAAATCGTTCAGCCTGGTGACACGTTGAACTGTCTCCTGTACTGGAGCTGATGGCTACAAAATTGAAATCAAAGCCGGTATCTCAATTTTAGGCATCATGCTACCGTCTGAGCGTGCATTGGACTAGTCACAGTCAGTCATTCATGTGTATCCATGGGATGTAAGTTCGGGAAAGCTGGAGTTGGCCCATAGGAAAACTGAGATCACAATCGTGAGTAGTTGCAAAAAAACTTAGCAGATTGTAATGAACGAGATCACATCCACTCGACAATTAAAGTACCTTGGAGTTATGCTGGACGATCGCAGAAATTTTAGTAGCCATGTGGATTACGCGTGCGAAAAGGCAATGAAAGCCAATGCAGTATTGGCCAGGATAATGCCGAATGGATTTGGACCACGTAGAAGCATCAAGAGGCTCCTAGGCGAACGTGAGTAAAGGCATTCGACACGAAGAGAAACCGGAGAAGGTTGAAAGGTGGCAAGTGCATACCGAACGATCTCACTGAGAGCGGATGTGTTATATCCGGATCGTCGCCCATATGTATAACGCTGATGGAAGACAGCGAATGCCATAGACTGAACGACAGATCCTTGCATCTGAGCTGCTAATAGGCCTGTGTGCCCACAGAAGTTAGAGGTTATCCCTCCTTATACAAGTTAGACAGTCTGGCACCGTTTTCGGTGAAAGATTTCTTATAGATTTCGGATTCGTAGTATATGAACCGAAGCATTTTGCTCGTGCCATAATAAAGGCAGGACAATGACAGAGGTGGTGTTCGGCGGATTCGATGTCGCACAGTGGACTATTAGCATCGTGTACATGTGCTTATTAAGAGTACCGTGTCCTGTTAGAATGTGTCTTAGCCTATGGACATCACATTTGGAGAATGATAGAAGTTGTTTGGAATGGTTTTTGTTTGGTGGGAGAAGGTTTTCGCCTTCCAGACTGTTACTAAACTAAACAGAGTAGAGGCTCACACAGCTACACTTGTTTCAAAACCTACAAATGAGGAAGACGAGGCCACTCTACTAGCCCGTCCGCTTGTTCATTACCCGCGATACCGATATGACTTAGTACCAGAGCCTATTATTTGAAAACAAATTCCCAAAATTTACTAAACGTTCCCAAAATTTCCCAAAAATTCCCAAAATTTCCCAAAAATTCCCAAAATTTCGCAAAATTTCCCAAAAATTCCCAACAATTCCCAAAATTTCCCAAAAATTTCTCAAAATTTCCCCCAAAAAATATAAAAAATTTCCAAATAATAATTTGATAGTAAACTTTATGATGAAGGGCATCTCTTTCCAAACAAGTTGAAAATTCGAAATTTTGGATTGTCTGCTCAGCAAAATTTTTATTTTTAAATTTCAATCTTCATTAGGCTCCAATACCTTCATTTTGGCACTAATTTGTATTTTCTGCGAAGTGTGATGGCTGAGATATGCACTAGGGCCACCCTCATAAACGCCCTCCTAGCGCTCAACAAGAAAGGGGTAGAACAAATCTTTCTCGTATCGGATAATATAGCACAATGGCATTGTTTTCAACCGGTTACGAGCGTTGTGAGGGACTGAAATCAAAATTTCCCGAAATTTCCCCAAAAAGTATACGAAAATTCCCAAATAATAGGCTCTGCTTGGTACCCAGGCTAGAATTACTTGACATAACGTGAAGAGTAATTGGATTCGATCTGTGCATTCCAAAACTAGTGATGAGGAAATTTTACAACTTCCAAGAGCTTATATTGATGATTGACTGTCAGAACAAATGTAGATTCCATGGTCCTCTGGCAATTTATCCAGAGAAGATAACAGCCCGTTAACACAACCGAGGATTCCAATAATCTCTGATTGGAAAATTGTAATGAATTTACCAAGGGGTAGACTTACAGCGACATTTAGGTCCAAAGAGCAAAATCCTGCTCCAGAGCAGATGAGCCATCTGTGAACCATCTTAGTCGGTTCACTTCTGGGATAGCTGAGTCGTTGCACCAGTCTCACCGATTAGGAATAATAATTGAGAAAGATCTTTCAAATCTGTATGCAGGAATAATGGAGTCGCATGTCATATCAAGTTCAGGAGAACTTATCACCATTCTCTTCCATATTTTTGAGTGGTTGCTTTGGTCTGCGATAAGCGAATTACTTAGTTCTAGTCTCAAAGCAGAGGAGCGGACTACAGCTGCAATAAAGATGTGAAGTGGTTCTATGTTGAGTAGGGCTTCTAAGGCTGCGGTTTGGCCTGGTCTCATGGTCCAATGAGTGCTAGTCTCTAAGAACCGAATCACTGAGACAATGGCAGTGAGAGTGGGACTTCACGAAGGAAGGCTAATTCCGAACGTAATCGAATGGATGCATAGGAAACACGATGAGGTTAATTTCTGACGCAGTTCTTGTCATGGATGCTTCAGGAAGTACCTACATAGGCGGAGTTGTCCTTCTACACTCCATGTGATAAAGGAGAAGAAACTTGCCCCGTTTCGAACAGGAGAGTAGTGAGCAGGCCAGATTTAAACGTCGGTAACATAATATCAGAGATGTATCGTGACAAGGAGGTTTGGAAGGTAGTTGACAACGTGGTTGCGAAGATAATGGTGAAGCTGGAAAGTTCGTGGAGCGATGATCAGCGGAAAGAGGCAGCTGGTCTGAGAGTGTAGGTGGGTAAGCGCAGCCCCTCCCCAAAGTTATGCTGTGAAGCTGTTCCGGGGAGACGAGAGTATAATGATCAAGGAAGGAGGTTTTGATTGGTGGGTCGTTGAAAGGACCAGGTTTCCTCACCCTTACAAAAAAAAATGGGATGTAAGGTAAGTTGTCCTGCATTTCATAGACGGATGTAAAATTATTTCAGACATGAGGCTAGTCGACATGAACCCTCAACACGGTTGATTAAATTAGACGGTGACGATAAATAAACAAACGACTTCTATTCTAGATACACAATCCTATGTCCTACTCAATAACAAAACTCTTTTCAGTCTTTACTTCTCTTCGTTGATATGTAATGTACTTAACATTCCATAGCAATGCCTGGATCAAACAAGAGTGAATTACTTTCTTTTGTCACATTCTCCATTATGTCTACAACAAGTCGATTCGATTAGAAAATCTACAAAAAAAAGTTTTTTTTTGTATGCGCAATGCACCGTTACGGTCGGTCTTTCTGAAGGACATTCCATGTCTATAAGATTTAATATTTTTAGAACACAACACAATTTGTACACTCCATTGAACTTCTGAAAATGCTGAAAAAGAATGCTTTGCAGATAAAAATACAAACCAAAGCTAACATCAAAGAACAATTAACATTTAGGTGATAGGAGGACTTGAACAATGTGTGAGAGCAATGACGATGAGCGGTAAAATATAACAAAAATTATACACGTAAAACACAAAGTATTTTTGATTAATGAAAAGGTCATTTAGCGAAAGTAAAACGAAATTTGTTTGTAAAATAATAAGTAAAATGTGTAAATACCTTGTTTCAACATTGGATCCATCAGATTTTTGGCTTGAAACCGATTTGGTTTCGGTCTCAGTATTTGCATCGTGTTCATACTCTGATTGTTTATCATCGACAATGAGATTTTTATTGATGGTGTCAATATTTTGTGCGGTCGTTTCATTGTTATTACGGTGTCCCAGAGACGATTGTGCAAATTGATTGTTATCCCTTCGAAAACGGCAAACGTATTACAATTTACTAACAAAATATAAATTCACTTCATTTGCTGGAATTCTCTTCAGTGAGATTAACATTTAGCTGAGTGTGTTACAGTTAGACCCATGCGCCGGCCGGACGAAAATGCACGACGGCGACCGACGGACGGTGGGGAAAAAGTTTTTTTTTTTGATGAACGGTGAAGGAAACCGACAACTCACTTCGACTGAAGAAGAAATATTATCGCTAGCATCGACGCAGGCCTTTTTTCCGGCTGATAAATTTTTTTTAAAAAACGAGAACTGAGCTAGAAACCTCTATTCAAGCGGCGGCGATCGATGGATAGTTTTTTATCCTTCGGAGACAGCGAACGATCGTCTAGAAAAAGTTTTCATTGCGGCGGCGATGGCGCAGTTTTTTCGGCAACAACACACAGGTCTAATTACAGCAAATATTTTTAATTTTTCGATATAAAAAGAAGAATATTTTGTGACACATGTTAGCCGTCTTTAAAAGGTCACTGTTGGTGTAACCGATGGTCAGTGGCTACGTCAGATTCGGTGTGCTGTTCGGCTAATTTGGTTAAAACGTTTTCTTTTTCGTGTGTGATCGGTTGAAACATTTAAATAAATAAAATCAAGCGTGAATGAAGTATAACATAAAAAAGGGGAGGTATGTGGGAAAGGGTTCAAGAAATGGAACAATGTCTTATGAATTGATGGGCAAAGGTTTCACTCAAATTTTTTGATTCAATTGAGTCACTAATCGATTCGGTTTGCCTCCAAGTCATAGCAACATTGTCCCATTTGTTTGCATGCAATTCACAGTTAGAAGCAATACACCCTCTTAGCGCAGTTCAATTTTGAATTTGTCTTTACGTTACACTAGAATTTCGTACGATATATGCTTAATTACGTACGGTATATGCGTCATTACGTATGATATATGCGTAATTACGTACGACATATATACATAATTTTACGTACGGCATATGCGTAATTACGTATGGTATATGCGTCATTACGTATGATATATGCGTAATTACGTACGACATATTTACATAATTTTACGTACGGTATATGCGTCATTATGTACGGTATATGCGTAATTACGTACGGTATATGCGTCAATACGTATGATACATGCGTAATTACGTACGATATATGAGTAATTACGTACGGTATATGTGCAATTACATATGGTATATGCGTCATTACGTATGATATATGCGTAATTACGTACGACATATTTACATAATTTTACGTACGGTATATGCGTCATTATGTACGGTATATGCGTCATTATGTACGGTATATGCGTAATTACGTACGGTATATGCGTCAATACGTATGATACATGCATAATTACGTACGATATATGAATAATTACGTACGGTATATGTGCAATTACATATGGTATATGCGTCATTACGTATGATATATGCGTAATTACGTACGACATATTTACATAATTTTACGTACGGTATATGCGTAATTATGTACGGTAAATGCGTAATTATGTACTGTATATGCGTCATTACGTATGATACATGCGTAGTTACGTACGATATAGGCGTAATTACGTACGGTATATGCGTAATTACGTATGGTACACGCGTAATTGCGTACGGTATATGCGTAATTACGTATGGTACACGCGTAATTGCGTACGGTATATGCGTAGTTACGTAAGATGTATGCATTAGGCATATTCATTTCAGACTGATTTCTTTGTGGAGTTTTTTTTCTGGTAGATAATCGAGTCTAGATCAACGTTTACGAAGATCATTTTTCGAAAAAGTGGGATCTAGACAGCCGCGGGTGATATTTGTTCTTCTATTGTAAAGAGTTGAATAGAAAAAGACCAACTATATCTGTATCTTTCTAACCAACGCTTTGAAATAGAAGTACAAAAGTCATCCGCGGCTGCCTAGATCCCATTTATTGAGAAATGATCTTCGTAAACATTGATCTAGACTCTATTATCTACCAGAAAAACAACTCCACAAAGTAATCAATCTGAAATTAATATGCTTAATGCATAATTACGTAAGGTGTATGCGTAATTACGTACGATATATGCGTAATTACGTACGGCATATGCGTAATTACGTAAGGTATATGCGTAATTACGTAAGGTATATGCGTAATTACGTAAGGTATATGCATAATTACGTACAGTATTTGCGTAAAATCAGCACAGAAACAATATATTTTTATAATGACAAATAATTCAAGTTGCAATTAAAATTCAAATGTTGAGCGTACTAAAAGGGTGTATTTTGATTAGAACGTTACGTTACGCCAATTCGACATTTATCATAAGTAATAAGCTCAATATGTCATTCATTTACCTTTCGTATAAACAAGCGGAATCCAATTGAGACTGTGACAATGCCAAATTGAATCGTCCATCCGATTGTGAATCAACGAACCGATAAGATGCTACGCGACCAAACATCACCACAGATCCATTCTGAAATTACAACAAAATTTCCAATTCATCCTCAAGGGAATACATTTTATTTTTTTTCATCTAAATTGTGTTTTTATTAGCGACCACTTAATGTCGTTGGTGGTTGGCAAAACTTTTCACCTTATGTTCAAGTTTAGAGTGCCGTTGGCAAGTTTTAAATTTAGACAGGTTAAAGTTACATCGTGAGTGACATTGTGATGAATGAACTGGCAAAGTGAGAAAGTTTTCACAAGGTACACACATGGTCATTTTTCGTTTCTACTCATTTTAAACAGCAATTCTTTTGTCTCAATTATTTTCGAAATGAAGCACATGAACGTTTTATTTGTCAGTCAGCCGGGTTGACATAAAAATATTTGTCATTAACAGACACTACGTTTAGAGCTCCGTTAAGAATTTTATTTGAAATTCATCACGTGATCTTTTCAGCTAATTAAAATTTTTAATGGACCGCTAAATGGAGAAGTTTTATTGAGTGGAAACCAGGGCTTAAGAGGGGTTTCTGGAAAAACGATGTTTTTAAAGCTATAGTTTTTTGATAAAAATGTGTCATTTTCAAAAAAGTAACTAAATGGCCGTTTACACTCATCTTTTATTAATCTAGTAGTTGAGCTACTTTTTTGCGATTGCTTAGTTTTTTTAACAAATTTTTTGCTAGAAGAAATTTCTGCATTTCAGACTGGGCAGCCTGGTGCCGAAAAAGTGTCTATAACAACGTTGGATGGTGTAATAAGAACACAACTATGCGCTAGTTTTGAACTTGGCACCAGGCTGCGTACTTGATAATTTTGATTGACGATTTAGAAGGCAGCTTAGTGCCGAAAACCGTTCAATGTCATCGTAACGGCAATAATGAACACCATACGTCGTATAAATTTCAAGTCGGCACTAGGCTGCGTACTTAAACTTTTGTTTTATGGATGTAGGTGGCAGCAGAAGCCTGGTGCCAAATTGAAACTTATATGGCATACAAAATTTACTCCTGCCAAGATTTTGGCAAAAACAGATTGGCACCACCAGGCTGCCATCTACATTTTTAGCTCTACCACTCAAGTACGCAGCCTGGTGCTGCAAACCTTTTTTTGCCAAGATGTTAGCAGTAGTAAATTTTGTATGCCATATAACTTTCAATTTGGCACCAGGCTGCTGCTGCCACCTACATCCATAAAACAAAAGTTTAAGTACGCAGCCTATTGCCGACTTGAAATTTATACGACGTATGGTGTTCATTATTGCCGTTACGATGACATTGAACGGTTTTCGGCACTAAGCTGCCTTCTAAATTGTCAATCAAAATTATCAAGTACGCAGCCTGGTGCCAAGTTCAAAACTAGTGCATAGTTGTGTTCTTATTACACCATCCAACGTTGTTATAGACACTTTTTCGGCACCAGGCTGCCTAGTCTGAAATGCAGAACTTTCTTCTAGCGAAAGATTTGTTAAAAAAACTAAGCAATCGCAAAAAAGTGGCTCAACTACTAGATTAATTAAAGATGAGTGTAAACGGCCATTTAGTTACTTTTTTGAAAATGACACATTTTTATCAAAAAACTATAGCTATAAAAGCATCATTTTTACATAGAGTGCTCTTA
>CM055406.1:121517875-121547759 GCA_029228625.1 Pseudolycoriella hygida
TTTTTTGCCGGAAATTTTTTTCGTCGGAAATTTTTTTTCGCCGGAAATTTTTTTCGCCGGAAATTTTTTTCGCAACCAGTGTCATAGTTTTTCTGTTCTTTCAGATTTGACACGAAAAAAAATCAAATTTTGCGTGATGTGTGGAGTACGAATAGCCAAATTTTCAGCGTGCGAAATCTGTAAGCGCAGAAAAATTATTACGTTCGGAGGGTCCGGCATTTAGCACGCATTTATCAAAAGTGAAGAAAAAAAGGATTTTTTGCGTTCCGAAGCTGTAAGCGTCACCCAAATTGATATCAGTTGTTTTGAAAGAAGGCACGAGGATTTGCGTCACGTTTACTTTTTAAAAACGGTTTTTGTTGTGATATATTTCGCTTGAGCGAAGTAAGTTTTACTTGGGTAAAGTATATTCAATTTTCTATTTGTTTGGTCAATGATTTGGAGTTTAGCTAGAAAATACAGAATTTCGAAAGGCGAATCCATCCAACGAAGGAAGGGAATTATTTTAAAAATAAGAAAACCAACTTGGAAAGACTGGGAAGGGTTTGACAATTTCACGGGATTTATAAATGGTACGGGACTGACGTATCTTTGATTTGATTATGGCAAAAATAGCAGCCAGAGACCATTGTTCTGGACTGTTGCTTTATTGAATTTGTTTGCAATATACGATTAACCGCAGCCAATTCATTTTGTTGTCTATTTTGCATTTCAAGGATGGCATTGTTCTTCCATCCCAAAGTGCTCCACAATATCAACATATTTGCAACTAATTGTTGTCTTCATTGAAAATAATTGCACAAACTAAAGCAACTGGCCGGCAAATTAGTGGGTAAAATGATATGAATAAGCTTTTCGTCGTATCGACAAACTGAACGAATTTAATTAAAAGTAATTACAGAGAGGTTCTTTGTGTACTTACGTGAAGAATCGTTGGTTGTTGGATGTGATGTCCATTAACAAACGTTAATGCATCCGCATGAAGTGGTGTTACCGTGCAGACGCCTTCATGCAATGAAATCAAACAATGACGTGGCTGTATTGATGGTCCAAACAGTTGAAGTGGATTTGTGTTAGCTGAGCCAACCTGTAATTCATACGCAATTAGAAACGAATAAAAAATTCAAAAAAAAAGAGAAACAAAAATCAATGAAGAAATTGTAATTGTCATCCACACGACGAAAATTATTTTAGTCGTTTAACCTTTAACGAAACCATTTGCGTGGGTCGTAGAATTCACTATCTATTTCCATAAATCGTCCCCATGGTTTCCAACAGAAATGAATGAAATGTATATTCTCTCATACCTCAACTGGTTCTGCAGTCAATTTCACCCGACGTCCACCATCTCCACTGTGTGTTATTTCCACCAGCATTGGTCCTTCACGTTCAACGGTAACATTATTGCTCCCATTCTGTACGCCAAGTGGTTTTTTCTTTCGCCGTCGTGGTTGAGAATCAGCCGGACGACGTCTGACGTGGAACATGATGGAACCTGAGTTCGAATCGAACGTTAATTGATTTGATAATTTGAATGTCATTCGATTTTGTTGCAATTGTGTGTCACAGTGTGGATTGTCAATCTGTGCGAACGATGTCCGTGTATTGTACAATAGGATAGTATTTTGTAGCGAGTGGGTTGAGTGAAGAATGAAATGAATGATGAAAACATAAATAGAGTTCGAAGGTAACGTTTTACTGGGGCACAACGAATCACTTTGAGGTTTTCGCAACGAATTCACTTGAACTGATCTCTTTTGTAAGAACTAAACTACCAAACCTGGCCATAGCAACACTTACCAAAATTAAAAACAAAGTCTTGGTGTGCAACAAACTATTCCATTCCTTACTGAAACTGACCCAATAATCTGATATTGTTGTTGAAGCTCACTTAACAGAAACAAATTAAATAGTTTTTGCGAGAAATCTCTTCATCTATCAACGCGTTCAGTGCGACGTCGGCTTATGTCAAAGTGTACGAAATTTCACGATGAAGTTAACATCAGAAAACATTGACAAGCGCTAATTTCGCCGGGTTATGTCGTATACTTTGACATAAGCCGACGCCGCGCTTAAATGGCGAATTTACGCGTTCGAATTCTTTCAAAATATCACAAATTTCATGAGTTGCTTGAGTTGACAAGAACACAATTTATCGTTGCTTGACATTTGATGTATTTCATCATGACATCTGCCGTGTTTACTTTAAACGCCGTATGTACATATTTGACATACGGCTTTTTGGTTCATTTTTCACAAAAAATGAACCTAAAACACAATGTACATACGGCATTTAGAGTAAACACGGCAGACATGTCGTTTAATTTGACATAGGCCCATACCGTACTAAAAATGTCGATTGATGCGCTTGGTGCGACATTGGTCTCTGACAAAATATAGCGAATGTCATAAACTCCATAGCGGTAAAGTATGGATTTCTTGACAATTTCATCATGAAATTCACTATGTATTGACAGAAGCCAATGCCGCACTAAATGTCTCAATTCTACCTAAGGTGTAAGGATTGTGCGTGATTGTGTGTGATAGAGTCTGACAAGTTTGCAAAAATACCAATTGACCTCGCGCCGCGCCTGATTTTCATTTTATTTGGATAAAATAAGTGATTTGAAGATAAATATTGTTCTGCGACGTATCTTGAAAATGTGAATATTTTTTGCGAATATTCACTTAGAGCGGTACCATTGCTACCAACCTTATACGATAAATTCCATACATTTCTATAGAGGTAAGCTGACAACATTCCAAAGATATGGGCGGGAACAATTTGAATTTTTCGAAACGTATAATTTCAATTAAATAAAAAAAATTACTAGCGCGAGGTCTTCTGGATGTCATAGTCAGGCTGGATCAAAAATGTCTAGAATTGCCATCACGATGAATGTGCTCTAAGTATCTCATTTTTACGATTTTCTTACCAAGCCTGTATGTGACACTCACGAGTGTTTTGCAGAACTTGGCAAACTCACGCACACCGGCGCACACGTCAACGTGTAGGAAAGGAATTCTTTATTGTAACACTAAAGCTTCATCCATTCATCTAACTTTTTACCGCTTTAAGGACCGTTCATAAAGAATGACTGAAGAAAGGAGAAGTAATTTTGAAAATTAAAACAAAAATTCGAGAAATTGTTTACTAGATTTGAATCTTTTACTATGTGGCAGAAAGTTTTACCGAGAAAAACTACCGATTTAAATTTCAGTATGAGTTGAACGCAGTCTTTTCTACGGCAAACTAAAAAATACAAGAATTTTACGAAAAGGCAATAAATTTTTGGTGATAAAGTCATAAAGTCATAAAGTCCATTCTTGACTCAAACTAAGTGCATGAAAAAACACCAATTCCATTCGCCTGTGGCTGATCAAATTTTGTGTTTGATGGTCACTTGGCGAAGAAGAAAATGAATTTCGCTTTAGCGGAAATAACGCAACTGCGTCTTCATTGGCACTTCTAAGCATTCCACGGAATAAGTGACATAAACAGAGTAGAAACCGGATCAATGAAATGGTATGTTTACACGAACAACTTTGAATAATAAACCATTGTTAATAAACGTCATAGATGGCACTAGGTTTGTGTGCAATTTAACACTGACACAGTAAGAACTTCGGTAACGAAAGGATCTCTAAGAATCCATTATGAGCAAAAGCTCAGAAAAAATTGCGGAACTAGTAAATAAAATGATCTAGCCGCTGACCCGGATGGATTTTAAACGGGGATTACTATTACTATTATGGATATAGGAAAGTAGCCATTGAGTGTAGTCAAAGAAGTTAAATTTGAACTTAAATCATCGGTTATTCACCGAAGAATTCATTGGTGAATCACCTATGATTCATTGGTGAATCACCTATGATTTATTGGTGAATCACCTATGATTCATTCGTGAATCACATATGATTCACCGGGGAATCACCTATGATTCATTGGTGAATCTACGATGATTCATTGGTGAATCACCTATGATTCATTGGTGAATCACCTATGATTCATTGGTGAATCACCTATGATTCATTGGTGCATCACCTACGATTCATTGGTGCATCACCTATGATTCACCGGGGAATCACCGCCGAACACACCGTGAAATCACGGATGATTCACCGAGGAATCACCGGCAATACATCGTGAAATCACGAATCATTCAGCGGAATCACAGATGATTCTCATAGGAATCACAGATTATTCTCCGGATAATCACCGATGATTAACCGGAGAATCAACGATTACTAACCGATGATTCACCAGAGAATCAACGATTATTCACCAATAAATAACCGGGGAATCAACGATTATTCACCAATAAATAACCGATGATTCACCGGATGACGGACAGGAAGGGTGAAAACATAAAGTAGCTATCGGTACTCAATAATGTTACGAATGTTAGACCGAGCGGCCGAAGTTGTTGTAAGTAACGCCTGTAAGTGCCCAAATGACACTTGACTTAACGAGGTCCGACCGGAACAATTTGAATACTGGCGCTGATTGCGATATTCAAATCCGACCGCTCTTTTACCTGATGATGAAACGGCTCTGGATCACCGGCTAAACGCAACTTTCGAAGTATTCCAATACTCTCTGAGAAACATGGGTGCGTAACAAATATATCGTCTGAATGTAGGCTAGATACATATACGACATTCATCGTATTTGGGTTGCATCATGCGAATCATTCTATGTGTTCATCAGTGCAGCCACATAACACACTACAACTACCCAAATTATTAATCTTGAGTGAACTTTGGGATGTTAGAAACATCCAGTGAAAAATTGTCTGTCGCATGGGATCGAATCCGAATCATTTTGATGTAAGGCTAGTACGTAACCACTGAGCCATCCCATCAGTCCAGATACATTGAGTTTGACATGCGCGTCGTCTCAGCCTAAGATAGAACCTCACAAATGTTGAAGAAGTGTAATTTTTGCTGAATCTCTGGAGATCTATCACAAAGTCGGAGTAGTGACACAGCATATAATTTATCATTTATTAGTCGAGTTTCATACAAACTGGGAGGAATAAAAAGCATTTTTCATTAAAGTCCGACTATAATTTTCAATTCGATTATAAATGTCATTATAGTCCGACTATAATATCATGACGTCAAATCTCAATGAAAATTCAAAAAATGGCTAAGTCGAATGGCTAATTATATGCCGAAATGATATAAACTACCGTATTGACCAAGGAGTACATAGCTTGATTGTAGTCTCGGTACGTGAATATGCCTCGGGGCATAGCCTCTCGGACATTCACCTCACCTCGACTATAACCGCGCCATTATATCCCTTAGTTAATAATATACTATTAGAGGATTTAATTTGAACGGCTCAGCTCAGTGGCTTTCCACCAAGAATATTCGGGTTCAATCCTGGTGGAAAAAAATTCTATATAGGATTTCCTAGGCACACCCAGGCTTCATAATATGGGTAGTTGTGAATTTGGTGTCGCAACGAAACGTACATAGAAGTATGATAAATATTCGATGAATTCTGTGTACAAATATCTGAGTCTGACTTTAGACTATAATTATAATTAACCGATTTCCAAAAGTATATTTTCCCCGAAAGGTAGTCCCAAAACGAGTGTTGTGATCATAAAAAGTGAAATCAGTCAAGAACTTTCGAAGTAACGATCGAAAAAGTAGTCGAAAACGTGACTTTTTGAAGGCCGGTGAAACTTTTTGGCTTATATCTCCGCGATTTACGAACGGAAATTGCCTTTCAAAGTTTTGAATGAAAGATATGGACTTCAAAAAACAAAAAAAAGTTGGTAAAATCAACTCACTGGTACATATAAATTATTTTTGGTGTGATTTAGATGCGGTCGAAGGCTCAAGAGAAGGCTATGTTTTAGAGAAAAATGCGGGGAACATTTAGTGCCCTGAACGGTGCGTTACTAGACTAGGGTTTTCAAATTTGTCATTTTGGCGATTTCCAATGTAATCTAAAAGCATTTCTCGATACTCAATGGAAGTTTAGCGTTTGTTTTAATAGGCAGTAAGATTTTGTAACAGCTGTTCTGATACTCACTCTCTTTGCAAATACGTGCGGATCACCTAAGCTATGTTTTTAAAATTAGTAATGTTTGCATACACAAAAGAATCCAAAGGCCCGGCCGGGCTACTGCCCGGATGGGGCAAAAAGCCCTGCAGGCGCCGCCTGAGCGCCCATAGGACCAGGCCGGCACAGTTTTTCACAAATATTTCTTTAATCATAAGCTTTTTTGTGCAGTGTTGTAGAGAAAATACAGTGCAACTTTTTGTCGGTGGAGGTATGAATCCGTGGTCTCTTCTTATGGCCTTAGGTGTGTCCTAAGATCGGCCCTAGCACATGAAAAAATTGTAACTTTTTCTGATTTTTTTTAAATTTTTTGTGCATATTTTTGGAGATTTTTTTTGGAAAAGAATTGAAATTTTTTTTTTCGCCGGAAATTTTCAGCGAAAACCAATTTCGGCGAAAAAAAATTTCAGCGAAAAAAATTTTCAACGAAAAAAGATTTTCAGCGAAAAAAAATTTGCAGTGAAAAAAAATCAGTAAATTTTCTCGATTATGTAGGAATTTTTTAAATTCTAGCGTTTTGTCAATTTTCTTGAAAATTTCTTGATTTTCTTGAAATTTTCTGGCGGGAAATTTTTCGCCGAAAATTTTTTTTCGTCGGAAATTTTTTTCGTCGGAAATTTTTTTCGCTGGAAATTTTTTTTTTCACCGGATATTTTTTTCGCCGGAAATGTTTTTCGCCGGAAATTTTTCCTCTAAAATTTGTTTCTCTTTTCTTCCAAATCTACTGATATCACAACAAAAACCCTTTTTAACAACTCAATGGCGTAATGGTTAGCTCGTTTGCTTTCCAATATTCGATTGAGTTGCCAGTGTGATGGTTCGAAACTCACCCGCAACAGAAAAAAATCGGTTGTCAGACGTGTACACAACAAATACACAGCTGGCTGAATCGGTTCAAATCTGGTGTAGTTACCGGTCAATACATTGTTGGGAGCTGCCGGTATTCTACTCGTACTGCGCTTTGGTGGGCTAAGCACTGCTATAGGTACTAAGGCGCAACATTCAAAAATCCTTCAGGGTGTAAAAATACTTAGAAGGCGTGGTTCGGAATTCACTTAGTGCTAGGTCATTGCAATACCATGTACTTTCACTAGCTATAGCAGCAATGGTGGTCGAAACAGTCACTTCAAAAGTGTCCTCCCGGCTGAACAATACCATACGCTATTATATATATTTAAAAGGTAAACTTGACGCAATTCCTTGTCGCTTCTTTCAAAACAACTGATATAAATTGGTTGGCCGGGCATTTGTAACGCGTTTTTTTAATCAGAAATGAAAATATTCCAAAAAAATGTTTTGCGCTCACCCAGTTGTTGATATCAGTTGTTTTGGAAGAAGCGACGAGGATTTCAGTCACATTTCCTTTTAAAAAGGGTTTTTGTTGTGATATCAATAGTTTTGGAAGAAAAGAGAAAACAAATTTTTGGAGAAAAAAATTTCCGACGAAAAAAAATTCCGGAGAAAAAAAATTTTTGAGCGCGAAAAATTTTCATCGGAAAAAATTTTTGGCGAAAAAAACTTTTCCTAAAAAAATATTAGGGAAAAAAAATTTCGGAGAAAAACATTTCGGCGAAAAAGAATTTCAGCGGAAAAAAAAATTTCGGCGAAAAACATTTCCAGCGAAAAAATTTCCGGCGAAAAAAATTTTCAGCGAAAAAATTTCCGATGAAAAAAAAAAAAAAAAAAATTTTCAGCGAAAAAAAATTTTCAGTGAAAAACATTTCCGGCGAAAAAAAATTTCAGCGAAAACAAATTTCGGCGAAAAAAAATTTGCAGCGAAAACAAATCAGTAAATTTTCTCGATTATGTAGGAATTTTTTAAATTCTAGCGTTTTGTCAATTTTCTTGAAAATTTCTCGATTTTCTTGAAATTTTCTCGAAAATAGGCTCTGTCTCACAGTACATGATTTGAATAATTTGTAATTTACGCAGAATTCTGTTCTAAAAAAAGCTTCGCAAATTTGAAAGTTCACATTTTTACTACGTGCTCTTAAGAGTTAAAGCAATATTTACTTAGATACGTTGGAGTCTTTTTACAACATCCATTCTGTCGCGTACGGATCCCTTCATATGTTTTTCATTGTTACTGCACAATGAATTATTTTCCCGTTGCCAATACCCAACACAAATGTAAAGTCATGCTATGTGAACGGTCCACAAACTAATCTAAACTCCGAACAATGATTCTAGGCTCTGGTTCAGCTAATCGAGTTCGAATGGTTTGTTTGACAAAGCACAACTGTCATGAAAATTGGATATTATCTACACTCCTTGTATACCTACAAGACCGTCAAGTTTTGCATGGCGCTCTTCTATACATGACACAAAGTTTATTCATATCTGTTTAATAATTAAACTTAAGAGCGAAGCTGCTTCAAATTAAAATGTATGACAGACTATGTATTTCTGACTGAATTTTCTTTCGTATATCCATGCAAACATTGAAATGGAACTGCTATATCTATGGCACCGGGTGATGTGTTCTCCGTATGTAAATCAAATAATTTGTGCTTGTATGAAAAAAAAAAAAACATAAATACATCACATGCACATAATTTCAAATTCACATTTATATACACCATACAGGAGTGTGGATACATACAATGTGTGGTTTCGGTTCCTTTAATACATACAATTTTCATTCATGTACATAATAATAGCATTTTCATAAAGGGCATGAGTGAAAAATGTGTGCGTGGTTTAAGGAAAAACAATTTATTAAATTACATTTTTACATGTTAAACGAAAAAGAAAATAAATTCACAAAAAAAAATTGAAATTTGAATAAAAAACGTCAAATGGAAATAAAAAAAAATCGTCTATGGAATGAACACTGTCACTTTGCAGTCGTTCCAAGTATACATACATCACGTGTTGTATTGACCATTACTGCAAATTGATACAACGGGAGGACTTACAATACAATGATAACACAAAACTATTAAAATAGTTAATTAGTTTAACTTGGTTTCTATAAATATTGGAACAAGGGGCACACTCACAGTAATAAAATAAGGAAGGTTAAGATAATTACAATAAAAAAAAGAAGAGGAAAACCATTACGGGGTGGAAGGCAATACAATGTAAGGTAACAAAATACACCATTAAAATAGTTAACACGTAAATCACATTACTCACGCCGAATTCCCCAATCCATCATTATATTGGATTTTCAATAAAAACTAATTTTTTTTAAAAAAAAAGTTAAGTATTTGTTCCCTTCCTTACAAATAGCGGTGAAAAATCAAAAAAATGAAAACAAGTCAAAATTTCTGTGTTCTTTTTTTGGTTGGTTGACTTTCTCGATGCAAAAAACTCTGTAGATTGAAGCCAGAAATCGAAAATGATAAAATGTTTCACACTCGGCTATCAATAATTGAAAAAACAATAAGAAAAACTTAAAGAAAAATATGAAAAATATAGAGCTTTTGCAATACATCTACAAAACATAGTGCAAATGATTTTATTTTCCTTTCTTTTTTACTATTTACTTCTTCCGATTTTTTTTTAATAATTATATCAAAGAGCAAAAATTAAATAAACAATTTTTCCGACTTTTCATCACGAAATGAATGAGTAACTTTCATTAGGTGTTCGGTCACATTATTACATTTCAAACAATTTTTATTCGGTGTGCTTTTGTCTAATGTAGTATAATTCATTGAATAAAAAATTTTATAGTCATTTTTGAGTGGGATAACAAACGGTAGAGTTGACTGGTCGGTGTTTGTTATTATACTAACAATGCATGGAGCACATAGTTTTCGTTTCTATCCACTTTTTTTTTTGAGAAAATCACATTTGACATTTATACACCACTACCACAGCGTTGATCAATATATTAATATACACTTGCGTAGTATCCACAACATGTGACGTTTTCATCTGTGAAAAGCTCCGGAAAAAGATGATTCAATGAAAAGCTTCAAAAAGGGCAAAGCTCCATCTCAAACGAAAGTTTGGAACTAATAAATAAAGCTTCAGGTTGTTGTGATGCGTAAATTTGAAATTGATTAATTATTCTTACCAACGAATGGATTATCCTTTTTAGTTTTTTGTGTTGCTTTTTGCAGCGAAAATAAAATTTCATTTATGCACAGACGGACGAAAAACGTCACATTTCCTCACAGAATTTAGACCAAGAAATTACATATTTAGGCTCACCTTTGACAGTTATCATTTCTACACTTTATTTCCCGCCTGTCAATTATTTCCCCACTTTATTGCCCACCTGTCAATTATTTCCCTGCTTTCTTTCCCACCTGTCAATTATTTGGGGTTAGGACCGATTGTCCCCAAAAAAAATATCCCCAACCAAAATATCCTCTCAGACAAAATATCTCCTGGCAAAATAACCCGGACGTAATAACCCCAATTTAAGAATCATATGAGGGGACCCGTACGTATCAGAATAGATGCCGCAAACAGAGTTGATGTTATGAAAAGACTCGAACGTATATAAGTAAATATTGCCTTACGTCCACATTAAATTGTATTGGAAATTGCCGAAAGGGCAATATTGAAAAACCCGTCCGAAGTACGCCTCCCGAAAGTACAAAATAGACAAAAATGTTCATCTCAATTTGTTCTACAACATAGCAAAAAACCATTTTTTTGTCTAAGGCCGACCTAGGGTCTACAGGAGAGGCCTCGGACAAATACTTACATAGACAAAACTATTTCCCTCCATTTTCTCATCAACATAGTGAAAAACAATTTTTGTGTCTAGGGCAGACTTTAGGACTGACCTAGGGCCATAAGGATATGCCTCGGACACATAATTCCATAGACAAAAATGTTTCCCTCGATTTGCTCTGCAACATAGCAAAAAAAATTTTTTTGGCTAGGGCGAACCTTAGAACAGACCTGAGGCTCACTTCAGCCCTAAGCACAGACACCAGGCCCAAATTTGTTTTTGAATATAATTTGGTACTCGATTTTTTTTTTAGATTTATCAGGTTGGGACGACCCACTACTGGGTCATGAAACACAGATCTACTGATCCTTTGTTCCTTTCCCGTTCATCACGTAAATCCTTAAAACCTACCGGTACCAGCAAGGAACTTGTCAAGGACAATTGGTCCTAGCTTTAGTACATCCAGAGGCCCGATCACATGACCACCCAGAGTCCTGAGTCTCAGTTGAGAAAACTTTGGACACTCACAAATTACGTGATATCCGGTTTCGTTCCCGAGACCACAGGTACATTCAGGATCGCTGACGATTCCCATCTTTGACAAATGACTGCTTAGCCCACAGTGCCCAGTAATCGCTCTCACTACTCTTCTTATGCGACTCCGGTCCATGTTCAGCAGTGCATTCGTCCACTTGCAGTCGGGCATTGGTAGGAACTGCCTTGTGTGCCTTGCCCCACCATATTCACGCCAACGCTTTATTCCCTCTGAACGCACCCATTCCTTTACAGCCTTGTCACATTCTGACTGTGGTATAGGAATGAACGGTTCGGGTCCACATTGAGCAGATGTAGCCCCCAGCTTTGCCAGTTCATCCGCTCTCTCACTTTCATCTATTCCAGAGTGCCCCGGCACCCAAGCAACCGTCACCCGATTACTCTGGCCCAGCTGGTTCAGTGTGCTTTTGAACTCCTTCATGTGGTTACAGGCGACATTATCGCTCTGATCATTTCTTCGCTATCGGAAAGGATTGTGATTCTTTCGCCTACCGTTTCCGGTCTCAATGCACTTCGCAATCCTTCCTGCGAACGTTTCTGCCTGAAGTATACTGGCGAAATTTCCTAAGTGGAAGCTCTCTTCTGTCATAGGTTCCAGGGTTAATACCCCAGCCCCCACTCCATTAGAGTTTTTTGATCCATCAGTGAAGCAAATGAGTCCTTCCGTGGACAGACTATCTGGCCAACCTCTCAGCAATTTCCGGTTTTATCCGGTCCCTGGGCATGTTAAAAATAGGGTTGGCTATTGCCACCCTGATTTTTCCATGACCCGTGTTAAAGTTCTTCATCCAAAGATCATTAAGTAAGAGTCTGTCCGCAGTTGTGAATGCTCTCGCCTTGATGATCGTTTGGATGGGTGCAATATTCAGCAGCGCTTCCATGGCTATCGTTGCTGTTGTTTTCATAGCTCTGGTCATGCATATACATACCAGTCTTTGAATTTCGCTCAACTCCTTCCTCGCGATCTCTACTTCGAGCCTAGGCCACCAAACGACACAGCCGTGGGTGATCATAGGTCTCACTACTGCTTCATAAATCCACAGTATGGCCTTGGATGGAAGGCCCCAATTTTTACCAAAAGCACTACTACATATCCAGAACGCTGTCAGAGCCTTACTAGCTCTGTCTCTCACATGCTCGGTCCAGTATAGTTTGCTGTCGAGCGTTACTCCCAAGTACTTCACCTTGTTTCCAGGAGTGATGGTTTCTCCAAACATCCTGAATTTCCCAATAAGTTCATGACCCTTTCGTCTTCTGCTGAAGAGAACTATATCAGTTTTATCTGGGTTGACTTTAGGGCCTTTTAATCTGCACCACTCTTCTACTACTTTCATTGAATATCTGATGCTATCCCCAAGGGTACTTTGAAACTTCCCTCTTATTAAGATCGTTAGGTCGTCCGAATACCCTTGAGCGTAGATACCTTTGCCGTTTAGCTCTGTAATGAGAGAGTCTACCACCACACACCACAGCAGTGGTGAGAGTATTCCACCTTGCGGGCACCCAGAATTGCTGCCCAGAATTTCGCTTGGTGGCCGCATATCTCTGCTGCTAAGCATGCTACTGATCCACCTAATCACAATCTGATTCACACCCCACTCTTCCAGCGCCTTGCGAATGACCCCGAAATTGGTGTTATCGAATGCACCTTGGATGTCCATAAAACAGCCAAGCGCGACCTCACCAATCCCAAATGATCTTTCCACCCTGGCTACTAGATTATGCAGTGCCGAATCCGTAGATTTACCTACCTGATACGCATGTTGGTTCACATGCAGCGGGTATCTCGGCAGGATTTCGTCTCTGATATAAAAGTCTACAAGTCTTTCCAGCGTTTTCTGTACGAAAGATGTGAGACTAATCGGACGAAAATCTTTAGCCTCTATATGTGATGGCTTACCGGGTTTCGGTATGAAAGTAACTTTCACCGTTTCCCAGGACGACGGGATCCGTCCCAAAATTAGCGAGCCACGTAATACCTTGCAAAGCGCTTCCATCAGGATCTCTCCGCTTTCTTTCAGAAGAGCTGGAAATATCCCATCGTCACCTGCTGATTTAAAGGGTTTGAACTTACCAATGGCCCACTTTATCCTTTCTACAGTAACAATCCTGTTAACCAGATTCCAATCCTCCTCACTAGGAGGAGGTGGATCTGGATCACTTCCCCTCACCTTTATGCTACTACACCCTGGAAAGTGTGTGCCGAGAAGATGTTCGGCCGTTTCCTTGCCCGAACACGTGAAACTACCATCTGGTCTTTGCAGAGTTCCAGGTAGCAGTTATGGTACTCGATTACCTCTCAAATAGAAAAAGAATCAACAAAATCAGTTAGGATTTATCCAATTTATGTAAGCAAACACGTTGGGCCCTAGTAGAAACTCATTTTTAGGGTCCTGACTGAGTCTAAGGATTTCTAATCAAAAAATTTTCTGCCATAAAAAGGGAGACAGTCCTAGACCTTTCGATCAAACAAAATTTCAAAATCGGAAGAGATTTACTCGAGTTAAGTACAAAAAACATGTAGAACGCTAGCAGAGACTCATTTTTAGTGCCCTAGCTATATCCTATAGCCCAATCTCAAAAAAGTTTCTTCTACAAATAGTAGGGCTTTCATAGACCTGTCGATTAAAAAAACAATTATGAAAATCGGAAAAGATTTATTCGAGTTATATACATAAAACACGTAGGGCCATACCATAGACTCGTTCTTAGTGCCCTAGCTAAGTCCAAGGACTCAAATTTAAAAAGTTTCTCCCAAAGATTGTGGGCCATGCCCAGCTCTTTCAAACAAAAAAATTTTACGACAATCGGAAAAGATTTACTCGAGTTGTGTACAAAATGTTCGTTAGCACCCTATGCGAGCTAATGCATAGGGCATTTCGGCTAGTAGAGAATTGGTGCAATCAGCACAATCAAGTGGTTAATACCGAAAAAACACAACTCATCCTATTTACACGCAAAAACAAAATCGTGGGCTTCAAAGCACCTACTATTTTTGGCAAAATCATCAACCTATTACCTTGGGTTAAAATTCTAGGAATTATTCTTGACGCAAAACTCTTATGGAATACACACATTGATTACCGCATACGTAAGGCACTCAATACATTATGGATGTGTCGCAGCGCCGTCGGCAAAAACTGGGGCCTAAGTCCAAAGACTCTAACTTGGATATACATAGCCGTAGTCAGACCAATGATATCAAATGCAGCGGTGGTGTGGTGGCCTCGCTGCCACATTGGTACAACCCAAAAGCGACTAGCAAAAATACAAAGACGCGTTTTGTTAAGCATTACTGGTGCAATGAAAACTACCCCCTCAGCTGCGCTAGAAGCCCTTCTTCATATCACACCACTCCACATACACGTGAAAGCCGTTGCAAGAGCCACATGCCTCACATGCTGTGGCGAATCATGCCCACAGAATCTCCAAGTATCGAAATGTCCTACGATGTCATTGCTCCAACTTACTGCTTTGACTACGCTTTCGAAACAATTATCCCATTTAGGGACGACTGGATAGAACACAGACCTATCAATAACAACAACGCACTAATCTGGTACTCAGATGGATCGAATTGTAACAACCAAACATGATCAGGCATTTACTGTCGGCAACAAAATATTACCGATTCGTTCTCCCTGGGTCAATACAGCAACATCTTTCAAGCAGAGTCATTTGGCATCGCTCAATGCAGCAAAGCAACTCTCATCGGTGAAACAATTTATATCTGTTCCGATAGTCTAGGTGCACTGAAATCAGTCAGCGCACACATGATCCAATCATCAACTGTACTTTGGTGATTGGTGGAGCAATAGTTTACAACAGTTAGCACTAGGCAACGCAGTAACGCTACTGTGGGTTCCCGGTCATAGCAGAATAGAATAGAGGGAAATGATATTGCAGACAGATTAGCTAAAACCGGAGCGACACAATCAATAACGCGCCCAGAACCCTGCCTCAGAGTCCCTACTTCATACTTCAAGGGACTTATAAACAAATGGAAAATAAATATCTTTAAAAAACACTGGAACTCCATCGACCACGCCAGACAATCCAAGAATTGCATAAGTATCAATCCCAAAAACTCCAAATTCTTCCTTTCACTTAGCAGAAGGAACATAAGGAGGATGACATACATACTTAAAGGTCATTGCCCCTTAAACAAACACCTATACACGATCGTCGTCGTACAAAGCAACCGCTGTCAGAAATGCGGGGATGTAGGAACTACTGAGCATCTATTGTGCAAATGTCCAGCGTAAATCACTGCCAGAGCAAAATGCCTAGGAGCGTATATCCTACCCCATAATATAATCTGGAGCATACAGCCCAAAGGCATACTAAGAACTAAATCACTTAAATTAAAAAAAAAATTTGGTAGGCCGCTGTGGGTATGCACAACAGGCCCACTGGAGGCTTAGGTGCAGAAACCTTGGTTTCACCCACTCATACTAACTATGTACAAAAACACGTATGCCCCTAGCATAGACTCGGTTTTTGTGCCCTAGCTATGAAAACTGGAAAAGATTTACTCGAGTTATGTACAAAAGACCAAAAACCACTTAAACGACCCTAGCCCGGCGGCCCTTGGGCCGACAGTGCCCATATTAGATCCTATAGAAGATATTTCGACTACCTTTCAGGGAAAAAAAATGTTTTTGAAAATCGGTTGAGTTTTACTCAAGTTATCGCGGTGACCGACGGACGGACGGACATTTGTTTTATTGCTGATTCGTCATCTGAGGACTATGATCGAAGCTCCTCTCCTACTCCCGGGTCGAAATGGGGTGGTTACAAACGTCGTGGTAAACGCATAAGACCCCTTTCCGAAGATGAAGACTTCACGAGAATACGGCAAAGTTCAAGGTCGGACGAGGAGTGATACAATCTCGCCAAAATTGTTTACATCAACTCTGGAAAGTATTTTTAAGAAGTTAGATTGGAGTAAGATGGGAATCAACATAAACGAAAAGTACCTAAATCACCTACGATTTGCAGACGACATTGTGTTGATGGCGTTAGACATGGACCAAGCCCAGGTTATGTTGCAACACCTTATTAAAGAATCGAGCAAAGTCGGTCTTAAAATGAACCTCTCGAAGACAAAGATCATGACTAATATCGACGATGTTAGGGAGATACAAATTGTAGACACCGTCATCGAAAGAGTTGACAGTTACGTGTACCTTGGCCATAGACTGAAATTGAGTCTCGACAATTAGACTGCGGAAGTGAAACGAAGAATTGGACTTGGATGGGTGGCATTCGGAAAACTTAAGCTTAAATTCAAAAGCAACATGAACAACAGCCTAAAACGGAAAGTGTTCGATTCGTGTGTCCTCCCAGTGCTGACGTACGGAGCGGAAACGTTGACATTAACGAAAGCTTCCGAGAATAAACTTAGAGTAGCCCAGTAAGCAATGGAACGAAGTATGCTTGGAATTTCGCTTAGAGATAAAAAGACAAATGAGTGGATTCGTCAACAAACGAAAGTCGTTGACGTTATGGAAAGAATAGCCTTATCCTTGAAGTGGAATTGGGCAGGACACATCGCAAGGATGACTGACGAACGTTGGACCAAAACCATTATGAACCGGAGACCGCCTACAACACGACCTATGGGCAGACCGCCAGAACGATGGACAAACAGTATAAAGTGGTCAGCAATCACGAAAGGGCAACAAGTGGCAATGGATCAATTGAGATGGAAGGAGTTAGGGGATGCCTACATCCAGCGGTGGATAACATAAAGGCTGTAAAAGAAGAAGAATTATTTCCTCGCTTTATTGCCCACCTGTCAATTATTTCCCTACTTTCTTTCCCATCTGTCAATTATTTGAGTTTAGGACGGATTGTTCGCAAAAAATAATATCCCCAACCAAAATATCCTCTCAGACAAAATATCTCCTGACAAAAAAACCTGGACATCCCCAATTAAAAAAACCAACGGACTAAATATTCCCAACCAAAATTTCCCCTCAGACAATTTGGAGTTTACTTAGCGCCGCAGGCCTGATATAAAAAACCAGGGCCGGGGGGTCCTAGAGCCCAATTATTTTCTTACTTTAAGACACACCTGTCTATTTTCTCCCTATGTTTGCGCTTACAATATGATACACAACGCGGAGTAGAAAAGGCTGACTTAGACCCAGGTAGTGAACAAGTCAGAAGGAGGAACGTAGTGGAGCTCCTTGTTATACTATTCCTCACGATGGAGAAGCGCTTTCGTATTTTTTTGGTCCTCAAAGTATCAACATGATACCAGGTTGCAGCTGCCTTCTGGACAGAACCCAAAGAGGCAGTCTGACGGCAAGTTGAAAACTATTGCATTTGTTTCTGTTCCACTCTTCCCGAAAGAGATTTTTACGAAGGAAGCGTTCATAAATGACGTTTGGGAAACAGACAACATAAATCTTTATGGTGAGAGGAATTAACGCCCGAAAAACTTAAAATTAACGTCTGGGGAATTATCGCCAGGAAGGAAAATTTCCTTGTATACAAATTGTGTATTGTCCTTGTACACCCGCTTTAAACTGTTGTCACGTTTGTACGGGCGATAATTCCCCGAGCGTTAATTCCAACTTTTTCGGGCGTTAATTCCCGGGTGATAATTCCCCGGCTGTTAATTCCTCTCCGGGCGTTAAGCCATGTCGTCATATTTATTTGTATGAAACATTGCAGACAAGGATGAGGGGGGAGTCCAAAAACCCGGAAAAAAATGCAGACTTCAACTCCTTAAGGAAATGAACTGTCACCCAAATAAGGATCGGAGTGGGTCGACCCACACCTGACCCACAATTTTAACGGGTCGACCCACGCCTGACCCAAAGTTTTAGAACACACAGAAAAACGATTTCTGCGAATTCTGCAATTGTGGGTCAGGTGTGGGTCGACTCGCTTAAATTGTGAGTCGACCCACTCCGATCGTTACACCCAAACTAAAAATACTTTCTTGTTTTTCGCGTAATTCTTGATTTTTTGTTTAGAGAAAATTAGGAAAATTTTGCGAGAATCAAGAAAATATTTCCTCGAAAACAGGCTCTGGTCCATTTTGACATGTGCTAATTTTCGAGAGGTTTTATGACTAAAAATGCACATCCCAACTTGGAGCTGTTTTACTGTGAGACCATACACCGAAGACAGAGACGGTGATGAACTAAAAAACTAGCCAAAAAACCATTTTAGATCCTGAACTGTACCTTCTTACATCACCTAAAAAAATTGTTTGAAAAAAACATCGTGCTGTTAACTTTTTTACTTTTGATTTGAGAAAATGAATAGGAAAAACGTCGAGATTGGCGAAAAAATTGTTTTTTCCGCAGCTCGGAGCAATTCTTAACGGAAAAGTGAAGGAAAAAAATTCAAATTTTAAAAATGATAGACGGGAGGTTGCCAAAAAGAAATTAATTTGAAACAAGTTTTTCTCCTTTTATTCAAAATCGCAAAATTTTTCTTCGTTATTTCTACAGCAGATTTCTTGGGATTTTTACATTCGACAAGGCTATTGGGTCGACAAAACACATGGGAAAAAATACGTTCGCTTTAGAGGTGAAAAAGTACTCAAGTGAACTTTGCTCAACTGAACTGCGACAATTAAGATTTTATCATGTACGCGCTCGATACGTTGAGTTTGCTTAGTCGTTTTTGGTTTCGAAAGTTTGTCATTGGACCCGTACGAAGTACAAGAGGTCCTATACGTTTAGTACAAACAATTTTATTGTAACATGGGGTAGATCGAGGTGGGAGTGGGGGGGATGCATCTATTATCGTCTAAATATGACGAATCAGCAATAAAAAAAATGTCCGTCTGTCCGTCCGTCTCCACTTTTTTTTCCAAACGACTCAACCGATCAGCGTAAACTTTTTTTCCCTGAAAGGTACATGCCTCCCATGATTCAAGTTCGAAGATGAGCAAAATCGATGAAGTGGTTCTGGAGATATGATCGATGAAGTGACCAAAAACATGGTTTTTCGAAGGTCGGTGAAGCTTTTTCGCAAATATCTCAGCAAGTATAGCACGGACATTCCTCATTTTGGTGTCAAATGAAAGCATTTGATGTCACAAAACTGGGGAAAAAATTTTTGTGGGAATCGGTACAGGGGTCTGGGCACTGGGACCAATGGAATGGACGAAATTGAGATTCTTGGCCATGTACGAAAACAGTTTTTCGTTCGTCTATATTTCCTTAACTATGCAATATGGAGATTTACTGTCAAAGGCAAAGTTGTAGAGAATGACATTTAAGCGAACACGTGTTTCAGGGTTTTGGGGAATATGGCCCAATCCTGGTATATGGCCACTTCAATAAGTGGGGCGGATGACCCAGATCTCCAGAACTATGAGAGGTAGAAAGTCGCTTCCAACGACAAAGTTGTAGACAATAAATTTTAGATAACGCGTGTTTCGGGTTTGAGGGAAAAACGACTTAGTCCTTGGATATAAGCTTTTCTAGATTTGAATGGTCTGAGACGTACTTCGGTAGGGCCTTTGACATTACCTTGGGTAATTTCTATGGATCTTTGAAATTCTTACAGTTATAAAAGACTAGAAAACGTTGGATTGTTTGCTTATTTGTGTATTTAGGTACGTTCGAGTCACTTTGCCACATCTATTCTGTTTGTCACATCTATTCTGATACGTACGGGTCTTTGGTTATGTTTTCTGATGCACTTTGCAGTACCTGTCCGGGAAAGTGTACTTTGCAAGACACTGTCCGGGAATATACGCATTAAAGCGAAATTCCTTAACATAAAAAATTCGATTGGCACAACCGAGATTCGACCCACCGACCTCCTGGTTACAAGACCGAGACGATACCACTACGCTAAATAGTTCATACATTTAGTCCACATAAACGTTAACAGTATGCTATGCATGGATGTAGGTGTGTACTACATGGGGTGAAAAGTCCGCGACCTTGCAATGAAAGAACTAACTTTTACATATGAAATTAATTTTATTCTTCAACGTAGTCTCCCTGAAGGGAAATGCACTTAGTCCAACGGTCCTGCAACATTTGGATACCTTTGGTATAATAGGATTTCTCCAACCCTGCAAAATAGGCCTCTGTTTCGGATATCACCTCATCATTAGAGTAAAATCTTTTTCCCTGTAGCCATCTTTTTAAGTTTGGGAACAAATAGTAGTCGCTGGGGGCCAGATCTGGAGAGTAAGGTGGGTGGTGGAGTAATTCATAGCCCAAAGAGTCCAGTTTCACAGTTGCTTTTATGGATGAATGCGCTGGTGCATTGTCATGATGAAACAGGACCTTTTTCTTCTGCATATGCGGTCGTTTTCTCTTGATCTCGTTGTCGAGCTGTTCCAATAATGTGACATAGTACTCGCCAGTTATTGTTTTTCCTTTCTCCAAATAGTCGATAAATATTATGCCATGCGCATCCCAAAAAATCGTGGCCATAACCTTGCCTGCAGAACGCTGTGCCTTTGGGCGCTTCGGTCGGCTTTGACCAAATTCTAACCACTCTGCAGACTGTCTATTGGACTCTGGTGTATAGTAATGAATCCACGTTTCATCAATCGTGACAAATCTACGCAAAAACTCCGTTGGATTACGCTCGAACAAAGCTAAATTACGCTCTGAATCGTCAAGACGGTGCTGCTTTTGATCAATTGTTAGAAAACGCGGCACCCATCGCGCAGAAAGCTTTTTCATGTCCAAATACTCATGTAAAATGTGTCGCACCCGTTCTGTTGATATTTTGAGGATGTCAGCTATTTCACTAACTTTAACTTTCCGATCAGCCAAAACAATACGATGGATTCTTTTGATGTTTTCTTCAGTAACTGCTTCACTTGGACGTCCTGAACGTGGGGCATCATCGGTGCTTGTATTACCTCGTTTAAATTCAGCATGCCACTTCTTGACCGTTGTATACGACGGAGAAGATGTGCCATAACACTTATCCAGCCATTCTTTGCTTTGCACCGTATTTTTTCCCATTAAGAAACAATGTTTAATCAACACATGGAATTCATTATTTTCCATTTTTTACGAACAACAAAAACCTGCGTCACTCTATTGACAGTAATTCGAAAACTATGACACCAAATGTCAGGAAATTTTGGCTGTAGACAAGTAAAGGGTGGTACTACTGAATGTTAACAAAAATTCTGAAGTAATGACGCCATCTCTATGTGAGGCCGCGGACTTTTCACCCCATGTAGTATTCATAAAGTCAACAATTTCACCATCATAAATGAAAGAAATGTTTTCATTCAATTGAAAAAAAAATTATATTGGCGTTTTTTTTTCGTTTAAACTTGTAACGCAATGTAAACTTAGGAACCTCATCAAAAATACACCATTTGAACGTATTCAGTAGGAACAGTAATTTAATTAAATGTTGGTGAGCGGCTATTAAAATATTATCATTATTCTAAACGATGTCCTTTAGACAAATAATTCAAATTGATCTTTAAATTCATTGGTTTTTACATCTTACAAAGTAAAAATAATAAAAAAAAAATTCTAGGAATTATATATAGGAATTATAATGCGTATCATTCAAAAAAAAAAGTCTCAATGAAGAAACGAACCACCAGCCTCCCGCGCTCAAGTCGTCGACCGAGCTAACCGGACATACGTTTCTACACAAAAATTATGTTATATTACTTACACATTATTTTCATAGAAATCGCACAGCAGTATGGTTACAATTATTCACCTCAAACGTGCATATGTACGTGTGATGCATGAAGTCGCCATAGAAAGAAATTTTTTTGGATGTTTGAACATTTTGAACATTTTTATTTATATTTTCAACAATTTGTTGAAGTGTTTCAACGATCGATCGCTACTATGACAAAACTATATGTTGTGTCGTTTGGAAAATAGTCGTTTGCCTCGTACGAATGCATTGGCTCGCAAGCTCGCCATGCAACTTTTCGTACTCGGCAAACGACTATTTTCCAAACGAGACAACAAATAACTATTTCACCTCAACTAACGGACATTTCTTTATGATATTTTTGCATTGTATTTTAGAAGGAAAATGCGATTTTTCGGAAATTCATTACTTGGAAAGAAACAAAAATTTCAAGCTCGAGTGAAGTTTGTTATCCTCCTTTATTCTGTACAGTGCTGTACAATTCTATTGTGCAACTAGCGAATGCAATTACCGTACACTTTTTAAAAACCGGTAAACGGTAATACCGAAATTTTTGAGTAAATTTACCGGTACATTACCGGTAATTTGTATTTCACGCAAATCGGTCGATATGTTCAATTTTAGATAATCAAATCGACAAATAATCTGCGACGAACGTTGAATGAGGCGTATGAACAATTTGAAAAAGAATGATTCATGATTTACACAGATCGTCCACATATATCGTGTTAAGTTAGCATGAAAGCTGTGACATTCCGATTTACGAACATACTTCCATATTTAAGGAAAAACGATTTTCATACAAAAGATGAGATTTACTAAATTATCAGACTCTTCGCACTCAATATTGGTCATTTTACACTCCCCAGTAGCAAATTTATATCTTCAATTTAAGTAATCAATCCTCTTGTATAGTCCGAATTCAAAATTGGACGCCCATATTTCTCAAACCGACCTATGTACCTTGTTTTTTGGTCACACTCTGTCCTCCTTCACCAAACCTACCTAAATATCCTAAAATGCGACCTCCCTTTTCAGTATTTCATTTGAATTGAAAAGCAAGAGACTGAATTCTCATAACACAACTGGACTCGACCGACACATCAAGCCATCAATCCATTATTGTTGCAGCAAATGTAATCCTCTACTGATGGGCGACAGAATGAGGTACTCGCTGAAGATAGTGGAGGAATGGTGTCGAAACAACGGCCTCAGGGTAAATCCGGACAAGACTGACATTGTCCTTTTTAGTAGAAGGACGTCTGGTCACAAACGGGTGGGGAAATTGAGGCTGTTCAATAAAGATATCGTTCCTGGAGCGTGGGTGAAATACCTGGGAGTTATTCTCGATCGTAAGTTGAACTGGATCGAGCACGTCAAGGACAAGGCACAGAAGGCTCTAGTAGCCTTCTGGATATGCAGGAACTCATTTGGAAGAAACTGGGCCTGCCGTCCAAGGCTATACGGTGGATGTATGAAGCTGTCATAAGACCTATGATGAGTCACGGCTGCGTTGTGTGGTGGCCGAGGCTCGACATTAGGAGTGCGAGGAAAGAGATGAACGAGATTCAAAGGCTGGTATGCATTTGTATTACCGGAGCTATGAAATCGACAGCTACGGCGGCTATGGAGACATTAATTAACCTGCCACCGGTCCACGTGGCATTGAAGGCGAAAGCTTTTGCTACGGCGGATAGACTGTCTCAGAACGATCTCTGGACTCCGATTTCACTTCGGGTCATGGGAAAATCAAGAAGGCTATCACTAACGAGGTCTTTGAGATGTCTAGGGACCGAATGAAACCGGAGACGGACTTCGTAAGGCGTTCTGAGACTGTCATACCCGATAGGTCTGAATGGCTGGAAGGTTGGCCAAGCTGCCTATCAGATGAAGTAATTGTGAGTTTCACTGATGGCTCTAAAACTTCAGAAGGTACGGGAGCCGGAGTATTCTCCCCGGAACCGTTGGCGGAAAGGTGGTACCACCTAGGTGGGTATGCCAACGTCTTTCAGGCTGATTTCGCGGCACTGATGGGAGCGCGGGAAGCAATCCCACCAGAGGCATGTGGGAAAAAGGTCACAGTCTGTTCTGATAGCGAGGCAATGATCAAAGCGCTCATCTCGCCTGTCGTTACATCCAAGCTAGTAAAAGAGTTAAAGGAAACCTTGAACCAGATGGGACTGAGAAATCAGGTGACGCTGGTCTGGGTTCCCGGACACTCTGGCGTGGAGGGCAACGAAAAGGCGGATGAGCTGGCGAGGACAGGCTCGGCTACATTGAGTTGCAGGCCAGAACCTCTCATACCCATCCCACACTCGGCATGCGTAAAAGCAATAAAGAGTTGGGTGAGGTCGGAATTCGCTAACCATTGGAACACTTATGAAGGAGGAATGCACACAAAGCGTTTCTTCCCGGTGCCCGATGGGAAGTGGGCCAAAGAACTACTAAATATGGACAGGACACGCATCAAGAGGGTGGTGGGTGCGATCACCGGGCACTGCGGACTAAGCAAGCACCTGGCAAAAATGGGAATCTCTAATGACCCCAGTTGTACCTGTGGCCTAAGTGAGGAGACGAGCGTTCACGTCATATGCGAATGCCCGAAATTCTCCTCACTAAGGTTCAGGACACTAGGAAGTCATGTAGTCCAACCCGAAAATGTCTCCAAAATGGGACCTGCCGCTCTAGACAGGTTCCTGGTAGGGACTGGAAGGTTTTCGAGATTTACATGATGAACGGGTTAGGAAACAAAGGATCATCAGATCTGTGTTTCAAGGACCAGTAATGGACCGGCCCAAACTGATAAATCTAAAAAAAATCTTCTACTGTTAAAACCGGTAAACAAAATTTTTTTTTACCGGCAATCGGTAATCGCCATAATCGGTTGTTACCGATTACATTGCCTACGTGCAACGCATAAAAGCCTTGCGATGAAAGAGAGAAAAGTTTTTGTATGGATTGTTTCATACGACATCTCTTCTCTCTTTTATCGCAAGGTTGTTACGCATTGCACGGCAGAATTGTGAAAATGTCAAATTTAACAAAGTTAAATTCACCACTTCCCACCTCTGCACGCATTTGACCACTGTGCTCACGATTATTATACAGGAAGAGAATCATAAGCTTGTGCATCTTTCTTATTTCTCTTTTATCTCTTTTTTCACGTATTTGCTTGCATTTTGTGCATGTAAAACTCGGTTTTTCGGTGGAACGAGTTAAAACGAAACGTTGCACAATCTTACGATTCTTCTCCTGTATATTTAGTATAGTTTGACGTTATAGTGAGTGCACTCGTATGTCGTATAAAAGTTGGGAAGCGAGTGTTGAACTTGGGTGCGAGACATAGCCTATTTTCGTGAAATGATTTCGCGAAATTTACGAAAAGAATCTTTTAAAAAAATCGTGACATTTTAAGGTGGAGCTGGAAGGTATGTGGAAGGCATGTGCCCTCTCTATGTACACTTGAACTTTGAAAAAGAAGACACACTGGTGTTAGCGAATTAGAATTACAGCTCACTAGTTTTCAATTTGACACCAGGCTGCCATCTACATTTAAACGAACAGCTCAAGAACGCGTCAATGCCATCATAGTGCTATGCTTCAATTTTTGATATCGGGCTGCCTTCTTTTGTGTCGCCGAACAAGGAACAACGACAAAGTACGCAGCCTGGTGTCATATTGGCAGTTATTTTCACATAAAGTACTAGCTTTTGGCCATGACATTTCCTAACATCAATTTTCGACACCCAGCTGCCCGGCCGAAACAACACTCTTCCACCTGTTGCAACTTTCTGAAGGCTGCGTACTTTGATTCAAGATCCAGTAGTTTCATTCACTAAAGGAAGGATCAATTTATTGCATGAAAGAACTAGAATTGCTGGATGTTTCGGAGATTTTCAGAAACACTTTAACAAAGTACGGCATCAATTTGTGAAACACCACCTTCGATAATAGAATCTGGTGCAAGGTAACCTACATTGCCATTTTTGAAACTCTTGCCACAAACCTCATCCTTTGTAAAGAAATATTCTATTTTCTCCTTTTTATATGAAAGTAACTATTGCAACAAATTTTGTTACTGTTGACACAAAAATATGTTGTCGATTGTCAGATCGTCGTAGAATAAGGTTGCGCACTTGAAATCTACAATAATTGAACCAATTTATGAAGCCAAATGAAAGGTCGTGTGGGGGCCGCAAAACATGGCACGGTCGATAGAAATATTTTTTCATTTTGGTAAATTTTTTATAACATAAAGACGAGGGGGGGGAGAAATATTGAAGAATAGCGTAGCGTCATTGATGGACAGCTCCCAAGTCGGTTAAGCGATACAAAATTGAAAGAGGAGACTGCTAAGCTTGTCTATTGCGCATTTAATTTAATGTTTGTCCGTATGAAAGCATGGAGGACGCCACTTGAGAAAAGGGAGTAGTTGTATGTTGAAACGTTAATTCAGCTATAAAAAAACATAGATGTCACCCTTCGAGGTTCGGGGACAGGACACAGTCTATCGTAACGCCAAGTCAGTTGACAAAGCCAAAAATTAGAGAATTATTTTCACGTGACATGTATACATTGAAAAAAGCAATTTTGTATAGATGACTGTGGCCAACGCATCAGATACATTGGGCGTTTAGTAGCGTGTCGTTTGCTCCTGTAAGTTAACATCGAACACGATGAATGATAATCGAACGGAGAGAAGGATGTCCCTATGCCTTAACATTGATGCTTCTGTTTGAGAAGATCCTAACATTTGACTTCTCACTCATGTCGACGTTGTAAATTTTTGGTATTTTTCGAATCTTACGTTATGCCCTAATTTAAAATAAAAATAAATAAACGAACTTTGTACGAACAACTCAAATTAAAGATTCACAGCGATAAACGAGTGATAAATTAAATTCTGTCCGAAATAAATTTTCAAAGAACCCGTTGAGGTTTGCTTGCATATAAACTTTGATATAAAATTGAGCTGTTCAGTTGTTTTTAATTACACGATAAAACGTGAGAATGCATTTTCCCTGGACTTGTGTTGTACGAGACAAGCGGCTTGTGTAAATGCTGTTATCATTTTACAAACACTAAAAGTAGAACGTTTACAATGAACACACAGAGTGAATATTTTTTTGGAAGAAAATGTTTCTCGAATTTGAACTGAAGGCTAAGTGTTAATGATATTTGGTGAACTAAATACCCGTAACAAGCGACAGTTTAATGTTTTAGATAATTTGAGGAATTATGGGAAAAGTTAAGTTTCCAAGTTAAATATTTCGGAATGGCACGAGCCACATGCTTCTGCCATCGAAATTAATCCTATGGTGTAAATATTTTCTAATTGCCAATTACTTGGAAGGAGAACGAGGGAGAAAGTGTTTTGTTAGATTTGGCTATAGAATTTTGGTGGAGGCGTTGGAATGTTCGGGAATTTTAATAAAAAATTGTATGAATGAGGATAGCCACTGTGTCAGACAAGCTTCAGGACGCAGAAGTTGCAATTTTAAGTCGAAGATAAAAACAGGAAGAACGCAGCCGCGGTCGATTTGGACTACTTTCAGCCAGAGAAGTGCTGACACAACAAATCCACACACTCACACCCTCCCAAACCATGAATTTCCTCAAAAAATGCCAAATCTTCGAAAAAAGAAAACAGAGAAAAATTATGAAACTCTAAACTCTAAACTCTCCGACGCTTCCCTCATTGAACAACGAAAACACAAATTTCATTCATTTGAAGCGACAATTCAGCCTCGAACTGTAATTCAGCGCACGTCAAAGATTTTTCAGTCAACTTATGTCTTGAAAAATGCTCCTCCAAGAAATTGTTTTTGTGTAACCACGTCACAAATTACCGTACCAGATCCAAAATTCTTCTCATTTCTTTGGTTCTCAAATAGAACGCACCGCGAAATTGAACTAACCGGGAAGTTGATGCTACTTGAAAGTGTACCAGGAAGCCTCATACCAAATACGATCGTTATCGTGTGAAGATGCACTACCAGTCTTGTCGAAAAGACAAAATTGTGTGAAGACTACAAACTGCACAAAGGCGCTCAATGAGTTAGAGGTAGTTTTTCAGAATTGTTGAACTCACTCACTCCGTGTCGCAAAATTAACGAAGTTTGACGCACATTCTAATCGGAGGTCAAAATAGCCACAGGACAAAACATGAAAAAAAAAACACCTGGACAAAAAAAAACCCGGACAAAATATCCCTTTGAATAAAATATCCCCAGACAAAATAACCCCGGACGAAATAGCCCCTGACAAAATATCCACTGGACAAAATAGCACCGGCGAAATAACCCTAGACAAAATATTCTCTGGACGAAATAAACCTAGGCAAAATAACACCAGAAAAAGTAACCCCTGGACAAAATAATCCCGGACGAAATAGCCCCAGACAAAATATCCCATCGACAGAAAAAACCCGCGAAATAACCCCAGACAAAATATCTCCTGTACAAAATAAATCCCGGACGAAATAGCCACAGACAAAATATCCCATAGACAAAAAATCCCATAGACAAAAAAAAAACCCGGCGAAATAACTTCAGAAAAAATATCTCCTGTGCAAAATAACCCCAGACGAAATAGCACCAAACAAAATATCCCATCGACAAAAAAATCCGACGAAATAACCCCAGACAAAATATCCCCTGGACAAAATAACACCGGACGAAATAACCCCAGACAAAATATCTCCTGTACAAAATAAATCCCGGACGAAATAGCCCCAGACAAAATATCCCATAGACAAAAAATCCCATAGACAAAAAAACCCGGCGAAATAACTTCAGAAAAAATATCTCCTGTGCAAAATAACCCGAGACGAAATAGCACCAAACAAAATATCCCATCGACAAAAAAATCCGACGAAATAACCCCAGACAAAATATCCCCGGACAAAACAACCCACGACGAAATAAACCTAGGCAAAATAACACCAGAAAAAGTAACCCCTGGACAAAATAACCCCGGACGAAATAGCACCAGACAAAATATCCCATCGAAAAAAAAACCGCGGCGAAATAACTCCAGACAAAATATCTCCTGTACAAAATAACACCGGACGAAATAACCCCGGCGAAATAACTCCTGGCAAAATATCCACTGGACAAAACAACCCAGGACGAAATAAACCTAGGCAAAATAACACCAGAAAAAGTAACCCCTGGACAAAATAATCCCGGACGAAATAGCCCCAGACAAAATATCCCATCGACAGAAAAACCCCGCGAAATAACCCCAGACAAAATATCTCCTGTACAAAATAAATCCCGGACGAAATAGCCACAGACAAAATATCCCATAGACAAAAAAGCCCATAGACAAAAAACAAACCGGCGAAATAACTTCAGAAAAAATATCTCCTGTGCAAAATAACCCCAGACGAAATAGCACCAAACAAAATATCCCATCGACAAAAAAATCCGACGAAATAACCCCAGACAAAATATCCCCTGGACAAAATAACACCGGACGAAATAACCCCAGACAAAATATCTCCTGTACAAAATAAATCCCGGACGAAATAGCCCCAGACAAAATATCCCATAGACAAAAAATCCCATAGACAAAAAAAACCGGCGAAATAACTTCAGAAAAAATATCTCCTGTGCAAAATAACCCCAGACGAAATAGCACCAAACAAAATATCCCATCGACAAAAAAATCCGACGAAATAACCCCAGACAAAATATCCCCGGACAAAACAACCCACGACGAAATAAACCTAGGCAAAATAACACCAGAAAAAGTAACCCCTGGACAAAATAACCCCGGACGAAATAGCACCAGACAAAATATCCCATCGACAAAAAAACCGCGGCGAAATAACTTCAGACAAAATATCTCCTGTACAAAATAACACCGGACGAAATAACCCCGGCGAAATAACTCCTGGCAAAATATCCACTGGACAAAACAACCCAGGACGAAATAAACCTAGGCAAAATAACACCAGAAAAAGTAACCCCTGG
>CM055406.1:121548259-121580728 GCA_029228625.1 Pseudolycoriella hygida
AACCGCGGCGAAATAACTTCAGACAAAATATCTCCTGTACAAAATAACACCGGACGAAATAACCCCGGCGAAATAACTCCTGGCAAAATATCCACTGGACAAAACAACCCAGGACGAAATAAACCTAGGCAAAATAACACCAGAAAAAGTAACCCCTGGACAAAATAATCCCGGACGAAATAGCCCCAGACAAAATATCCCATCGACAGAAAAACCCCGCGAAATAACCCCAGACAAAATATCTCCTGTACAAAATAAATCCCGGACGAAATAGCCACAGACAAAATATCCCATAGACAAAAAAGCCCATAGACAAAAAACAAACCGGCGAAATAACTTCAGAAAAAATATCTCCTGTGCAAAATAACCCCAGACGAAATAGCACCAAACAAAATATCCCATCGACAAAAAAATCCGACGAAATAACCCCAGACAAAATATCCCCTGGACAAAATAACACCGGACGAAATAACCCCAGACAAAATATCTCCTGTACAAAATAAATCCCGGACGAAATAGCCCCAGACAAAATATCCCATAGACAAAAAATCCCATAGACAAAAAAAACCGGCGAAATAACTTCAGAAAAAATATCTCCTGTGCAAAATAACCCCAGACGAAATAGCACCAAACAAAATATCCCATCGACAAAAAAATCCGACGAAATAACCCCAGACAAAATATCCCCGGACAAAACAACCCACGACGAAATAAACCTAGGCAAAATAACACCAGAAAAAGTAACCCCTGGACAAAATAACCCCGGACGAAATAGCACCAGACAAAATATCCCATCGACAAAAAAACCGCGGCGAAATAACTTCAGACAAAATATCTCCTGTACAAAATAACACCGGACGAAATAACCCCGGCGAAATAACTCCTGGCAAAATATCCACTGGACAAAACAACCCAGGACGAAATAAACCTAGGCAAAATAACACCAGAAAAAGTAACCCCTGGCAAAATAACACCAGAAAAAGTAGCCCCTGGACAAAATAACCCCGGACGAAATAGCCCCAGACAAAATATCCCATCGACAAAAAACCCCGCGAAATAACCCCAGACAAAATATCTCCTGTACAAAATAACCCCGGACGAAATAGCACCAGACAAAATATCCCATCGACAAAAAAAAACCGACGAAATGACCCCAGACAAAATATCCCCTGGACAAAATAACCCAGGACAAAAAAGTTAGGTTGTTCGTCAATGACGAAAATGTTACAAATGATAATTTTTAGAGAAATTACGGTTTTTATTTTCAAAAGTGAAGTGTGACACTAATAAGAGGGAATGCATTTAGATGTATTTCACAATAATGCTTGAGGAATGATTGTGAAACAGCGTCGCAGGCAGTGACCATAATGGGAAAATAAAAAAGAAATCAGTTTTCTCAAATAAGTCCCTGTCTCAGAGCGTGACGTCATAAACAGCCCCCAATTGTATTTTTTAAATGTGAGGCGCAGTGGTTACATGCAAGATGAATAGGCCAAAAAATTCGACGTTAAAAATGTATTTGGAATGAAAAAAGTGTTTCTCAACTGGATCCGTGCGCCTCACCGCGACGGTCTCTAAAAAAGTTGATTTTTCGTCATTTAGCGCACGGGTCTATATAAAACAAACGTCAAATTTTAAGGTGCTACCGTACCGAAGAGAAATTTGTTGGTGTAAGACAAACAACTTGTGTATCACAAATGCACAAAATGACTAAAAATAAACGAAACTCACCTCTGGAGGTCGGATGGTTCATTAATATTGATAGAGGGCACTCATCATCATCGAGAATATATTCCGTACCGTCGCTATTGACCTAAAAATGAAAACAAAAACTTGATGTCATTCCATCGCTTGGGTATTTCAGTCGCCTCGTTACCTGAACTAAACAATAATTTAGTGGACTACTCTCCAAACCGTATTTGGCTAACATTTCCCTAACTACAGCTTGAGCACAATCGCGAATCGATAACAGTAGAGTTTTGTAAGGTACATCTTGACACAAACTTTCGCCGTAAATCTTTAACGTGCCACCAGTGTCCGGACCACCATCTCTCGATCGAAATTGTTGCAATTTCTTTTCCAATATTTGCTGTCGCCTTCGTCGCATTACCGCTTCCGGATTCGATATCGACCTGGTGAACGATGTTTCTGGCAATTCGTTATATAACTTTTCAGCGACATGATTTTCCGCATCAGCAGCGGGATTCGAATTTAATTTTGCTAATTTCTCCTTCTTCTTTTGTTCTTTCTTCTCGCGTTTCGACAATTTTCTTTTGAAATTGATATCGGGATTTTCCAATGCATTTATGTTTAACATCGTGTCGCGTAATAGAAATCGACCTTCCCGATCGTCAATGTGCCAATTCAATTGTACTAATAAAGGTTTTTCGTCCGGATTCAGTTTACGTTCTTCTCCATTCGAATGCACTTCGTACAAAGCATAACTGGGCAGAGACAACATTCGCATGTCGGGACGGAATTTCTCAATTAATGTTTCTGCAAGAATTCACAATTCGAACGATTGAAACGGTGACAAATGATTGCAAACGCTTACCTATCACATCGGATACGGTGGCATCAGAAGCCACCCGAATGCATTTGGTTGCGACTTTTTGGCCATGATCTTGGAAATAAAATCTCATAACACCGTGGAATTGTAGGTTCTGTTTGAGCGAACAATAAAAAGAAAAATTATAAATCGAAAACAAAAACATTTCATGAACACGCACCTCGTCTGGTTCGGATAGTTCGAATAAATCCAAACGGTTTGCGTTCCATTGTTGAATAACGGAACGCAGAGCCTCACGTTCGAGCATACGTTTTTCGTTCGATGTCATTGTCATTGGGACGACCTAAAAGACAAATAGACAAATTGTTTATTTAATTTTGTCATGGTACGAGCAGACGTATTTCCATTTAAAAGAAATTGATTTTTTCTTCGTCCATTGTTGGTTAATCAAAGATTATAACTGCCAGAGAGTTATTTCAATGCTATTTGTAGTGCAGTCAAGTAGAAAATGGATCTGGAAATTTTGTGAATGTAGAGAGGTGGTTTCAAGTGGACGACTTGTAATTTAAATATTTACATCATTTGCTTCATTTGATGATAAACGAATTTTCTAATCTTATGCACATGAATGCCATGAGTATTGTTCACACGATCATTCATAGCTGTTATTTCTGCTGAAACGACAACTCTAATCGAAATAAAGAAAATATTGAACGTGCTGTGGGATGATTCAAATATTTATGAATACAAAGAGGAAAATTCGTTGCTTCATCATAAGTGATTTTCGGTCCCAGTTTCCTATGAATTTTGAGAAATCTTTTTAAGTTTAAATTCAGAGAAATTCGTACAAAGAGGAAATATTTTTTCCGGTGTCTTCAAATATTGCGTTAATGTAGTAATAGACTATTACGTTTTCTGGTAAAGTCGGAAATTGGGGTGGAGAGTAGTGGTAATGATCACTAGTTATTTGGCGGCGGTCCCTCCTCTGGAGAGAGAAGGGAGGTCAAAACTAAAAAAATTTTTTTCTTTTTTGCATTTTTTGGGTACTAGGAAGTGTTATAAGTGGTGTGAATGGTGAAATAGTGGTGGATGAGTGGTGAAATGATGGTTGAGGAGTGGCGGAAGAGCGGGGACCTCCATGGACGCTTTAAAGTGCACACCTTAAGCAAGTTGGGCAATGAGAAGGCTGATGACCTGGCAAAAACCGGCTCAACATCAATCACATACGGTCCCGAACCTCACTTCCCCATCCCGAAATCGCTTTGCGCGAAAGGAGTGAAGGAATGGGTGAGCGCGGACTCCGCCCGGCGGAGCATAGAAAAAGCTGGACAGCGTACGAAGGAGGTTTACCAAACATTTCCTCGACACTCCAAACGAGAAGGGAGCTCCTGACGATGTGCCGGGATCGCATAAGAAGAGTGGTTAGTGCAAAGACTGGACGTTACGAACTCAACAAGCACCTGTCGAAGATGGGGATTTCAGGTGACTCAGAGTGCTCCTGTGGCCTGGAAGAGGAAACGGGCCTTCACGTTATATCTGAATGCCCTAAATTTCTCATCAGCTAAGATACAGGACGCTAGGAGACTATGTCGAACACCCTTCAGAAGTGGCTGAATTAGGACGAATTAGACAGATTTCTGGTCGGCACGCAAAGGTTTTTAATGATTTTTTTAAAATGATGAACGGTAAAAGGAACAAAGGGTCACAAGATCTGTATTCCAGGTCACGAAAGTGATCGCCCCAAACTGATAAAATCTAGAAGCAAATTGGGCGCTTTAAAAACCCTTTTCAGGGCCAACGAGTTACACGTAAGCAGCCACCACGCGGTGTATGCTGGGGGAGTGCACACAAAATTGATGTCCACTCAGCGAATGCTTGCATTATGATAAAATTTCTATGTAAAGCGCTCAATTTGCTTAATGCGCGCTCTTTAAAGCGCCCAATATATTTTCATTATTATCTACGCCCATTCGTCACACTTTCATCACTCATTCAGCCCTTACCAACCTCTCTTAACCCCTCCCAACACTTCCCAACCCCTCCCAACACTTCCCAGCCCGTCCTAACACTTCCCACCCCCTCCCAACACTTCCCAACACTTCCTAGTACCCAAGAAATGCAAAAGAAATAAATTTTTTTAGTTTAGAACCCCCTCACTCTAGAGGAAGGACAGCCGCCATTTTCTATTTAAAGCTCTCAATTTGCTTAATGTGGGATTTTTAAAGCGCTCCATTTGCTTAATGTGTGCTCTTTTAAGCGCCCAATATATTTTCTTGGCAATCTCCGCTCTTCCCAACCCTTCTCAGCACTTACTAGCACCCAAAAAATGCAAAAAAGAAAAAATAACTTTTTTTTAGTTTTACCTCCCTCTTTCTCCAGAGGAGGGACCGCCGCCAAATAACTAGTGGTTATGGGAGGGGGTTGGCCCCTATAATTTCCACTACCTCCCACCCCAATCCCCGACTTGACCAGAAAACTTAAGTTTTGCCCTGGGCTACAAACTTTTCGGGGACTTCAGTTTTTGAAAAAACAAATTTGAATTGCATGAACGTTGAGTTGGCACAAAAAATTTCTCAATATTGTTTCTTTCCCGCTTACTTTTGCGGACCGCTAACATTATGCGCTAAAACGAGCCAATTTTAGTTGAAAAAACAAAACTTAATGTCACCCTTTCCATTCGTAAAGCGTGTAAGTATAACTGTCGACTTTTCACAGTTGTCAGATTTGAATTTTGGCACCAATGATTTTGATCCTTAAAATTCTCTTGTCAGTTCGAAGAATCTCTTTAAAAAGTTCGAGCCGTAATTCAAATCTGACAGCTGTCAAAAGTTGACAGTTGTACTTACATCCATCACGAATGAAAGCAACGCATAAGATAACTTTGTGTTTTGGAAATTCTATAGTTCATCGCATCTACAACTAGTTCTTCTTGACAAACTTAGCCAATCATACATTCGAAATCAAGTAGACTGAAAATTCTTCGATTTTTTTATTAGTGATATACTGCATGTATTCAGTTTCAATTTGTGTATTATACCCACAAAAAGTATATTTTTCAGTTCAGTCGTATATTATACAGCTGCTTCCTGTGGGTATAATATACAACTTGCAATATACAGCACATCGCTGGAATATAAAATCCAACAATTTGCAGTGTACTTTTTGTAATTTTTTTGTGAGTATTTCTGAACCTAGTCCCGAACCGAGAAAACGGCTTGTTGGATCGATTCGGAAGCCCGATTTGACGGGTGGAATAATGGTACGCCAGATGCCTTCAGGATGCATCAAAAGACCCTTTCTTTCCTCCTTTGTTGATTTTGGCTATATCAGCATGAAGTTGCCATTTGGACCCGTCTTTGACCAAAAACAGCACCGATGGCGCAGACGATTCAATCATGAGCTTAGTCAGCTTTATGGAGAGCCGAACATAGTCAGAACTACCAAAATAAACCGACTACATTGACTCAGTCGTATATAGCGAATGGAAGATCGTCGTATTCCGAAAAAAGACCAGACCGTAAGACAAGAGAGGTGCAGGGCGTCCAAAATCCAGATAGTTTGATGCACCTCTTGCCGACTTGAAAACTGTGGGAGTGTCTAGCTGGGAGCGTTAGCTGCGGATAGGTCCGTTTGGATAAGCATGTTGGAGAAGGCCAAGACCCTTAAATGGTTGTAGTGTCGGTTAAGTAAGTAAGTAACATGAAGTTGGCAGGACTTTCAACACAAAGTTTTACTAAGCTTCGATCGTTGCGTTGCGTTGCCTCTGTTTGTTGCAATTTTACTCCATAAAAATGTTTGAGACAACGACGAAAAAAGAAGAAGATGCTGTATACTTTTCCTTTGTCTACTGCTTGAACTCCTTATGTCATCGTCGTGTAGAACATTTTCGTCGAGAAATGTTGGAGTGGGGAGCGAGTGCTTTACTGTACATTTGGCAAGTTAATTGAGAAATTTAAATGACCATAAAGAACGCAGCCTGGTGCCAAAAACATTTTAAGAACCGTTCATAATGGATGTCATGCAAGGAGGAGAGGGGGTATGTGGCGAGCGTTACAGTTCTAAGAAAATTGATTCTTTTGGCGTGACATCCTTTAGGAACAGCCCCTTAATGTCATCGTAACGGCATTAACGAATACTATACTTCAATACATCAAATAAATTTCAACTCGGAACGAGGCTGCGTACTCAAGATTGGGAGTGTAGGAGGCAGCAGCAGTCTGGTGCCACATTGAAATTTATGTGACGTATAATATTACTTAATACCGTAACAATTATTTTAACCAGGCTGCTTTCCATAAGACTACTCATCAGAGCCTAGTATTTGGGAATTTTTTATACTTTTTTGGGAAATTTTGATTTCAATCCCTCACAGCGCTCATGACCGGTTGAAAATAATGCCACTGTGTTACATTATCCGATACGAAAAACATTTGTTCTACACCTTTCTTGGTGAGCGCTAGGAGGGCCTTTACGAGGGTAGCCCTATTGCATAGCTCAGCCATCACACTTCCCTGAAAATACAAATTAATGCCAAATACCTTCATTTTGGAGCTTAATAAAGATTGAAATTTAAAAATAAAAATTTTGCTGAGCAGACGATTCAAAATTTCGAATTTTCAACTTGTCTGGAAAGAAATTTTTTATTTTTTTTGGGAAATGTTGGGAGTTTTTGAGAAATGTTGGGAAGTTTTGGAAATAATATTGGGAATTTTTGGAATGTTGGGAATTGTGGGAACTGTTGGAAATTTATGTGTGGGCAATGTTGGAAATTTTTGGGAAATTTTGGGAATTTTGGGGAAACTTTGGGAATTTTCGGGAAATTTTAGGAAGGTTTAGTGAATTTTGTGAACTTTTTCCCAAATAATAGGCTCTACTACTCATACTTATCAAGTACGCAGCATGGGGCCGAGTCGGAGCCGAGTGCATCAATAGACTCGTTTCCTCATCCAACATTTTCGTAGGAAATGTCCTGGTATCAGGCTGCCTTCTGGTATCAACCAGAGGGTCCTGACCTTTTAAACCGATATTTTTATCGATTGAAAATTTCTCGTCATTTTGTGATCAGCCGATCTATTTTTTTAAGTCGGCTAAACCCTCGGCTTGGGGTGACGATGACGTTGTGGAGACTTGGTGTTTTCACCAAACCATTAGATATTAATTAGAGGAATCAGATTTTGAAGGTGTCAGCGATCGGTTGCATACAAAATAAAAAGTAATTACTCGGCTTAGGCCATTTTTTAGCATTTTTGTTAAAATATGGCTTTAGCCGAGCTATAACTTATAATTTTGTATGCAGCCAACCACTGACACCTTCAAAAAAAGATTCCTCTAATTGATATCTAATGGTTTGCTGAACACGCCAAGTCTCCACAACGTCATCTTCACTCCAAGCCGAGGGTTTAGCCGACTTAAAAAAAAAGATCGGCTGTCATCTCTGTTTGTGATGAGTTTTTTCAGTTTCGTTCTTAAGGTTGTTGAAAAGAAATCTGATTCTAAAATGCAGAAACTTTAGGCAGCTAATAAAACTTACCGTGAATTGGTTAGAGATTCTACCAAATTTCTGCCTAAAACTTTTGAAAGTAGTTGCTGCCATTCGTTTTTTTTACATCTACATCATCTAAAGGAACATTTTCAACGGGGGTCTCCCGCTGTCATCTCGCTATACTACTTCCTAGATATGGCAATTGATCTCGCAACAACGGAATCTGTTTCAGCAAAAATTGTCCAAAATCCTCTCCTTTTTCAAAGTTCTCAGTTATTCCTCATCAATATTTCTGTGTTGCAAAACAATTTGGTGTGGAACGACTTAAGTATTTCTTGCATTCCGTATTCAAACTTTTGAAGAAGTTATTTTCTTGAAGAAGTGCATTCTTCGCGTAGTTTCAATCTCGAAATCTTCCAACCATAAGAATGAAACGTTGCACAAAAATTGGTTTACGCTCCAAACAAAATTCCATTTTTTTTATCACAGAGGGAATAATTTACCGGGAGACGAAAAATGAATTTATTTCCAAAGTTATCTTCTAGTTAAACATTAAATCATTCAATATTAAGTTCACATGGCAAAAAGGGTTGTACAATATATTTTAAATGGTAGAAACTTTACAAGGTCTTGCGAGATTATTTGCCTTTTTGTATGAAGGGTATGTATTAAAACCTTGTTTCGAATTTAAACTATCCGGAAGATGAAATTACGAACACTAAATCATACTTTGGATGTTTTTTATCCTCAACTTTTCACTGTGTTTTTGAAGGAAGTATCGTTGGCAAAAACAAATTTCTTTTCACATAATTCGTTTAGTTCGCGAATGTGTTTATTTTACTTGGAACCGATTCTACGTTACAACGAAACACTGAATCTTTTACTGGAACGCTCGGAGGTAAAGAAAGAAAAACACAAATGCCACACCAATAATATTTGGAACGGTTATAGAGAATGAAAAAAATGTCTTTTCTATTCGCGTGATTTTGATATTATTAACTTGGAAAAAAAATATAAATAAGTTACTCAAACGAATTCAGTTGCAAATTATGTAACGGATACATAGAAAGAATTAAGTCGAATATTGATTGTACACACTTTAGTGGTTTCTTTTTTTTATATTTTCTATGTTGGCGAATATAGTTTGATCGATGCAACAAAAATGTGAAAAACAATAAAGAAAACAAAAGTTTTAGAAATTCTTTCAACAATATCACGGGGGTAGTTTCATATCAGATCGCACGATTATACACTCGGAAAGTAACGATGAAAGAAAGACGTACCATCCTTCATATATTTTATACATATGACAAGGATATTAATGTAACGTGTAAGTATTTTATACAACACGGAAGTATGACATACCACTCGAAGGCATAACACTTTTTTACCTCTTTCGTCTTTCTCATTGTGCAACATGTTTTAACGTTGAATAAATCTACTTGCCTGTGGCACAAAACATCATTCGGTAGAATGATAAGTTTTCCTATTTTTCTCAATTTAGATCACAACCGAGTTTCCTTTTGCAAATGAAAGGAGCAAAAATGCTACATCTACGATACACGCCTATCTTCGTTAACTTTTATTAAATCTGATTGTGAATCATAAATTAAATTTTATATAAAATATAAAGTAGAGTAGTCGTTAAATTAAACTCAATTATTTGAGCATGCTGCACGCTGAAAAGAAAACTCTTGGGAGTCTATTTATTGTCGTTTGCTTGTTCGTATAATGTGGAATATTATTTTACAACAACAACAAAAAAAAAACTTCATGATGCTGTTCAAAGTTAAGCAGATTTATTAATTATGTCTTTTTGGACTCTTGACTGTCGAGGCTATTTACTTTCTGATACGGCTAACATTATATTCTGTTTTATGGTTGGAATACGTCAAAAGTACATCCCATGTGCAGTGCAATGCTACGAAAATAACTAAATACAATGCGAAAGTAAACATAAACAACAATATGGAAATCGCTTAGAGATTTGGTTAAAATTTAAATACACATCGCATCACATTGTAAACGTTAGACATCTGGTCGTTCTCTGGCAAAGGTATTATGTATTTTGTGTGCATTTATAATTACAAAAGAACAAAACGGGAATTAGTTTATGTGTTTATTAAGACACATCGGAAAATACGATATGTCGTTGCTTAAGCTCTGTTTATGGTAGACGAACGATGCTCACACGTTCGTTCATTTACAGTTACCGGTAAAAACATTTAGAACGAAAATAGAGGAAGAACTGTTTGATAAAGATTTAATGGAACAGAAATTTGATAAAACCTCTGTCATTGAGAAAGAATTATTTACCCCTCGTTATGTTTGATTTTTAGCAGCTTTTTAGCAGATATTGTTTGGATAAAGATGTGGAATCCAGGTAACTTACAATCCGGACGAAGACCTCTGACATAAGATCTGAAATAAAATTCTTAGCAACCTCACTCAAACTATAGCTATTTTAGTATAGAGGAATTTGTGATTTGCTGAGATTTACTAAGATTCACTTGTGATTTACTAGTGATTTACTAGTGATTTACTTGTGATTTATTTTTTATTTTAGATTAGATTAGATTAGATTAGAATTTTTGGGGTTTTGGCACTTGGATCGGATATCCTTTGTACCACCCCCGCCGATTCTACCTTTATTTGAGAAGACAATAGAAACAAAAGTGTTTGAGCGGGAAGCTCACTGTCTCAGTTAATGTTGAAGTTTGAAATTATACAAAACAAAGCAAGATACAATTTCTAAATAAAACAAAACAAAAGAAAAGAAAACAAAGCAGTGCCGTAGTGATGAAGTAGAGCGTTGAAATGGGTAGACGAGGTAGGCGAGGAACCACAACTCATGGAAACCTTCTGGTTTTCTTGAGAAAGTCAGCCAGATTGTTTATAACCACAGAGTTGAGAAACAGATCGGAGTTATCTAGTTCTGGTTTACCCAATATTTTTTTCCTAAGGAGTCTATATCTGGCACAGAGACTAATAACATGAAAACCAGTTTCTTCTCCTCGTCCGCATAAGCACGCCGGGCTAACTGAGCAACCGATGTCATAAATATATTTGTTAAGCCCACAGTGGTTAGTGATGGTTTCGACGAGTCTTTTTATATCTGACCTATTAAGTTCGATCAGTGTCTTGCTCACTTCTGTTGATTGTGTTCTGCAGAACAGTTTGGTGTGTCTCCCTCCGTTTGCTGAGATGTTGCTTCTGAAGCCAGTCTTTCACTATGGCCTTTCTCGTTGACACTGAAATACCAAACTATTGGCTCTGCACCAACGAATTCATAGGCAGCACCCTCACGAGCAAGGGAGTCCGCTCTTTCGTTACCTGAGATGCCCATATGGCCGGGGACCCATACAACTGTGACGTAGTTGGTTTTACCCAGCTCGCTGAGAATTTCTTTGCAGTCCAAAACAGTTCTGGACCTAACCCAGGGGGAACTAGCCGCCTGAATAGCGGATTGACTGTCTGTAAAAATGTAGATATTTTTACCGGAAACCTTATCGATCAGTTCATTTGTGCAAAGCTTCGATATAGCAAACAACTACGTCTGTTGCACTGAAGCGAAACAACCGTTGGAGAAGCTTCCTTCTAGGTTCAGAGAATCACAGAAATAACCGGCTCCTGAAAATCTCTTTCCTTTAGAGCCATCCGTAAAGCACACAATGCCTTCGGATGAAGGGAAAAAGTGTCGTTCGCTGAACCATTCAAATTCATCATCAAGAAAACACTCCGCTTTGATCTGATCGCTAGGCATTTCCAACCTTTCATCCTTGATTATTCCACAGATGGCGGAATGACCTCCCTCGAAAATGGGAGACCACCACCCATTACATCGTATGTTAAAAGAGGCGTTAAAAGCGACCGATTTCACGAAGAGGTCTAAAGGCGGAATAGCTAGGAAAGCTTGCGGTTGAACTTTTCACCCCTGCTATACGGAGGCAGGCGAGTCGCTGAAGTTTTTCTAGTCCATTCTTGGCGGTTTCAAGTTCCCACTCTGGGCCACCAGACTCTACACCCGTGGCAAAGTGTAGGTCTCACCACCGCCGTGAAAATCCACCAAATAGCTTTAGGAGAAAGACCCCATTTTGTGCAAAAAGCATTTCTACACAGCCAGAAGATACCTATGCATTTTTTAAGTTTTTCCTCTAGGTGAGGTATCCATGTTAGTTTATGATCATAGATCACACCTAAGTACCCACGCTTTCAGGTATACCTCAGATCCGAACAGTATAAAACTGCCCAGTTCTAAAGCGGCTTCGGCTTTACTTCTGCTCAAGAAAACGATTTTGGTTTTGGTGGGATTGACCATCAGCTTGTTCTCAAGGCACAACTCCTCAACCATCCCAATCGCGTTTCTCATCAAATCTCCAATAGTGGCAGCGAAGTCCCCACAGAACTGGATGGACACGTCAACGGAGTAGCCTTGGGTGAAAATACCCGAGTCATTGAGCTTAACCAATAGCGAATCGATTACCATACACCAAAGAATAGGAGAGAGAATACCACCTTGTGGGCAACCCCTGGTGACTCCGAGTTTGATGCTGGAACCGCTTCAACAGTTACCGCTTAGCATCTTTACAATCCACCTAACTGCTAGTTCATTGACGTCTCTATTTGCCGCTGCTTTAGTAATAACCTCAAAGTCTGTATTGTCGAAAGTGCCCTCTATATGATAACGACTTAATGGAACAGAAATTTGATATAACCTCTGTCACTGAGAAAGAATTATTTACCCCTCGTTATGTTTGATTTTTAGCAGCTTTTTAGCATATATTGTTTGGATAAAGATGTATGGAATCCAGACCTAAGATGTGACATAAAATTCGTAACAATTACAACCGCACTCAAACTATAGCTATTTTAGTATAGAGGAATTTGTGATTTGCTGAGATTTACTATTGATTTATTTTTGACTTACTAGTGATTTACTATTGATTTATTTTTGATTTATTTTTGATTTACTAGTGATTTACTATTGATTTATTTTTGATTTATTAGTGATTTACTGGTGTGAGTCACCCTCATTTAGTAGTTTCACACCAATGTTTTTAAAGTGGAAAAATATTTTTTGAGATCTACAAGATTTATTGGAGTTACCGGATTGCAATAAATTATCTGAAACACGTTTTTCCCAGAGTGTTCACTAATTCAAATCATTTGAGATTGCAAGAGGTAATAAGGGGGGAATATCCTCCCTTGCGGGGAATAAGGAGCAGAGCACCATGAAAGTAAGGCCGCTCGCAAGGCGGAACCTAACCCACCGCAGGCGTATCAAAGCCAGCCGCAGTTGTGGGGGTGAGGAGACATGAGGAGGGGGGGGGGGAAGACGTGTAAAATGAATTATTTTGGAATGGCTCAAAATCCGGACGATGCTCATAAAATGAAAATATCTAGATTTCGAGGCATCCGGTCAGGATTTTGATAGGGATTTTGAGTGTCCGGATTTTGAGTGTCCGGATTTTGAGCGTCCGCATTTTAATAGGGAGCCGCGGAGACAACATTGCACGAGTCACCACTTGTTTAAAAAAAAGGGCCCTGGTCGGATACATGAATACAACACACGTGCAACTCGTTTTACTATTTTCTACGAATGAATTCCTCTTACCTATAAGACGAATACCATCTGTGCAAAAGATTGAGTTGAATTTTACATTTATTAGCTCGTAGAGAGGAGTAAGACATGTGTTCATTCATGTATTTGGTCAGTTGGTAATGGTAGCAACAAAGCTGCTCAATATAATGATTATTTCACTGTTTAGGAGATAAAATTCTCATCTATCTTTTAGTCAATTAAAATAATACTTTCGAGCGAGAAACACATTTTATAATAAGCTTTTGTACATCACAAAACTAATCTTTCCACTCCATCCATTGACTGTAATTCCACTATTTACATTTGCTTACTTCGTAATTATATCGAACACTTCTCGCGGAATTCATCATTTAAATTTTATAGAGGGAGTTATGGCTCAAACATATGCGTAAAGGGAACCGGTTTGTTTCTAATTTAGCAACGACATTGTAAGGGTCGCCATAAACAACAAAACATGAATATTTTTTTGCTAATGTGAAACATGCTTCCAAAATAATCCATAAAACAAAGTAAGAATTTCTTTGAATATTTCACCATATGAATATGAAACGAAAATATATGTCGATAAAAAATCGTATACCTATGTCTCAAAAACGTTTACTACATTACTCATGACAGTGTCTTGACGTCGTCATTCAAAAGAATTACTTTGCAAACGGTAGTGAATTTCTCTATCAACAACACTAAAGTCATCAACAGTTTACTGACCGTGTAATGCAACACTACGAAAAAAGAATGTAACGTACTCGTAATACAAACCAACAGAGTTGTTGAATTCCTCGTTTGATTGTATACGAAAACAGAAAACGTTGTCAAGCATGTGTGGGAACAAAATTCAAAATATAAATTTATGTTGTGTCTGTTCGCGCTGCATGACGAGAACTATTTTATTTTACAAGGGATTAAATTTGGTCTTAATAAGCTAGGGGAATTTTGTTTGTTACGTAGAAAAAAGTTGTTCTCTTGTTACAATCAAACCCTATGCACACCTGAGAATATGATTTGAAAAAAATTAATTTTCAGTAAGGGTATGTCAAGCACACGAAATGAGTTCCAACATTTATGTGAATGGACTTCACATGACAAGTTAATGCTATCTCATGTGTAAGTGAACATAACGCATCTTTGCTGTTAAATTGTATTTATGCAATGATGCATCAAATGGAACAGAAAAAAATTAGCTAAAGTAAGTGGAAATTCGGATTTGAATGCCATTATGTGTTCGGTTCAAACCTTGTTTGTGTCTATTTGTTTAGAACACGAAATTGATATTTTTTTTCGTTTTGTTATTAGGCGATACATATTCGCTACCTTCAATCATTCAATTTCGAAACAAGTTTTCCCTTCAAATAATGTCAAAGACGGCGTTCCCTTCCCGTTTTTACCATTGATGTAAGCCTGTGAAAATTATTTTCGAGCGAAGTATTTACACTTGGACCAGTGGATACAAAAAAGCTGAAGCGATGCATTAGGGTTTGTAACCTCGAAAACGTTACCGTTGAAAAAAAAATTGTAAATGAAAATCCCTAAGACAAATATCATAAATAATTTTAGTGAGTTGAAGCTGCGGCGGATGTCTACCCTCGTTTAGCAAATGTCTTGACCCTGAAGTGAACCGCCTGAGTTCTTGAGTACAATAGGATGATTTGATCACGGATGGCTTGATTTATTATTTCTGTGGTGCCCTCTTTCTTAAAAAGTTTGACTCAGACATTTCTAGCGTTTATTTTGATTTTCCATAATTTACACCATCGAAAAGTATTATCCTTAAGTGCTATGGAGTGACTGTTCGCACGTTCGAACGTTTAAAGTCGTTTTCCGCATTGAAGATCTTTGGTTGGCCTGTCATCTCATATTCTAAAGACGTGAGTAACTTACCCCCATTACATCTGAGATTTTCCCACATTTATTCAAAACTAGCACTGTGCCCCGGGTCGCACTAATAACAGGAAATAAATTTGTTTCACAAAAATCAATGTTAATTCTAACTTTATGATGTTCCAGTTGAAGACTTTTCGGTAACCATTATCCGAAATGCAGCAATATCCGGGTATTACGGGTAACACGAAATAATTTAGTTTCACAAAAATTGTTGGAATTAATATTTGAAATTCCAATAGGTTATGGGCCCAGACACATTGAAACTGTGGCAATTAATCTATGGCGCTAATCTGTGACTAGAAGGGGTGTCAATAACACTCGCTATGATTAATTATAATTGTGGCAATTAATCTGCAGCGCCAGTTTGCACTGGAAGGGGTGTCAATAACACTCGCTGTAGGACTGAATGTAGCATGTGTTCTGTGGATGTAGAGAGGTATTGGTGGCGATGGTTGCTTAATGCCAATGATGGTTGCTAATGACGAAGGTCGCAACAAATGTATTTTCATTGGTGGCAACAGCGAGAACTGGGTGAGCAGTCCAATCTCACAACGAGGCCTGAGGTGGCCCACTACGATACTGGGTGAGCAGTCCAATCTCACAACGAGGCCTGAGGTGGCCCACTACGATACTGGGTGAGCAGTCCAATCTCACAACGAGGCCTGAGGTGGCCCACTACGATACTGGGTGAGCAGTCCAATCTCACAACGAGGCCTGAGGTGGCCAACTACGATACTGGGCGAGTAGTCCAATCTCACAACGAGGCCTGAGGTGGCTCACTACATTGGGTGAGCAGCAAGTCTCACAAAGAGGTCAGAGTGACCCGAAGTCAATAAAAAGAAGAAGCTGACAGTCTTTGATGGTCGTCTTAAGTCAAGTCGATAGTTGGTTGAGTCGATGGTCAAGTAAAGTAAAGTCGATGGCTGGTCAAGTCAAGTCGATGGTTCGATGGTGAAGTAGATGGTTTGATAGTCAAGTCGATGTTTCGATAATCGAGAGTGGATGGTCAATGTCAATGGTTTGGTCAATGTCGATGGCTTGGTCTAATGCAAAGAGGCTGGATAAGTGAAATTGTCAATTGATGGTTGGCTCAGTGTAATTTTGAACTCAATGGTCAAATTTGGGTGGGAGAAATCTATTTGAGTGGGAGTCGTAAGTTATTATCAATAGTGGGAGTGTTGGAATTAATATTTGATAATAACTTACACTCAAGAAACGTGTTCTAATCCAGTGTGGAAGCAGTCCACATTTAAATGTGTCTAGTAGTCATAGATTTTAGTATAAATACGAGTCTCTTTCCATATATTAAGTTATGCATTTTCTCATGTCACACTTTTTCGCTGTTGAACTTTAGAGCGAATCGGCCAATATTTGAATAGAATTTAAATTGTCCAAAACACTCGTAGTTTCATAAACCATCCGCAATCTTTTTTGAGCTCTCTTCTAATTTTTTTTGTCCTGAGCCTCTTTTTAATACCATTTTTGATTTTCTATTGCTCAAATTCTAATCCAAAAAATATTCAAGTTCAAAAAAACCAAAGAGGTTAACAGAAGTGTAGCTACATGAACCTAGGTGTACCGATGTGAATCGAGGTGCATCAAGGTGTACTTAGGGTGCATCGAGTTGAAGCCGTGATCCTGAATAGACTACAAAAACACACTGCATGCCATGAGAGTCTCCGATTACCTCTGCAGGATGCTGAATAGCTATTTCGAACGACGAGTGCTAATGCTAACGTTCGGTACTAATGAAGGGAAAAAGAAGTAGACATCACAGCTGGGGTACCACAGGGATCCATATTAGGACCAACGCTATGGAATGTAATGTATGACACAGCGCTGCGGCTGAAACTGCCAAGATGCGCTGAGACGATTGCTTATGCCGACGACTTGATCCTCACGGTATCCGGAACGTCGAAGATGGAGGTGGAAGTAGTTACGATGGAGACGCTAGAAACTGTCGAAAACTGGATGACAAGGGCAAAACTGAAGCTGTCACCAGAAAACGGAAATCATGGTAGTCATTAACTGCAAAAAAGCTGAGCGGATCGTTTTGAACATTGGCGGGGAAGAAATCGCATTAACTCGCCAATTGAAATAACTTGGAGTTATGCTGGACGACCGCAGAAATTTTAATAGTTATGTGGACTACACGTGCAAAAGGGCAATGAAAGCCACCGCAGCACTGGCCAGAATACTGCCAAACGGTTTTGGACCGCGCAGCAGCAAAAGGAGGCTCCTAATCAGCGTCACCCTATCGATATTGCGCTGCAGGGCACAAGCGTGGATACAGGCGCCAGATACGAAAAGGAATCGAAGGAGGCTTTATAGAGCCCAAAGGCTGGCAAGCATAAGAGTCGCAAGCGCATACCGAACGATATCACTTATGTGTCATATCCGGGACGATGCCCATATACATAACGCTCACAGAAGACAGCAAATTTTATAGAAAGAGAAGAAGGGAGGGTCAAACTACCAAACAGTTAGAACGTAATTGAGAGCCGAATCACTGAGACCGTGGCAGCAAGAGTGGGACTCCACGGACAAGGGAAGGTGGGGCCCAAGGACTCATACCAAACATAACGACATGGATACCGAGGAAAGATGGAGAGGTTAACTTCCAACTGATACAGTTTCTGTCGGGCCACGGATGCTTCAGGAACTACCTGCACAGGTTTGGATTCACAGAGTCACCTTTCTGCACGACATGCGATAGGCAGGAAGAGACTGCGGAGCACGTGTTATTTGTCTGCCCCGCTTCGAACAAAACAAGAGCGAGGTGAGCTGATGACTGTGAGTAGGTCAGATGTAAACGCCGAAAACATAATATCGGAGATGTTGATGAGGAGGTGTGGAGAGTAGCGGATAATGTAATTGCGAAAATAATGGGTAAGCTGCAAAGTGCATGGAGAGACGATCAAAGAAGACTGCCAGTTGATCTGAGAGAGCACAGCCCCTCCCTGAAGTAAAGCTGTGAGGCGGTTCCTGGTAGAAGAAAGCATGGAGAGTAAGGAAGGGGGTTTTAGTTAGTGGGTCATTGAAGAATGGAATCCAACACTACCTTGGTCCAGGAGGACCGGGTGTCTATGAAGATTTCCTCACCCTTATAAAAAAAAGGTGTATCAAGGTGCACTGAGGTGAATCAAGGTACCGAGGAGTGTCAAGGTATGCAATGAGTTGCTGTTTCATATTATAGATAAAATTATCGGACAGTTCACTACCATTCGCCTTTGCCGTACTTCTAAGAACCCTCTTGTTAGAAGCCTTTAAGTCATGTACCAACTCATCTCACCAAAGGTTGACTTGTGAACGTTGTGTCGCTAGCCATTACTTGTTCTACATAGACTGGCCTAGGGTTTCATAAATTTCAGAAACTTTGTACTATTACACTCTGCATTTAGGCTGAGAACTACCCCCTCTTCCCTCTTGATATTTGCCGAGACTTGCTCTAAACTACTTATGTAACTTACTCTTAACACTTATCGCAACAATAAAGTGTCGCTTATTTCGTCATCTATTCGAAACAAAATCTTATTCCTGCACACCCACGCACGCCATGTTCATTCAAAATTTCAATCGAAATTCGAAAGTGATAAAAAAAGGTCATAGAAACTCCACGTTAATGATTTTGCAATCCAATTCCAATCGGTGGATGCGTCTGTTCTCTGTTATAATCGAAACAATGAATTTTACGATGAATGGGAATTAAGAGCCGAGATAACGATAAGTTATTCGGCAAAAAGTCTAGTTTCGTGTCAATGGCTACAGTTGAATTCAAACCAAAAAGAAATGTTTTCGCTGATAATTACGCGAAACATTTTACTTTACGAAATAGAGAAAACAAAAACATTAACAATGAGCAAAAGTCGAAGGACGGAAGTACGGATGTTGCGGTTGCGTTGCTATGGTAAGTGTAAGTTATGTTGTATACATTTCTATAAACATTCAAATATCGATAGAAATTCCAAGAAGTAATCTCTTGTTAAAATGAAAGCCAACGTTTTTCGGATATATCGAAAAATTGTTTGCATAAAATTTCCATAACAGATTAATAACAGCAAAAAAAATTACTTCCACGAAAGAAACATATAAAACAAACTGTTATTCCTAAAAGCCATAAAAATAAATAAATTTTGTATTCTTTTAAAAGGTGAATTAATTCGTAAAATGTTAAAAAATGTTTTTAAAAGAAATCGTTTGAATCTCTCTCTATCTTTGATTGATTATTCACTCTTTCAGTTGACTGGTAGGGTGGATTGAACCGAAATTGTCTAACATCAAACCAACACTAATTGGTTGTTGAAAATAGAGACATAGGGCGGTGATTCTCACACTGACAAAATGAGAACATTATCAAAATAATGAAATCGTATTTTACCATACGTAAGTATAATTTTGCAACCTATAAGCTTTGTCAGGATATTGTATTAACAATACAGAAGACATGACGTCATTATCACATCATTTTAACTTTCTGTAGTGTAATATAAGTCTATGCTCTATAATATGCTTACAGCTTGCATTACTTTCCAGAACCATTGTTACATATGACGTAAAATACTATTTCGTTAATCATAATAGAGAGTTTGGCAAAAGCGACTTATAGCCAAATTTATAACATATACATATAGCTATAAGTAGTAAGTTTTATCTATCTCGAACTTATCCCTATAGGACAAATTTACTTATCTCGATATATCTGTTCTCGATAGGTAAAATAGTACATGCACCTCTTGCTCAGATTATTATTTTGACGATTGGTTTTATAACCCACGCCTTCGGCCAGGGCCAAAATGCCCCACACGTCAAAAGAACAATTTTGGCAAGAGGTGCATAATCTACTAATATGTTTACGTCACAAGTTTACTGTACAAGTTATAAGTTTGTAGCCCAGATCAATATTATAACTAATCCAGATCAGGACTGATCAGTCTTAAAACTGATCCGGATCAGTACTGATCAGTTTTAAAACTGATCCGGATCAGTACTGATCAGTTTGAACACTGATCCCGATCAGTACTGATCACTTTGAAAACTGATTCGGATCAGTACTGATTAGTCTTAAAACTGATCCGGATCAGTACTGATCACTTTTAAAACTGATATGGATCAGTACTGATTAGTTTTAAAATTGATCTGAATCAGTACTAATCACTTTCGAACTACTAATCCAAATCAGTTTTGAAATTAATCAGTTCTGATACGGATCAGTTTTGGAACTGATCAGTACTGGTCTGGATCAGTTTCCATACGCAATATTTTCGTAAATGTGAGAATTCGTAGTTTACGAAGAAAAGTCTTAACTTTAACAATAGACCGTGGTCGTTTTATAATAATTTTTTTGAATGAAAGTTCACTTGAAAAAAAAATAGATTTGCTTAAGAACTTAGCGAAAAGTCTTTTTAAATTTATTTATATCGTCACTTTAAGAAATTTATTCTCAATCCAAAGTCAATCTCCGTAGACATTTCATCCTTTGTATGCCTATGAATCTCCATTTTCGTTAAATTTGATACATTTCTTCGAGAGCTAATGTTTTCAAAATTTGCTCGGTTATTTCATTCATCTGTCCACTAAAAATAAATGAGGTAAAACGACCACAAAAATTATAATAAGGCTGTGAAGAGAAACCCAGACCATTTGTTTATCTCTCTTTTTTCTTTATTCTTTCTTCTGGTGTACCTGCGTTCTATTTTAGGCGCCATTAGAGCTAAGAACAAAAAGTCGACAATTTACCACGACTTAACCATTTTTCCCACTATTCCAAATCGTTGAAAAAATTTGCAGGCTAGCCGACTTCATACGTGGTTTTGAGCTTAAGAACGGAATATAAGTCGTCTAGCACATTTTGCAACAACTACAGATATTATAAAAAATCACTCGAGCAGACGACGACGAGACGCTCCTTAATGTCAATGTCACTAGGTCACGCCATTTTCCCTTACTGTGTGTTATTGCCTCAGAAGTTTATGTACACAACTCAATCTTAGAGTGGTATGTTAGGCGATTTGTCACGAACATGATTCACGTTTCCATCGAAATTTTTTCAATGTTGACTGACGGTCACAGACTCCCAAAACAAAAAACTAATAAAAATTGTTTCGCTTAAAATTTAATGGGTCCATTCAAAAGTCGATCCATCCTGCACAAACGCTGTTTTGCAAGCGAAACCATGGATGACAATTTGTTTGAATGTAAAAAAAAAGTTACAAAGTACGAGATTTCGATATTAGCAAATGACTGTGGCACATCAAAAAGTTTTGTGGTTTATTTATGTTCAGAAATCTTTGCATAAAACCTTGGTGTGGAAATGGGATTAAGAAAATGAAAAATGTATGAGTCGTTACATTGAATACTCCCTTTAAAAACATAATCTTTTTGCATCAACCATTCAATTTTTTTTCAGACTAATAATCACAAGAGGCTTAAAACTTTTTTGGTAGCATTCCTTGAAATGTCAGAAACCGCATATGTGATGGCTAAGCAATGGAAATTAAGTCTATCCGTAAATGTAATCTATTGTCTTGGGAGAAATTTTCCTAAGACAAAAAAGTAAGATTTTGGCAATGAGATATTGTCGGCTCCGTTCACTAATCACTTCCGTTTTTGTGTTTGTTAAACTTTCGTTCAAAAGGGAGTCGATATTCGAATATCCAAAGTTTGCATCGTTAGGATGTTCTTGACTGGCTATTTCGATTCAAATCAGCTGAGTTTTATCTTTGAATTCTCATTCGTGGAAAAACTATTAAGAAAATGACCTTCAAATAACGTTTAAAAGACAAACGAATTGACTTTTCTTCACAGTGAACAGGTGACAAGCTCTAGGACAAGGGCACAAGCCTCTTTAAAGCAAAGTGAACTAGAACCGTCTGAGGTACAACGAAATAATTTCCGCATTGCTTTGCTGTCAAAATGGACGGACATTCCTTTGTCAATTGCTTCGAGAATGGGTGAAAAATGTTCCGGAAAGTGTGACTCTGTTATTGTGCGGATAAAGCTGTGTGCAGGAGTGGAGGTTCCCTCAATTTGGACGTTCTTTTCACAGATGATTCCAGAAACTTTAAAATTTTGTTATAACTTTAGCTTTGCAAGTATCTTCCGCTATCCAAATACAAGTTGATGAAATGGAGATAAGGTCAGTTAAGTTTCAGTATTGGATTGAGACGATTGACTCATTCTCTAAAGTCAGCTCTTAACACGTGGTTCCTGGATGATGGCGTAATTGGTGATGAATTGAACGCTCTTTTGGAGGATGTTAGAAGTGCTTTAGTATTTTCAGACGAATCGGGCCTGACGCTCAACCCAGCAAAGTGCGAAGTCTACTTTATCAACACCCCGCCAGAGTCAAAAGAGGAGATGCTCGAGGAACTGAATACTCTATTGCTGGGAATTAAAGTTCTCGATAACTCTTCTTTCATGCTCCTCGGTGCACCGATCTTGGATGAAGGTGCCAGCGATTCATTATCTAATGGTCTGAAAGCTGTCAAAACCATGTGTAGGCGACTTGCACTCCTGGACATCGCCCGTCACTGAGATTATTACGAAGCTCGCTGTCTTCTCCTTGATTTCTATACTTACTTGGTACGCCCCAACATTTTTATATCCAGATAAACTAGCAGAGATCGACGAATAATACCGTCAGTCACTTGAAACCATCACTAACGACAAATTTAGCAGCTCATCGTGGACTAAAGCCTCTGTCGTTGTCTCTGCCGTTGTCTTCAGCCGGACTTGGAATAAGGAAGACGATAGACTTGGCACAGCCAGCTTACTTCTCGTCAGTATTTTAATCAGAAGACCTTTCGAACCATATTTTGGCTAAGACTCATATACGCCTTTTCGATGTGAATATATCGTCTATGATCAGTGAATACCCTATGGAACTGACACCGGCCACAATAGAGCTGAAAAAGGTACAGAGTTCTTGGGATAATTTGCGCTTAAAATAAATTCTTGAAGAGTTGCTATCATCAAGTGGTCCAACCGACCGGGCTCGACTACCGGCGTCATCCACAAAAACATCTTCTAAGTGGCTACAGGCAGTTCCATCCCATCAACTTGGACTTCTTTTGGATAACGACTCAGCGAGAGTTGCAGTGGCGCTCCGGTTGGGTAATAAGGTTTGCGAGCCTCATCTGTGTGTTTGTGGAGAAATGGTGGATCCCAAAGGCTACTACGGTCTATCATGCAACAGCTCTAATGGAAAATACCCACGGCATGGTGAGATTAACAAAATTTTCTCGATGGCCTTTACTTCGGCTGGGTTTCCCAACAACCTCGAACCTTATGGTCGGTTTCGACGCGATTGTAAACGCCCTGACGGAATAACCAGCTACCATTGGAGCCGGGGTAGACCTTTGCTATAGGATGTGACAGTGGTGAACTCAATTGCATCCAGTTACTTAAACGCCACTTCCAGGTCCAGTGGGGCAGCAGACGACGTAGGCGAGCGGCACAAACGAAATGTCTACATCGATCTGAAAACGACATATAACTTTACGCCACTCGCCTTTGAAACTCTCGCTGCTGTCGGGACAGAGACAACGCTGTTCTTCAAACACCTGGGGAAACTTATGAAACAACACTGGCGAAGCTCGTTCCCTAGACTTTCTGCTCCAGCGGATATGGGTCGCGATTCAGAGAGGAAATGCCATTTGTATTCGCGACACGTTTGGTGATTGTCACGTACAGACTTGCGGACCAGCTATATAAAGCATGAAGTAACATTCCTGTATAACTCGGGGAGGGGTAAAAATGAGGTTCTACGGTATATCTTGGCGAACTACTTGATATACTGGTCGAGTGCATAGACGACAGGCTTGAATATGCCAGTGCAGGTCAAAGTATATGGAAGGGATTGAGGTAATCGCAGAAATTGCAAAAGTAGCAGTAGTAAGCCCACCACATATTAAGTAGTGCCCCAGCACTGTTCCTGTACATCCTATGGCAATGCGTGAATGTTGTAGCTTAGCGCCGAGGGAATGTCAGCGTCAGCTCTCCCACGTTCATCGTTCAGGTTCTCTGGGATAGTCTACAGTGACCTGGTCAATTCTTAAGCGCCTCCGTAGCGATTTTTGACACTTAGATCTTTCTGTATTCCCAAATAAGGAAGCAGGCTGGTATGAGTATTGAAAGTATTGTGTATGAAATCTTTCTCCAGAAACTCTATTTCGGTGTACTCTGTAGCCGCTCCACAAACTCTATTTCGGTGTACTCTGTAGCCGGATACCATTGTAACAAAACTTGAAAGCAAAATACATCGAATAACATGTAACATAGAGACAGAGCGTGATGTTTGCTTTAATTAAAAACACCTACAGGGCTGGTAATTTCCAATTTTATAGAACTAGTTACAATTTAGCGACAAGTTTTATCAAGTGACTCCAGGAACTGCCGTAGCTAGAAGATAATAACCTTAGCATACCAATTGATTTGTAAAATGATGTATCCATTCCGAAAGACATTTTTCAAAATAAAAAGTGCGGAGGGGCGCTTGGAAGTTACAAGGCAAAAACAACTTCAGAACTGTTGTGAACTGTTCGAAGAATCTGTGAGTCTTTACGACATGCTAAATGATCTTTTGTGAGGAAGTTTTCTGTAGGTCATGGAAACATAAGAAAAGCGATAGCGGATTCTGTCTTTGACATGCCTAGAGACCGGATAAAACCGGAGATTACTTTCGAGAGGCACTATGAGAACAACTGTGGGAGTAACCAGCTGGGAGACGTTAGCTGCGGATAGGCCCGGTTGGAGAAACATTGGAGAAGGCCAAGACCCTTAATGGGTTGTAGTGCCGGTAGGTAAAGTAAGTAAGTGTGAGGCTATCATACAGAGCAGACAGGAATTGATAAACGGTTGTTAAGACTATCTGCACGCCGATGGACTCATAGGCTTTACACATGGTTCGAAAAACTGTGAAGGAACGGGTGCCGAAGTAATCACTCTGGAACTGTGAAAAAGAGGAGATTTTATATTTGAGAAGTGTATTTCAGGCAAAAATATCCGCAGCAATGAAAGGATTGCAGTGCTCATAGCTACCGGAATCAGAAAGCGAAAGGGTCACAAAGCCCTCTGACAGCGAAACGATGATCAAAGCGATAGAGTCAGCAGCTACAACAGCCAAGCTTGTGAAGGAGTTCAAGGAAGCCCTGAATCGATTATGCCAGGAGACAGATCTCGTAAGGTGTTTCGAGGTACTCTTACCAGCAGGTCTGAATGGCTGGAAGGTTGTCTAAGCCGCCTACCAGATGAAGTAATTGTGAGCTTTGCTGACGGCTCTAAAACTTCAGAAGGTAAGGGAGCCGGAGTATTTTCTCTGAAATCGTTGGCGGAGAGATGGTACCACCTAGGTGGGTTTCAGGCTGAAATTTTCGCGGCACTGATGGGAGTGCAGTAGGCAATTTCAGCAGAGGCAAGCGGGCAAAATATTACAGTCTGTTCTGACAGTGCACAGTGTGACATTTCTTTCAAAATGGCGGGCACTACGCCAAATTTACTAAATAAGGCAAAAGCGGATAAGTATGTTGAATCTATTATGAGCTACAAGCAACGCTACAATAAATTTTTTTTAATTTGTGCCGATTTGGTAAATTTGGCGTCGTGCCCGATTTTGACAAACGCCTCCATTTTGAAAGAAATGTCACACTGTGCAGTGAGGCGATGATTAAAGCGCTCATGTCGCCTGTCGTGACGTCCAACCTAGTGAACCAGATCGGACTGAGAAATCAGCTCTGGGTTCTCGGACACTCTGGCGTGGAGGGAAACGAGAAAGCGGATGAGCTGGCGAGGAAGAGCTCGGCAGCATCAAGTTACGAGCTGGAGCCTCTTATACCCATCCCCACTCGGAATACGTGAAAGCGTTGAATTCGCTGACTACTGGAGCGCCTATGAAGAAGGAATTCACACGAAGCGTTTCTTCCCGGTGCCCGATGGGAGGTGGGCAAGACAACTTCTGAACGGTAGACGCATCAAGAGGGTGGTAGGTGCGATTACCGGCCACTTCGGATTGAACAGGCACCTGGCAAAAATGAGAATCTCTAACGATCCCAACTGAACCTGCGGCCTGAGTGAGGAAACAGGCGCTCACGTAATGTGCGAATGCTCGAAGTTCTCCTCACTGAGGCCTAGGACTCTAGGAAGTCATGTGATCCAACCTGCAACAGTATCCTGCCGCTCTAGACAGGTTCCTGGTCGGGACTGGGAGGTTTTTAAGATTTACATGATGGAACATTACGGAACAAAGGTTCATTAGATCTGTGTTTCAAGGAACAGGAATGGTCCGATCCAAACTGATTGATCTAAATGTCAGAGAAATCAGGTAACGGTTGCATGGGAGTAGAAGGTAGTGAGACGGCAGATGAGCTGATGAAGGCAAATGAATCTTCTAGCCACGGACCAGAATCGATTATCCTTATACGACAACTACTATGTGGCCCATTCTATGCAAACCGTGACGCCTGTAACGTAGGGATTGGAAATACTCCTTAACCGTAGGAAATAGCGAAATCATACGTTCTGAAGAAAATTAGATATTACAGTTGTGAATAATTTTTTCATAGAACACAAAATTTGGACTCTCGGACGACTCAGGACAAATTTTCGTTTATTACATTACATACATTTGGAATGGCCCATGTGATAAGGCGCTAAAAGAATGTGTGCGATTAGAAGTAGTAAAGGAAATGATTTTCTCCTGTGTCCGATGGATGGTGGGTCGGTGAGCTTTTCAGGAGAGTGGTGGGGGCGATCACCGAACTCAACAAGCATTTGGTCAAATCGTAATCACTAACGTACCTTCGGCCTTGGTGAGTAGACGGGCTATCACATCATGTGTGAATGTCCAAAATTCTATCTGTTAAGGCTCTGGGTGGTCATGTGATCAGCAAGAGTAGATTAAAATGATTTACATCTCCGTGGGAACAAAGGATCAGCAGATCTGCGTTTCTTGTCCCAGTAATTGGCCGTCCCAACGTAGTAAATCTAAGAATATTTTGACACGTGAACGGTTTTACCGATCCGAAGTATAATATACGGTATTCCACACGAATTAGGAAAACAAAAATTAGGAAACCGAAAATTAGGAAAATAATTATTTGCCAAAAATCAGGAAAAACTAAAATTACGAAAAACGAAAATTAGGAATGAATTAAATTAGGAAAAACCAAAACTAGGAATCAGGCAAAAGAAGAAAATAATTTTTGAGGCCGTGAAAAATCCTGGAAAAAAAAGCGGGGTCGAGGGGCAGCAGTCCCCGCGTAAGGGGGTTCAAGGGGGGAATATCCCCCCTTGCGGGGTCTAAGGGGCAGAGCCAGTAGCGGGGTTTGGGGTAGAGCCCCATGCACAGAAGGCAGCCTGCAGTGCGTTATTGGCTCACCGCAGGCGCGGTGGCTTAGGGGACAGAGTCCCCTACATACCAAAAATAAGATTGCGACCTCCTTAGGAATTCCTGATTTTCGTTTTTCCTAATTTTGGTTTTTCCTAAATTTGGTATTTCCTGATTTTTGTTTTTCCTGATTTTTGATTTTCCTTATTTTAGATTCCTGATTTTTGTTTCCTGATTTTCGATTCCTAATTTCTTGATTCCTGAGTTTTGCTTTCCAAATTCAGATGGACATTGATAATATACACCCGACAGAGAAACAAAATTTAGTTCCGTGAACGGGATTGGTGAAAAGTAGAAAGACAAATGTTATCTGGTTGTTACCTATTGGCATACGATTTTATGGGAAAATTTCATTTAAAAATAAAACGTCGGTGCTTCTGGTATTAAATTTTGGGCAAGTCTTTATAGCTGATATGCGTAATGCAGTAAACTATAGAAATGAAATTTTTATTTATTTAGAATTCTTTATATGGGTGTGGTTAATTATACGAGCCAAATGAGGTTTGCATACTGTGACAAAGCGTCTGAACAATTTCTTGGATAACGAGATAATTTCAATCGGAAAAACGTTCACTTCGAATATGTGATTTACCGCTAGCTTAAATTTGTAAGAGTTGGGAAATGAATTCAAATTACTAACGATGTGCCAAAGACACGATCACATATGAGATTAGAGCGGAACCAAATAAAAAAAATGAGAACTCAACTCTAAAAATTAAACGATAACAATCTCGTCTGTGCTCTTTCTTCGTACAACGACGATAAAGTGAAGATAAATAAAACGACATAAACAAATGAAAATACAATGTTTTAAAAGCTAGTTAAAGAGCATTTAACTAAAAACTACTGTTGTTCAAGCCATCGACGAAAAAAAATAACGTTGAAAATAAACAACGAAAATTTATGAATGAACCAACGGTTTTTAAAAAGATTTCTTTTAATTTCAAGACAAAGAACATTCTTTAAAGCTAAAAAAGTCTTTATCAACGAGTCGTATTGCGTGGTCATTGAAAATGATTCGTTGAGCACAATATTAATATCAATAATTGGTAATATTAGCCACTTCACAATAACGATTAGAAAGAACGCCTCTATATTCACAAAAAATGTTTGCTTTTTTCGCTATATATTGAAATCCACTTGGAAACGATGAATAAAGTTACACAATTTTTGACATTCCGTCGAATTCCGTTAAAGTCGATTTGAAAGCGCATGCAGAAAATTTAAATGCTTGTGGCGTCAAAAATTATTCTTTGGACATTCATAAAAACAGAGGTCGAATAGCAAAAAAAAAAACAAACAAAAAATAACAAAATATCAATTGACGATAAACATATCGTTGTAAATATTTGAAATATTTGTTCAGCAGGTGCAGAACTATGTGTGTAAAAAAGAGTAGTTAATGGCAAAGAGAAGTGTAATACGATTCGACGAAGGCTAGGTGGGATAAACTCTTAGTTAAAACATTAACGTTACAAGAGAGCTTCAATGCAAAGGAATGTATCAGAGCTAAAAAAATGAATTGCATGTTTAATCACGCAAATCGTTGTATAGAACGACAAAACACACCCGAGAATTAATATAAATATGAATACACAACGACTTACCTTGTTTTTATCTATGCTGTCGTCCCGTGTATATAAGTTTTTATGATCTCAAGAATTTTTACAAGAAATTCAGTCAAATCCAATTTAAAAGGTGCTACAAATGCTACCATCACTCTCTATACCATTGATATTGGTATTTATTTGATGTTATATTTGCACTGTTCACTAAAACACAATTTTTGTTACATGCATTCCAGCACTTTAAAACACTTAATTTCACAAAGAAATGTTGTGATTTTTCACCAATTTTCTGTTTCAATTGTTTCAATTTAGTATTTTCGATAAAATTCTTTCAGTTAAACTAAGTCAATTCACATATTTACACGATTTTTTATGAAAAACATGAAGAGCACACACAATCCAGATGCGCGTGAAACTTAAGTTAACAAAGTTGTAACTAAAATGGCGCATGAGTTTTGTTGTCGTTGTTGTGGTAGTTGTGGCAGTCTACCTTTTATGGATATAAAATGCGGGAAAAATTTAACTTTCATGTCAAAACGTTGGCACAGGGTGCTTAGCAAATTATTTTGATAAATATAACTTCTTTTTGACATTTTCATAATAACTTGGCAATTTTTAGACCCCTACGAAAAACAAGGTTCTTATGCACGACGTTTGTAACTAGTCGAATTTCTACCCGGGAGTTGGTTACTTTTTCGTTTCGTGGCGAGGGGTTATCCACTTCATTTTTTTGGTACAGACTGATGGAATTTTTGGAATTAAAATGGAATTTCTGGAATTATTGGAATTTTTGGAAATTTAGTGGAATTTTTGGAGTTTTTGAAATTTCCGGAATTTCTGAACTCCGGAATTTCGATGGAATCTCTGTGGAATTTTTAGAATTTCTATGGAATTTTTGGAATTTCTTGAATTTTTGGAATTTCTTGAATTTTTGGAATTTCTAGAATTTTCGGAACGTCTGAATTTCGGAAATTTCGATGGAACTTTTGGAATTTCGATGGAATTTTTGGAAATTCGATGGAATTTTTGGAATTTCGATGGAATTTTTGGAATTTCGATGGAATTTTTGGAATTGTTTTAAGGAATTGGAATTTTTGGTACAAATTTTTGACCAGTGGATAACCCCTCGTTTCGTGGTCTAAATAGGAGAAAAATGCAAAAAAAATGCTGTCCGTTCGTCACCGCGATAACTCGAGTGAAGCTTGATCGATTTTTTAAATTTTTTCTTTCCTTGAAAGGTAATCAAAATAGCTTTTATGTGATTGAATTTAAGCCAAGATGTGGTTTATGGTTTTTTGTACATTACTCGCGAAAATCTTTTCATATTTTCATACATTTTTTTTTGAAAGGTACAGGCTACTTTTTTGATTTTTAATCCTTACGCTCAGCCACGGCCCTTGAACTGAGTATCTACTAGGGCCAAGCATGTTTATTCTACATAAATGATGGTTTTTGACATTAAATGTCTATAGAAAGCCGTCCAGCACAAAGTGATTCTTACCATGACAGAAAAGAGAAAACGGCAGCATACCATTCGATAATTTGATAAGTGTGCTTTGACTTGGAAAGTCGAAAAATTTTTCGCTCTTGCTTACTTTCCTTAAAGTTTTGTTTACTTTGAAAAATATCAAAAGATAATTTGATTTAGAGTCTTATTCATGATGATTAAAGTGTTTACACGCTTCATCTGTGCAAAAATTGTAACCCGTGACCAGAAGTTACGAACCCAACGTTGAAAGGATGGCAGTTGGATGTGATTCGATAACGGTGACTATAGGAAGCATTCAGGATTTATTACGTGGAAAGCAGGTGACGCGCTGTAGAATTTAGTCGCTACATCTAGATTGGGAGGCTGGAAAGTAAAGGGTGGTCTAAGTGAAAATAACTGAATGAATTACTTGTTTCATGAAACCGTATTATGGTACGTATGTTTTGTATGAATGAGTGACATGGATACAGGTCATTGCTGATGTTTGATGATTATTTTGATTTAATTCATCAACAACGACTGACGTTACCTTCATATAGATTTATAATAAGAAATTTTGGTCTGTTGTATTATTTTCATAATGAGTAAAGCAATCTGGTTTGTATGAATACAGTATTGGTAAATTGATTTTTTCGATCCAAACCTGAACTAAAAATTCAGGTCAAAATTTTTTTTTGAGTCAGGTCGACCCAAAACGATCCATTCCGATCCTTAGTTGCAAATCACAGTTATGCGCGTACGTGAAGTCAACCTAAGTGTCGCAGATTGCGATTTTTCGCAAACTATACACAAATGACGGCGGACTCTGCGCGGATAATTGTAGTAGCTGCCTATGATGTCTGGACGCGGTAAATCGATTCCGGCGATGCAAGCTGTGCGCAGGTAATTGCAGTACTGAAAAATTTTACAAACCAGTAGCTAGTCCGATCACTTTGTCAAGCGACGGTGATTGTTGCTAGTATAAGTTCGCTGCATGACAAGCGCGGTCCAGCGTGGTTCTACTATTCATGCAACACTCTCATGTGATGTTTGATAAGTTTGATAAGGGAGCATATATAACGAGACGGCAATAAAAAGCATAATTAAAAGACACAAGAAAAACCAAAATTTGGGTGATTTGACATTTTTAACGAGGCTGAGCGGAGTTGAGCCGATAAAAAGAGTACCCCGAGTTACCCCAATATAAATGCTTGTCAGAAACTGCCGTATAAGAATCACGGAATGGAATTTTATCACAGTTTTTTTAAGAGGTGGTATGACGCAGAATGTGCTGATGTTACGGAACGTAAAAAAGCTGCATGGATAGAGAAGGAATCTGCAAGAACAAGAGAGCAGAGAGCGGTGGCAGATGAGCGCAACAAAGAACTACGGAGGGAGGAAAAGCGTTTGCACCGACCGACGCAAGAAAAAAGAGCTTAAAAAAAGGACCCTTCTTGTGCTAAAAACCCTTTAAAAAGGGAAATGTGACGCAAGTCCTTCTTCCTCCTTCCAAAACAACTGATATCAATTTGGGGTGACGCTTAAAGCTTTGAAACGCAAAAATTCTTTTGGAATGT
>CM055406.1:121581228-121600743 GCA_029228625.1 Pseudolycoriella hygida
TTTTTTTCTAAGAAAATTTTCTTTTTTGAGAAAATTTTTTTCAAAAAATAGAAATTTCTTTAACAACTGAAAACTTCCAAAACGACTGATATCACAACAAAAACCTTTTAAAGGTAAAGTGTGACGCAGTCCCTAATGTCTACTTCCAAAATTAATGATATCAGTGGAGGTGACGCTTGCGCTGAAAATACGCATACATTTCCTTGACGACAACGTTACCCTGTGTTCAAAAAATCGCGTCACAAATGCCAAACCCAACGACGAAATAATTTTTCTGTACTTTCAGTTTTTACGCTGCAAAAATTTAACATTCGTGTCTTTTTGCGAAGATTGTTTTGAGTTTTAAATTTTTGCGTGTGAAAACTGAAAGTGTTGAAAAATTATTACGCTGGTGGGTCTGGCATTTGTGACGCGATTTTTTGAACACAGGGTAACGTTGTCGTCAAGGAAATGTATGCGTATTTTCAGCGCAAGCGTCACCTCCACTGATATCATTAATTTTGGAAGTAGACATTAGGGACTGCGTCACACTTTACCTTTTAAAAGGTTTTTGTTGTGATAAATTATAATTTGCGTAATGAATTTACTTAGTATTTCATCAGGTAGTTAAAATTATAGTTAAAACATATAAAAATATAATAAATAAAGAGTTCAGATAATTACTTTTTTTTAAAGAGACGAGAAAGGCAACATATTTAGTCAGGCTAAAAATAGGATTTAGAATTACAATTAGTATAGATTGCTCATGTGATTGCAAGGGTAGATGAGTCTGGGAAGTAACCACAGCAACAACACCAACAAAACCAACGAACAATATTCACACTCAAGACGCTCTGATCCTATCATCTGCCGCCCTAAGGAGGGTATTGAACCTGAAGTAAGAAAGCCTTAAGTGCTCTACCGAAGCTATGTGAATTCTTAATGCATTGAATCTCCCTGGGCAACTTATTGAAGATTGCCGGCCCCGCATAAGATACAGCCATGGAACCAAGCTTGGTACGAATTCGAGGCACGACAAACAGATGTTTGTTCCTCGTCGCATACTTGTGAGTAGGTCTAATAAAATTCACGTTGTGGTATGCTGCATCCCATTCACAGTCATGCACAAATTTGGAGACACTGTACTTGTACACACTTTGAATAGGACATTTGTTGCATACTTGGTAAAGAGGTCAATAGTGGAGTGTCTGTAAGTTAAATTGTAAACAAACTTTAGACAACGCTTCTGCAACACTTCAAGTGGCTTCAGTACATTCCTGGTGGCACCTCCCCACAGACCAGTTAAATAACTAAGCCCTAGAATGCACCAGAGCAAAGTATATATTTATGAGCGTTTTGCGCGGAAGAACTTTTTTCAATTTATTCAATAATCCGGACGTCGCGGACACTTTGTTGCACATTCCAGTTATAGGCGCATTCCAGGTGAGATGCTTGTCCAGCGTGAGACCGAGGTACTTTATTGTCACAACTGTTGGGATTATCACTTCATTATAGTGGATTTCGGGGGCCATCCCAATCGCTACATGTTTTGAATGGAAGTGCATTATGCGAGACTTCCCTGTATTCAGCGTTAACCGACTGATTCGAAAGAATTCGGACAGAAGATCTAAGTCATATTTAATATTTCTAATATTTGAAGCGACATTATGACTCCTGTAGAAGAGCGCGGAGTCATCGGCGTATAAATAAAGAGACCCTTTTAGGTCGACCTTGTTTATGTCGTTAAGGTACACACTAGAAGCAAAAGTGGTCCAAGACTAAAACCTTGCGGCACACCCAGATTCACTGGGAGGGAGGTGCTAGTGACTCGTCTGTTCTTTACTACTTGAGCTCTACCTGACAAGTAGCTCTCCAATCAGAGCTAATCCCCTCACTCCTGCAAGCTCTAGTTTTTCCAGCAATATCACATGATTAACACAGTCAAAGGCCTTTGAGATGTCTAGGAATAAGCCGCTCACAATTTTTCCTTTGTCTAAGTCCGTGCTAATTTCGTTCATTAGCTCGAACGTAGCTGTGTGGGTCCCACTGCCTTTGCGGAAACCATATTGCTTTCTGTAAAAAAAAATTTTCCGTTCAAGAAACCCATTAAGTTGCTTAAAAAGTACTTGTTCAAATAGTTTATTAACAACCGGCAGGGCAGAAATGGGACGGTAATTCGATGGAGACGTTTTCGGTCCTTCTTTATGGACCAGCGTTACAACCGCTACTTTTAGGGAGTTGGGATAGGATCCTGTAGAAATCGTGAGCTTCAGCAAATTTGCTAAGAATTCTGAGACACTGCCAACAATTTTCTTCAACATGAATGCACTCAGATTATCATACTCGACATTCTTGTTTACGTCCAGAGCATTCAGATAATCAGCTACCTCCTGTTCGGTGACAGGTTGAAGGAATATGCTCTTATCGTTACGGATTAGAGTCTTTAACCTGTCGACACTGTCGTCAGGACTGCTTTCAAGGTCCAATTCTAGACCAATTTCTGTGAAGAATACATTCATATAATTTGAGATTTCTTGATCTAGAGTCACAACACGACGGTCATTCAATTTCAACTCTTTGATACCTTCGGTCTTTCTTTCCCTACCGAGTACTTTATTGATATTCTTCCACATTAGTTTTGGGTTTCGCTCAGACCCTTTGAACATTACGTCATAGTACTCCTCTTTGTAAAATAGATTCAAGCTATCGACTTCCGCGTATAGCGGAAGAGAAGGTAAGGTAAGAGGTAGAAAGTTGCCTCCAAAAGCAAAGTTGTAGAAAATAAAATTTCAGCGAACGTGTGTCTCAGGGTTTTGGTAAAAATGCTCCAATCCTGGAATATGACCACTTCTAGAATTGGGAGGAATGGCTCATATCTCTGGAATTATAGGAGGTAGAAGGTTGCTCCCAAAGGCAAAGTTGTAGAAAATAAAATTTTAGAGAACACGTGTCTCGGGATTTTGGGTAAAAATGTCACAATCCTGGGATATGACCACTTCTAGAATTGGGAGGGATTACCCATATATCTAGAACTATGTGAAGTAGAAAGTTGCTGTGAAAGTTGAAGAGCATAGAATTTTAGAGAGCATGTGTCTCAGGGTTTGAAGTAAAAATGCCCCAATCCTGGGATATGACCAGTTCCAGAATTGCGAGGGATGACCCATATCTCTAGAACTATGAGAGGTAGAAAGTTGCTTCCAAAGGCAAAGTTGTAGAGAATAAAATTTTAGAGAGGTGTTTCAGGGTTTTAGGGAAAAACGACTTAGTCCTTGGATATAATCTTTTCTAGATTTGAATGGTCTGAGACGTACTTCGGTAGGACCTTTGACAGTACCTTGGGTAATTTCTATGGATCTTTGAAATTCTTACAGTTATAAAAGAACATAAAACATTGGATTGTTTGCTTATTACTAATTATACATTATTAATTTGGATATTATCACAGATTATTTAAAAATAAAAACTTAAGATCGCTTTTTAATTTGACCAATGAGCGTCATAAGTAATAAATTTCCTCTAAATTGCACTCGGACGGAACTGCACCCAAAATAGCTGCTACGTTTCCCCTCTGGACGGCTACACTGATTCTCTGTATTACGAAATTTGTTGAACGTTTTTCTCCTGTTACATTTTGCATCGGTTCGCCGATTCGCTCAACTAGCTTACGAGCTTCCTCACCAAACGTTCCCAGCGTCTCAACACACACTGGGATAATATGGAAATTTGCTTTTAAGCCCTTGTAGAGTGATTTCTTGTAGTTTTCACGTGTCTGGGCAGCGGAGCCTGCTTTTCTTGAATTTCCTTTGGTGTATGACTTTGCTAGGGTGTCAGCGCATGTATAATCCCATACCATTGGCTTTCCGTTTCGCTATGGAATCAACGTGAGTCCGTCGGGCTTCTTCCCATCTGACCGATTACAGCCGGTTGGTTCTAGGATTGCAGGAATTTCGCTGGTGACAAGCGCACGCTTAATTAAGTCGTTGACCATTGCGTGTCTAGAGTATCGTCCTACACTTTTTGGGCATGTCAGACCGTGGAGACCCATTTGGTCCACCTGTTCTCCGCAAATGCATGTGTGTGCGACGCAAGCCGGAATTCCTAATCGAAGCGATATCGCGATTCTGAAAGATTGGTTGTCCAAAAGAGTGCCAAGTGTGGAATATGGGAAAGCGTTTAACCATGCCCCCGATTCCTTCTCTTTATTTGCAAGCATTCTTGCCTTCGATAAATCGTTTGTGCAGTTTTCGAATGATCGTTGGTGCAGCTTGGAACATAGTTCGAGGTCCCACTTATGCTGAAATTTCCGATCGGCTTCTGGTAGAATTTCTGAATCTGTGATCGCAGACCATGCTGTAATAGCTTCTACTGTGTGTAAGTTTGACGCAAGCGAAAAAGTTGGAACTATACTGCTGACAAGAGTCGACACTGAGTGAATAGAGCCTAAGAAGCTGGAGTAGCAGAGGTTTGTTGCGCTTCTTAGTTCCAGTCCACCCAATTTGATGGGAAGTGTATCTTCGTCCCACGATACACTGGAATAACGACAGTTGCCTATGGTTGCCATTGCTGATTTCAAAGTGTGGTCGTATTCCTCTTACACGTCCAGCGCCTCCCAACATGCAGTTGACCGCAGCAGGTAGCTCATTTACGGGATTGAAAGGGAATTTTGCAGGAGGAAATACACCTTTAGGGCCTTTAGTTTGTATATTCTATTAAACATGGTCTTCAATTTATTCAGTTTTCGCAGAATTGCCGTCCGTATTCCTGTGATTGTCAATGGCGATCCTAGAAGTTCTATATCGTTTTTTCTCTCGACAATTCCTGGAACAAGTTGATGGAACTTATCCATGATTTGTAAACGCTGGTCTTCGCTTTCTGCACTTAAAATTTTAATTTCGCATTTCGTAAAATTCAGGTGCAACCCTGTTTCAGATAATTTTTGAATAACTATTTGGAGATCGCTCAAGACTGTGTTGAGGTCACCCCCAATAATCCCGTCATCCATATACCAAATGTTGAACTTCGAAACCAGTGATTCTACCATGTCGTGGATTCCCAAACAGAAAATCGCTGGGCCGCTCGGGTCGCCTTGTTGACAGCCCCGTTGCGAAAGCATACTGAATTCCCCGAAAGTGAGCCATGTCGGTTGTTCGTAACATTGCAGAACAAATGGAAAAATTTCTGGACATTTTTCTTTGGTTGCTTGGAGTAGTGTATGTCGTTCGATTTCGTTGTACGCATTTCGGAAATCAAGCTTGACCAGCACCTTTATTGTAGTGTGAGCAAAATTTACGAAATGACGTGCTGCGTGTACACCGGCTTCGCTGCCGCCACGTGTGCCGAAACCGATTTGCTTTGGGCGTAATTCAGACCCAACTCGTTCGGCGATTATGGACCTTCCAATTCGAGCCACTAATCTTCTCAGCGTGTTACCGACAGCAATCGGCCTGATACTGTCATCCGTTTTGTGAAGGTCACATAACGCCGCTCCGTACAAAAAATGAGTCACAAAAGTCGAGATTTTGCCATTTAGACAAATGTCGGAAAAGCTGCACAGTGAATCTAAAAATTTATCTCCATGCTCGCCTGTTTCCTTGCCAATCAAATCTTTCAGATGTTGAGCTTTAATGCCCTCTATGCCCCCAGAGCTTCCTGCTGCAAAGCCTGATATAGACTTTTTAACTTCCGTCACCGTAACTAATTTAATTTCCACTGTGGAATCGTGCTCGACATCAATATTAACAGTTGGCTCCGGATGCTTCTCAAGTAGCTTGTTGAAAGTTTCTAGGTTTACTGCAGCAATCGTATCGTTGGATGACAAGATTCGACACCGCTGATGTCACCATCGCTGAGCTTTGCTTGCACCAGTTTTATTCTAATCGTCTCCACGTCCTTCGGTGTTATTGACTTTGTCCGTGTTGGCATTTGTTAAAATGTTGTTGGTTTGCTTATTACTAATGAAGATACGTTCGAGCCTTTTTGCAAGATTTGTTCAATTTGCCACATCTATTCTGATACGTACGGGTCTTTGGTTATGTTTACCTACAATTTTTTGTATTGCTTGGTCTGAAGTACGTAATTTGTTAGCTAGCATAATTTGTAGAGCTAGGGAAGACCATACGATTGTTAGTCTTCCCAAGCTATACAAATTCTAGCAAAAAAACGTGCGATGTTTTCTCACCGGTTTTCTCAGGCGCTCTAACTTCACCCGAAATAAGTTCTCACGCGAGAAGGAAAATCAGAGAGAGATACGCGCTCTTGTTTGTTGAAAATGGGGACCCTGTGATCACTTCTCATTTATTCATTTCCTTTGTCTTTGGCTGCAGCTAAGCAGATTCCTGTTCCGAAAAGACAATCCGTTCGGATTGGATTTGGCTGCCATTAACATCCATCGGGGACGAGATCATGGTGTCCGTGGCTATAACGACTACTTGGAAGCCACTGGCCATTCACGAGTGAGGTCATTCGAAGAATTTGGCCCAGAGGTAAATTTTTATTTGTTGAGAAATGTTGGCAACGACTTTATAATTCATAAACAGACTGCAGCTAAGTTGGCGAGAGTTTACGCACATCCGGACGATATTGACTTATGGATTGGTGGATTAATGGAACGTTCCCAGTCAAACGCTTTGGTAGGGCCAACATTTTCGGACATAATTGCCGATCAATTTTCGAGATTCCGAAAGGGCGACCGATATTTCTTCGAGCATAATCCTTCAATCAATCCTGGTGCATTCAGCGAGGCTCAATTACAGCAACTACGCCAAACGACTCTCTCTCGCATCATCTGTGATAACGCCGACGGTTATGCGTTGACAGGCGTAGGTCCGAGAGCATTTCTTCTACCACATGTTCAAGGGTTCGTTTAGCGACGAAAGTGTAATATTCAAAGGACGAATTTAAAAATTTTATTTTATTGCAGAAACACACCAGTTCCGTGCAGTGATTCTGTTTCTATTCCTGTTGTAGACTACGGCTTGTGGAAGGAGTAGCTTTAGCATTAATTTTTTTTTGTTATCTTAATTATCGTTTTCGCGCGATTTTTAAGCGTTTTGTATATGCGCAATGTTTTATAATTGATTTGGTTTTTACATCAAATAATGTTTAATAAATTTGTTATTTTTATAAACTCATCTTTAGTTTTTTCTTACGGAGCGGAACTCAAGGAACTTCGTGAAATTGATTTCAATGCTTTATGTGTGACCAACGCTATAGAGTACTTGAAGACATTGAAGTTCCCACATATTTCTACTGCAAGCATTGCAACACATGAGATTAACTCCTGAACAGACGTACGAGTCACCCAATTCTAGGTGACCGACACAACTTGCTCGAGTCGGTTCTTTAATTTACTTCAAGCCTTCTACGGTTTGCCTTCAAATTAATGTAGCACTGAGAATTTTTCAACCACCGCGGTGACAATTTGATTTTCTATCCACGTCATTCATGGGTTTCGAGGCAGAAGATCACTTTTAACTTGTTCTTCAATGAAAATTCGACGTTTTGTCTCAAATCGTATGTTGCGCAGGGCCGAAAAAGATTTTCTATTAAACTGTAGTTCGGTATGAATCATGCCCCCAGCGATATTGGATGGCATGACGCAGTTCGCACTCTCAAAAAAGTCCATAATTAACTCAAAAAAACGCAATATAAAAAACCTTTGGGGCGAGACACTAACGTACATGCGAACTGTGTTTTCCCCCCTGCCTTCTGACCCCTCCAAATTATTGATATAGCGATAGCGATAGCTACTTTACGTTTTCCACCCTTCCTGTACGTCCGTCTGTACGCACCTCACTGCACTTTTTTTATAAGGGTGAGGAAATCTTCATGGACACTCGCTCCTCCTGGACCAAGGTAGTGTTCGATTCCATTCTGCAATGACCTACCAACTAAAACCCCCTTCCTTACTCTCCACGCTCTCCTCACGCTGGAACCGCCTCACAGCATTACTTTGGCAGGAGCCAAGTGGTTGAAGGCAGGCTGGTGTCAAAAAATGATAAATGAGAAATTTGAATCTAATGACACCAGGCTGCCCTCTTTGTGACATTGAACAATAAAAAAGAAGGCTTTGCAACGCACTAAGTTTTAACTTGACACCAGGCATCCTGGTATCAAGCTGAAAATTGGTGCGTTATGTAGCATTCGTCAATGCCGGCACAGTGATATGCTCCAATTTTTGGCACTAGGCTGCCTACTTTGTGCTGTCGAACCATGACAAAATACGCAGCCTAGTGTCAAATTGATGATAATTAGACATATCGCTGCACAACAATTTATTATTATCGCCCTTATTGTCACAGTAAACGACAAGTGTGTCAAAAACGTGGTCTATTGAAGATCGGTGAGACTTTTTGACTTATATCTCTGCGAAATTAGCACGGAGATCGCTCTTCAAGGTTTTAAATGAAAGAAATGGACTTCCGCAACAGCAGCCAACTTCACTCTGAATAGCATTTGCACGGTTCAGAACAAAGGCCTGTCACCCCCCTGTGGACTTCCAGAAATCACAAAAAAAATTAGTGAAAATTGGTCCATTGGCCATTTGGCTTGCTTTAAAATATATTTTCCCCGTTTCTTCGGACGAGTTTTTCAATACTGCCCTTTCGGCAATTTCAATTAATGCCGACATTGCAAGTTAAGACAATATTCACTTAGATACGTTCGAGTCTTTTTCTGTTTGCCGCCACATCTATTCTGTTGCGTACAGGTCCCTTGCATATGTTTTTGTCTGTCGCTACACTCAAACGCAAACGGAAAATGTGAAATTAAAATTTCAATTTAAAAAAAAGTTACGACACCTTTGTCAGTATGTCGTAGAACATTGTTTCCTTAATATGACCCATTTCATCGAAATAAACTTAAAATCGAATTAAAACTCAGTTAAACGATTCCTAATTAAGGTAAATCGCAAATTAATGATTAATGTAAAATAAATGGCTTTTGCCACAACCCGACCGACGACGTGTGTACATGAATTACTTGCCGTTTGCAGTATAAAAAGAAGCCAAGTGATTCGTATGGTTTCAAAGTCTTGGAAATATTCAATCAAATCAAACTAAATAAACATGGCAAATAAGAGCAACAATCAAAGTCCTCCTCAACAAAATCCCGAAGAAGTAAGGCTAGCAGACCTTGCTTCAAGGGTTCGCTCAGAAATCAGAAGAAATAACTAAGCAGCCGAACAATCAGCAACTAACTCACCAAGCAGAGTTACATCGGCAAGAGCACAACAATATTATGGAGTGAAAAAAGTGCGGAGTGAATCTCCAAGAAATCCATTTTATAATCCACCTGAAGCAAAGATTGAGCGCGTGAAGCGACGGCTAAATTTTTGAAAAAAGTGAAAGCCAGAGTGTTGAAGTGTCTTTGCGTGTCTCTGTTTTGAAGGAACAAAACAAAATCAAAACCAAAAAATCATAAAAACATGGAAAATCACAATGTTGACTATAATAATACTCAAAATCCTCAAAAGAAAATTCTCGTTTTAGTACAATTGCACCCATAGAAGTAATATTTTTCTATGGTTGCTGTACCTTCGGCAGATTTAAAGCCACTCACAATTCTTAATTTTACTTCCAATTGTTTAACAAAAAGCGAAAAACTAAAAGTGCTGTTTTGGTCGTTTACGACTCATCAGTACACCTTGTCTTAAGACCATGTGTATGTCAGCAACGATGGCCATAGAATGATACTCAGACTATGTCAACTCGCCTTTTATACAATCCAGATCCTACGATTGGATGCATGCCGTTTGGTTTGAACAATTTGGAAGTAAAAGAATTGTGAGTTTGTTTCGGTTATTTTTTAATTTGGATTATTCTGCTAAGCAGATTACCACAATTCAACGACTATCGAAGATAGTATTTACGTTGAATATTTCGGCTCCCTCTGTGCAAAGAAGTAAAATAGTAAGAAAATTGTATGGAAAAAATTCACTGCTCTTTTGCATCACTTTCAGCTTAACTCGGTAAAATTGCGCAAGTGACACTGATACTTCGTATATTGAACATAGGCCCAGCGAGATAGTTTTTTATATGAAAAGTCTCTGTGAGACTACACTTTTCGAAGAACAGATGTTCGCATCAAGCGAACAACAAAAGAAACACTTTTGACACAAATTAAAACAGAAAAAATCAAATTAAAATACACTTTGAAAACAAGAAAGAAATCAGGCAACAAATCGTGACTTGTCCACACAAAAACAAATCTTGAGTTGTCCAAGTAAATTTGTATGAAGAAACAATGAAAAAATCGTGACTTCTCCAATGGCATTTGCATACTAGAAACTCATGGTTCATTGAACTTAAATAAAATTGGACAACTCACGAGACCCCCGGTCAAAACGCTCATAAAACAATGGCAAAACGTCAAAGTGTAACAAAATAAAAACGTTTAATTGTAGAAAAATATCTTGAAAATCAATTAAAGTGGTGGCGATTTGACAAAGAGAAGATGAATTTATCGGATGAAAGTGAAAATGTTCTATTTTACTTCGAGAGTAACCGAACAAACAGGTGTTCGGGCAGAATCCGGACGATCAACATCCGGACCAAAAAATCAGGATGTTACAAAATCCGGTGGATGTAAAATCTGGACGACACAAAACAAGGATGTTACATGACACGGATTAATCAGGAAAAAATCCGGACAAAATATGACAGTTGAATTTCAATGATGTATGATGTATCCGGATGAATCAGGACAAAATCTGACCGTTGAATTTGAAGGTGTTATGGTTGATGTGAAAAGCAAATTATGTAATACATCGTAAATATTTATCTTGTTAGTTAGTTAACGAAGGTAAAGATTAGATGTCGTATTCAAACAGCGGCGCAGGCCTGAAGTTTAATTGCGCAATAGGAAAGCGGGGTCGATGGGCGGCAGCCCTCGCAGTAGGGAGGTCAAGGAGGGGTACAACCCCTCATTGAGCTGTATAAGAGGCAGATCCCCTAGCGGGGTTAGAGTCAAAGTACTTTATGGGAAAATATATTATTTTCCCATAAAGTACTCTATTTTTTATTTTATTTATTTATAATTACTTGACTGATTATAGTTACAAATTTTGTTGCTGATTTAAGTTTCAGCGTTCGATGAACTTTTAAAGAAACATTAATTTTAAACTTTAAATTATGAATTATCTTTAGATTTTTTTGTAAATGTTTTAAAGTCTATGTTTATTTATTAATTAATTAAATCCCCAAATCCCCTTTTTTTTAAACAGGAATTTCTAATTTTTAATTTTTGTATACAATTGACTAATTTGGCCGTTACTATAAATATTATGATGAAGAAGAATGACAAAGCTTGCTCAAAAATACTTTCAAAGTTGATGTATATGCTAAGAGACTGACTAGTGCCCACAGCGTGCATGAATAGTAGGAGTGCCATCGTGCCTCCACGGTCTCACTCCACCCATGTGCAATTTAAAGTAAAGTAAATAAGTTTTGGAAGAAGCATCTCACTGAGAATCAACTCTATCGACGACGCCAAGAAATGAAAACGGAAATGAAAATGAAAAACTCTAGCCAGGGTATTGCTGTTCGGATAGCCACACCCTTAATTTTCTCTTAAATCCGAACACACTTGCAGACTTCACACTCACAGGCAGCGAGTTGTACATAATGCTACCGACCTTGGCCACCGCCCCTTCCCCTATTTTCGTGCGTCAAGCAGAACAATACAACAGTTTCCGATTCCTGGTATTATACCCGTGCTCTACTTTCTTAAACGTGACAGTATTATGTGCCTGACCAGCTACCGCAGCATGCACGTAAGTACAAACACTCATCTTATAGAGGCTATTGATATTTAGCACTCTCGGACAGTGTACATTGAAGAGGTCAACAGTGGGGTGACGCTGACGCAGTTTACATGCATGCTTCAAGCATCTCTTTTGCATGTTCTGTAATTGTTTAACGCACTTTTTGCTCGCTTTGCCCCAGATACCGGTTAGATAAACTAGGTGTGAGTGAGCTAGAGTAAAGTATATTTTCATAAGCACTGGCTTCGGGAGAACACGCTTGATCTTATTAAGCACACCACTCACAGATGCTAGTTTTTTGCACAGCTTTGTAACATGCGCTTCCCACTTCAAATCCTCATCGATCAGGAGACCCAAATACTTATAAGTGGAAACCACCTCTATCACCTGACCGTTCAGCATAACTGGCTGGATGGCAGGCATGCCTCTGGCCTTTCTGCGAAAGTGCATGATCTTCGTCTTCGAGACATTAAGGGTCAGCTTGTTGACCTGAAGGAACTCATTCAACATTGACAGATCATGTTCAATATCCACCACATTGCGGTCATATGAGACATTTGAGCAGAAGTCCCCAGTGTCATCAGCAAACAATATTATTTCCCCCCTCAAGGGCAATTCATGTATATCGTTAATATACGGGCTATTCCATTCAAAAGTTGAAAATAAAAAAGTGGATGACCTGGGAACCACGTTTTCCGGCTAAACGGTTCGTCTGACAATGTTTTTTTGTATGAGAGACTTATAGATAAGGTTTTTCCTGAAAAATGTTTCATACATCACAACTCTCGCACCTTTGTACGCTTCCGGAGATTGACACGGTTCCCAGGTCATATACAAAATTCATTGCATGGAATTGCCCATACACAAGAAACAGCAGAGGGCCAAGGACGCTCCCTTGCGGCACACCTATACTCATTTCAGCTAGTGGGCTCTGATAACTGCCAACAATAACGCATTGCTTACGCTGTTTCAAGTAGCTCTTGAACAGATTCAGGGCAATTCCCCGAACTCCCGCAATTTCTAACTTTCTTATGAGTATTCCATGGTCAACACAGTCAAAAGCTTTCATCAGATCGAGAAATACTGCACTAACCACTTCACCACTATCAATATCTGTTAGTAGTTTATTGAGCAGATCGAACGTTGCAGTGTGAGTCCCTGACTTCTTTCTAAACCCGTATTGCCTCCTGTACAGACTCTAACATTTCCTAACATCACTTATTGAGAATGAGGCTTGACTTATGAGAATGAATTTTGCTTCATACGCAAAAATGTGATTTTCTGAACAAAATTACGCCATACATCCCATAAAGTCAATTTTTTGCTTTGTGAAAGTTGACACCTTTGACGAGTGTGAACTTTGAAGGTGTTTTTTAGTTGCCTGTCATAATCCGGACGATCAAAATCCGGACATACAAAATCCGGGCAAAAAAATCAGGATGACACAAAATCTGGACGCCTCCAAATCCAGAAGGTACAAAATCCGGTGGATGTAAAATCTGGACGATACAAAATACAGATGCGTCAAAATACGGCAGAATAAGCAATTTGATTTTGTAACATCTGGATTTGATAAAGTCCGGATTTTGTATCAAATTACAATATCACACCAACATTTTGAAATGAATTAAAGGTTTAGTATAATTTTCTGGATGTAGGGGGCTCTGCCCCTAAACACACGCGTCTGCGGCGAGCTCTAAGCGCCCTGCAGGCTGCCTCACATTCATGGGGCTCTGCCCCAAACCCCGCTAGGGGATCTGCCTCTTATACAGCTCAATAAGGGGTTGTACCCCTCCTTGACCTCCCTACTGCGAGGGCTGCCGCCCATCGACCCCGCTTTCCTATTGCGCAATTAAACTTCAGGCCTGCGCCGCTGTTTGAATACGACATCTAATCTTTACCTTCGTTAACTAACTAACAAGATAAATATTTACGATGTATTACATAATTTGCTTTTCACATCAACCATAACACCTTCAAATTCAACGGTCAGATTTTGTCCTGATTCATCCGGATACATCATACATCATTGAAATTCAACTGTCATATTTTGTCCGGATTTTTTCCTGATTAATCCGTGTCATGTAACATCCTTGTTTTGTGTCGTCCAGATTTTACATCCACCGGATTTTGTAACATCCTGATTTTTTGGTCCGGATGTTGATCGTCCGGATTCTGCCCGAACACCTGTTTGTTCGGTTACTCTCGAAGTAAAATAGAACATTTTCACTTTCATCCGATAAATTCATCTTCTCTTTGTCAAATCGCCACCACTTTAATTGATTTTCAAGATATTTTTCTACAATTAAACGTTTTTATTTTGTTACACTTTGACGTTTTGCCATTGTTTTATGAGCGTTTTGACCGGGGGTCTCGTGAGTTGTCCAATTTTATTTAAGTTCAATGAACCATGAGTTTCTAGTATGCAAATGCCATTGGAGAAGTCACGATTTTTTCATTGTTTCTTCATACAAATTTACTTGGACAACTCAAGATTTGTTTTTGTGTGGACAAGTCACGATTTGTTGCCTGATTTCTTTCTTGTTTTCAAAGTGTATTTTAATTTGATTTTTTCTGTTTTAATTTGTGTCAAAAGTGTTTCTTTTGTTGTTCGCTTGATGCGAACATCTGTTCTTCGAAAAGTGTAGTCTCACAGAGACTTTTCATATAAAAAACTATCTCGCTGGGCCTATGTTCAATATACGAAGTATCAGTGTCACTTGCGCAATTTTACCGAGTTAAGCTGAAAGTGATGCAAAAGAGCAGTGAATTTTTTCCATACAATTTTCTTACTATTTTACTTCTTTGCACAGAGGGAGCCGAAATATTCAACGTAAATACTATCTTCGATAGTCGTTGAATTGTGGTAATCTGCTTAGCAGAATAATCCAAATTAAAAAATAACCGAAACAAACTCACAATTCTTTTACTTCCAAATTGTTCAAACCAAACGGCATGCATCCAATCGTAGGATCTGGATTGTATAAAAGGCGAGTTGACATAGTCTGAGTATCATTCTATGGCCATCGTTGCTGACATACACATGGTCTTAAGACAAGGTGTACTGATGAGTCGTAAACGACCAAAACAGCACTTTTAGTTTTTCGCTTTTTGTTAAACAATTGAAAGTAAAATTAAGAATTGTGAGTGGCTTTAAATCTGCCGAAGGTACAGCAACCATAGAAAAATATTACTTCTATGGGTGCAATTGTACTAAAACGAGAATTTTCTTTTGAGGATTTTGAGTATTATTATAGTCAACATTGTGATTTTCCATGTGTTTATGATTTTTTGGTTGTGATTTTGTTTCGTTCCTTCAAAACAGAGACACACACAGACACTTCAACACTCTGGCTTTCACTTTTTTCAAAAATTTAGCCGTCGCTTCACGCGCTCAATCTTTGCTTCAGGTGGATTATAAAATGGATTTCTTGGAGATTCACTCCGCACTTTTTTCACTCCATAATATTGTTGTGCTCTTGCCGATGTAACTCTGCTTGGTGAGTTAGTTGCTGATTGTTCGGCTGCTTAGTTATTTCTTCTGATTTCTGAGCGAACCCTTGAAGCAAGGTCTGCTAGCCTTACTTCTTCGGGATTTTGTTGAGGAGGACTTTGATTGTTGCTCTTATTTGCCATGTTTATTTAGTTTGATTTGATTGAATATTTCCAAGACTTTGAAACCATACGAATCACTTGGCTTCTTTTTATACTGCAAACGGCAAGTAATTCATGTACACACGTCGTCGGTCGGGTTGTGGCAAAAGCCATTTATTTTACATTAATCATTAATTTGCGATTTACCTTAATTAGGAATCGTTTAACTGAGTTTTAATTCGATTTTAAGTTTATTTCGATGAAATGGGTCATATTAAGGAAACAATGTTCTACGACATACTGACAAAGGTGTCGTAACTTTTTTTTAAATTGAAATTTTAATTTCACATTTTCCGTTTGCGTTTGAGTGTAGCGACAGACAAAAACATATGCAAGGGACCCGTACGCAACAGAATAGATGTGGCGGCAAACAGAAAAAGACTCGAACGTATCTAAGTGAATATTGTCTTAACTTGCAATGTCGGCATTAATTGAAATTGCCGAAAGGGCAGTATTGAAAAACTCGTCCGAAGAAACGGGGAAAATATATTTTAAAGCAAGCCAAATGGACCAATTTTCACTATTTTTTTTTTGTGATTTCTGGAAGTCCACAGGGGGGTGACAGTCCTTTGTTCTGAACCGTGCAAATGCTATTCAGAGTGAAGTTAGCTGCTGTTGCGATCGTAGCTAACTTCATTAAAAACAAATCAACTGATCTCATTCACAAATTTACCAAAATCAGCTGACTTCATTGATAAATTCAAAAAATCAGCTGATTTGTTTGTAATGAAGTTAGCTACGATCGCAATTGCAGTTAACTTCACTCTGAATAGCATTTGCACGTTTCAGAACAAAGGACTGTCGCCTCCCTGGGAAGTCCATTTCTTTCATTTAAAACCTTGCTCCGTGCTAATTTCGCAGAGATATAAGTCAAAAAGTTTCACCGATCTTCAATAGACCACGTTTTTGACACACTTGTCGTTTACTGTGACAATAAGGGCGATAATAATAAATTGTTGTGCAGCGATATGTCTAATTATCATCAATTTGACACTAGGCTGCGTATTTTGTCATGGTTCGACAGCACAAAGTAGACAGCCTAGTGCCAAAAATTGGAGCATATCACTGTGCCGGCATTGACGAATGCTACATAACGCACCAATTTTCAGCTTGATACCAGGATGCCTGGTGTCAAGTTAAAACTTAGTGCGTTGCAAAGCATTCTTTGTTATTGTTCAATGTCACATAGAGGGCAGCTTGGTGTCAAATCGAAAAGTATTGCGCCGCAAAATACTGGCCATTGAATTAATTACGTAATATTGTATTTATTCTGATGATTTATATGGATTTATAAGATTTTACAAATAAAAAACGTCCTCTAGGTCCATTGAGATCGGGATCGTACACAAAATCGAGGAAACGTTGGCTCAAAACGTTGACGCAAAAACTCGAGCGAACGTGAATCGCCGCTGATCTCAATCAACTTGTTGCCGATTTTGTTATTCAAAATTTGCGAGTCCGTGGACTACGGTCCGAGTGTCTCAACAGCCACGGCATTGAAAATATAGTTGTTTGCTCTGAGCTCCTGATAATTATTATTTTTAGTCCTCGAAGCTAACTCGGCAATGTTCCTTGCGCGTTTCGATGATCTGTTGAGGTAGCTGCGTATGAAGAAAAATTCATTCTCATAAGTCAAGCCTCATTCTCAATAAGTGATGTTAGGAAATGTTATTAAGAATGAGACTTGACTTATGCGAATAAATTTTGCTTTCATACGCAAAAATGTGATTTTCTGTACAAAATTACGCCATACATTCTCATAAAGTCAAATTTTTCGTTTTGAAAGCTGAAAGAACAGAAAAACTATAATATGGGGGGTCCATTTGCGACGCATTTTTTTCAATCAAAAATGAGAACATTCTAAAAGAATGTTTTGCGTTTCAGCGCTTTAAGTGTCAGTTGTTTTGGAAGAAGGGACGAGGACTTGCGTCACATTTCCTTTTTAAAAAGAGTATTTGTTGTGATATCAGTAGTTTGGGAAGAAAAGAGAAAACAAATGTTGGGGAAAAAATTTCCGGCGATAAAAAATGTTCGGCGAAATAAAATTTGCGGCGAAAAAAATTTCAGGCGAAAAAAAATTTCCGCCGAAATAAAATGTCAGGCGAAAAAAAAAATTGTGGCGAACAAATTTCAGGCAAAAAATTTTCGGCGAAAAAAATTCCGGCGAAAAAAAAATTCCGGCAAAAAAAAGCGGCAAAAAAAATTTCCTTTGACACGAAACATCCATCTCCAACAAAAAAAATGTTAAAAAATTTATATTTCCCCCTAGGTCCGTCCCATACCACCGTTGGCCATTTTGTTGGTCACCCTGACACACTGCACACCCAATCCATCAACTTTTCCTTTGACACCAAACATCTATCTCCATCCTAACACGTCTTCTAAGAGTCCTGACGCCCAAACGAGGCCTTTTTTGAAATCTCATATGGCGTAGAATGCCCACCCGAAGGTCCTTGCCAAATTTCAAGAAAAGTTATCGAGAGGCTTTCGAGCACGAGCCAAAAAAGTCGGTTTCCGCAGTATACGAAAAAAAATTTCCAAATTTTTTGTTCGTGTGGACTTGCGTCACGGGTGCATTGCTACCGCACGCCCATGATTTCGGCAATTTCATAAACTTAAGAGTTTGCCACTTCTATTCTGTTCGCCGAATCTGTTCTTTTTACCAAATCTATTCTGTTGCGTACGGGTCTATTGCATTTGTTTTTTAATGGCTCTAACGTCTGCATGCGCTATATACTATCAAATAAATCTGGAAAACTATTAAATTCGGTCCAGAGTCACCACTCCATATCCATTATATAAACACTGAGTCAATAAGAATATTTGCGGGGACAACATATGCTTAGTTGTGCTCCTCATGTATAATATTTTACGTTGTAATAGAATTGAAATATGGATGGGAGTTTTCAGGAATTTCTTGAGCTAATAAATCTAGTCTGTTTCATAAAAATCCACCTCGGTTTTTTGTGTTTAACACGGCAATAAACTAGCATGAGTTATAGTTTGCTTACTTTTCCTCTCACATAGTGCATTACAAATTTGGTTGAGTAAGTGCATTAGGTACGCAGAAAAGATATATGCTTGAGTGTGAACGATTATGTGTCTAATATTCACAATATACACACATACAAGCGTTGGTTAGTAATGGACACAAATAGAGGAACAAAAGTCATCGGCGCTAGATCCGTGCGTCGGTCAAAAATTGTCGGCGGCGGGAGTAAATTTTGAAAGTGCCGGCGGCGGCTGAAATCGGCTGAGGTTACTCGATCGGCGGCCGAGAAGTACAGCACAGACACCAATATGTCCGCTGAAGTTTCGAAATTCTTTCCGATACCGAGTCGGAAAACAGAAGAATCTGTCAAAGAACTGGTAAAACTTCACCAATAACGAACATCCTCTCCTCTTTACACTTCACAAATAACAAACATCCTGATGCGAACATATTTTTGATGTGTAGTCAACCGATGCGGATGCCACAAAAAAGGAAAAAAAACCAACTGTCACAGTCTTACAGGTCTTACATGCCCGAAAAAAAATATTTCGCAAATTACTTGGTATATAAATAAATGTGAATTGAATTGCCCCACACAAAATATTGTTGGATGTCAGAAAAGAGGAAAATATTTTTTTTTAATTTTCGAGACAGAATTGGCTTTGGAAAAAATCAAAAACTCCATTTTTTAGTAATTTTTCAACTTTAGCGATTCGCCAGCGCCATCTGCTTGAGTCTGTTAAGAAGAGTTTATTTTTTTCAAATAGCAAATTTCATTGTCTTTCCAACGACACCTTACAGACACTATGAATTCGAGAGAGAATTGAATTTTACACAATCATTTTAGTGCATGAATGACGCGATCAATTTTATATAGAGAAGAAAATTCAGAAAAAAAATTCCAAAGCAAAGTTATCACGACACACTTCAAAAAAAGTGAAAACGCAATAGTTATTTGGATCACAAGGGACGAAAGTGAAAAATTTCAACCGTGTGCGAAATTTGCAGCCCGCGCCGAAGGCAAGGGCGGCAATCGCACAGGTTGAAATTTTTTACGTCGTCACATGTGATTCACACAACTTTTCATTACGACGAATACGAATCTTGTAATTTTCGAATCCCAAATAGA
>CM055406.1:121616682-121637599 GCA_029228625.1 Pseudolycoriella hygida
GGACCTACCAGTGTCATAGTTTTTCTGTTCTTTCAGCTTCCGCACCGTAAAAATTTGACTTGCATGTAGGAATGTCTGTAGTATTTTTGTACAGGATGTAAAACTGAAAGAACAGAAAAACTATAACACTGTTGGTTCCGGCATTTGTGACACATTTTAGCGTTATTTTAGCGATTAATTAGTAACTATTATTTACTATCAAATGTTTTGGATTGTTTTCTGTGCAAAATTATTTTTGTTAAGAAAAATTTTCATATGCTTCCACAACGCTATCTTTCTGCCAAGAAATGAGTTGTTGTGTAGTACACACATGGAAATTTCGTCGTTATATTTTTCTGTCAAAGAAATTGTTAAAATCAGGGAATAGAAATGAAAGTAATTGCTAATTTGTAACCGCCTTAACTTAAGTGTATGAAATTACGTCGACACTAAATTGGATTGGAAATTGCCGAACGGGCACTAGGCCCGATCTTTGAACCGACCTAGAGCACTTAGGAGAGGCCTCTGATCCATACTTCCATGAACAAAAACGCTCGTCTCTTTCTTCTCTGCAACACTGCACAAAAAACCTCACCATTACAGAAATATTCACAAAAAACCCCCAAATATCGTGTAGGGTCGCGTAGCGTGAGTTGGTACCACACTGAGGAATCTACATTCCGAACCAATGAACAGATTTTACTAATTTAATTTTCGTGGTTTTCTTATGTTCATATCTTTCATTCAAAACATTGAAGAGCGTTTTCCGCTCTAAGTTCGCGGTGATATAAGTCGAAAAGTTCCACCAACCTTCAAAAAACCACCTTTTTGACCGCTTTTTCGACCGTAACTTTGAAAGTTTTTGACCAATTTTGCCCAAATTCATGCCAGTAAACAACTTCCTAAGGAAAGGAAAAAGGAGTTTTTGAAAATCGGATAAGATTTACCCAATTTATGTACAAAAAACATGCTGGGCCCTAGTAGAGATGCAGTTTTAGGGCCCAGGCTGAGTCCAAAACCTCGAAATTGAAAAACGTTTCTTCCATAAAATGTCAGGCATACCCAGGCCTTTCAAACGAAAAAACTTTATGAAAATCAGAAAAGATTCACTCGAGTTATGTACAAAAGACCAAAAACCACTTAAACGGCAGTAGCTCGGCGGCCCTTGGGCCGATATCGGTTGAGATGAAAATCGGTTGAGTTTTACTCAAGTTATCGCGGTGATGGACGAACGGACGGACAGATGATTTCAACTTCGTCCCAGAGTGGTTTTTGATTTTGTTCAACTACATGGGCCATGGGCTCTCCTGTGACTCCAATGTTTGCAGATTTGATCCTAGAAATTTTAGAAGAAGAAGTCATAAGCAAACTAAATTTCAAACTGCCTTTTTTCTGGCGTTATGGCTTACAGCTGTTCCATCAGACAAAGTGAATGAAGTCAAAACTGTTTTCAATGAATACAGCAAAGACATTCAATTTACTATTGAAGAAGAAGTTAATTGCAAGATATCTTTTCTCGAAGTCTTATGCATAAGACAAGACAGAGCCATAATTACAGATTGGTATAAGACACTTGGTCAGGTAGATATTTGAACTATAAATCACATCTACCGTCGACTTATAAGAAGAATACGGTGTCGCTATTAACAGAAAAGATTTTACTTTTGTCTGAATCTGAATTTCACCAAAGAAATTTGGAATTACTAAAAAACACTCTAAGGAGGAATTTTTATCCAAACAAGTTGGTAGAAAGTATTATTAATTCTACGCTCGCCAAACATACCAACATTATGAGAATAACTAAAAAACCTGAAAAGAAACCGATTGTCGCCATCCCATATGTTAAAGGTTTATTTGAAAAGTCAAAAGCAGTATGCAAAGACGAATTTGTAATAGTTGGTAGAGGCGATAACACGCTGAAAAAATCGATTTTCACAAATTTGAAAGACAAAACACCGAAAGAAATGCAATCCTACGTTGTTTACAAAATCACGTGTGAATGCGGATTTGTTTACTTCGGTGAATCACTGCAATTGCTTAAAGACCGAATCTACCAACATCTATACAACATTCGTATATTAAACAAAGACCATAGCGCCTTAAGCAAACATACAATTGAACAAAATCATAAACCACTCTGGGACATTCTTCATGAAATGATTGCCATTAAGAAATCAGCGAACAGCCTTAACAAGCTTAACGGGCTTTTATTAATTTGAAATAAACAAGCTCATTCACTATATACATATATATATACCATGAAACTGGACACCTTATACGATGCTCTCAATCATTCAATGAAAGTGTGAAAGTGACAAACATAGTAGACTGTTCAGTTTCATATGAATAGTTCCGGTATATGCGAACCTCGCAAATGTGTTTGCAGCGTCTCAGTAAGTTCGAACGGACAACACGGCCTGTCCTGTAATAAGACGAAAGGATGGCACAGTGGACGTTCCGGAATAAAAAATGTTGTCTCTATGCCATTTTCAGCAGCGGGCTTCCCAAATACAATGAAACCACCAGGATTGTCGCGAAGTAATAGCAAGGGACCTTACGGCTTAACCTGTTATCCGTGGAATCAACGCAAATCTTTAAGACCACGTTGCAAAAATGTGAACTGTCAAATTTGCGATGTTTTTTTTAGAACAAAATCCTGCGTAAATAACAAATTTTTCACAATTATAGCTCATGTAGTGTGAGAGTATGACTTGTTACACAAATAATAGATGAAACAGAACTCAAAAGATTTGAGTATGAGGGTCTAAAGTTGCTCTGAAAAATCATCACATTCCAAGTTCGTTTGCGATGTTATTTTGATTATCAATTTTGAATAATTTCTGTTCTAAAAAGGCATCGCAAATTTGAGAGTTCACATTTTTGCGACGTGCTCTTAATGTTATTAAGTATTTTGTTATATTTCTCAATTTCTATATTATGTGTTCCTATGAATAGATCCAAGTTTTTACAGGTTAGAAGGACGGTTATGCCTGACAACCTTTTCTTGGAAATAAATGAGAAAAAATGAAGATCATTTGAAAAAAAAAATTAGCAGAATAAAATTCGCCGTGACTATTCGTGACTAACACTGGTACGAATAGCCACACAACACGGTGAATGCTATTCGTACCCTGGTACGAATAACCACACATCACGGTGAATGGTATTTGTACACAACCGATGCTATTCGTACCAGCACAACAAGAAAAAGAGCATTTCATTTAACAGTTTTTATTGTCTACCAATACACTTGGTACACAGTACACTTTAGAATACGTATTTAGTAGTATAGTGGGTTCCACTGTGTCGGTTCGCTCGCTTTGCGTGCCGAAATTGATTTTATTTTCCTGATAGAATGGACCCTCGAGATAAGCTTTTCCGATGTTTTCAAGTTCATTAGCCGCCGCCGCGGCGTCAATCCAAGATGGCGGCTAAAACTATAAATCGCTTCCAAAAATCCATTTCTCAGCCGATTTTATCGAGTAAGGACCCGAATAAGTCCCTGATCTTTTCTCTAACGTCTAAAAATGCTAACTCATAAGAAAACCCATAGATGGCGCTCATAGTCGGTATAATGTCCAACCCCGTCATTTTACTCATTTCTCCACCATTCTATCTGGAATCAGGAAGGATGCCTCTATAAGATGGTATATGTTGCCCATTAAAAAACAAAATGGCGTCCTTTTCTTGGGTCTAATATATATGTAGCCGGTTTCACTGTGCATGAAAAAGGCAGCCTCACTCTCACTTTACGTGCGGAAATTGATTTTATTGCATTTTCCGATAGAATGTACCATATAGATAAGTTTTTTGATTATATTCAAGCTCACAAGCCGCCGCCGCGGCGCCAAACCAAGTTGGCGGATAAAACTACAAATCTCTCACAAAAATCCATTTTCAGCCGATTTTATCGAGGGGAAGGGTTCAAATTATTCCTTGATCTTTTCTCTAACGACTAAAAGTAATAACTGAAAACAAAATATAGATAGCGCTCGTATACAGGATTAAGTAGGATCCCGTCATTTTACCAATTTCTCCCCCATTTTTCAACCGATTTTGATGTGTGGGTGGGTGCTTTCTGGAATCAGGAAAGATGCCACTATGCGTTAGTAAATCTTTTCCATGAAAAACAAAGTGTCTGTTAGTTTTGGAACCGTCCGATACTTAACTGCACCTAACAATATGACTCGTATAAATAACTTCTTTATTGACCGCCCTGTATAATATATTTTTAAACTTTTAACTTTTATATGTCCGTTACTGTTGTTCAGTTGAATAGGAATAGACATCAAGAGACAATTAATGGCATGATTGGCTTGTCTCACTTAGGCACATTAATTATTACATGCTATTTGATGCACGTGACACTTTTTTTTTACAAATATGTGCGAAATCACGACAATTTCATGTTGCGTATCTTGAGCCACACCTATAGGGGGTTTTTAGGCTACGTCCATGAAGCGCAACCAACTAAATCCCAAATACCCCACACCGCACGGTGCGCCGAAGTTAGAACGAACAACCTCAGAAGTGAAGGTAGTGTTGATTGAGCAATCGAGGAGTTTTCGGTCCATTTAGGCCGATCTAGGGTCCTCAGGAGAGGCCTCGAACAAATACTTACATAGCCAAAATTTTTTTCTTTGGTTAGGGCCAATGTTAGGACAGACCTGAGGCCTACTTCAGCCCTAAGAACAGGCACTGGGTCCAAGTTTGTTTTTGAATATAATTCAATACTGGATTACCTCTCAAATAGAAAAAGAATCAACAAAATCGGTTAGGATTTATCCAACTTATGTTAGCGAATACGTTGGGCCCTAGTAGAAACTCAGTTCTCGGGTCCTCACTCAGTCCAAGGGCTTCTAATCAAAAAATCTGCTTTCATATAACGGGAGACAGTCCTAGACCTTTCGACTCGAGTTATGTACAAAAAACATGTAGAGCGCTAGCAGAATCTCGTTTTTAGTGCCCTAGCTATATCCTAGGGCTTAATCTCAAAAAAGTTTCTTCTACTAATTGTTGGGCTTTCATAGGCCACAAAGATCTATGAAAATCGAAAAATATTTACTCAAGTTATGTACAAAAAACACGTATGGCCTTAGCGGAGACTCGTTTTTAGTGCCCTAGCTAAGTCTAAGAATTCAAATCCAAAAAATTTTCTTCTATAAATTGTCAACCATGCCCAGACCTTTCAAACCTAAAAAAATTCTTTGAAAATCGGAAAAGATTTACTCAAGTTATGTACAAAAGACCAACAACTTAAAGGGCCCTAGCTCGGCGTCCTTTGGGCCGACAGTGCCCAGATTCAATTCTATAAGAGATATTTTGATTACGTTAGAGGGAAAAAAAGTTTTTGAAAATCGGTTGAGTTTTACTTAAGTTATCGCGGTGAGAGACGGACGGACGGACAGCGTTTTTATTGTTGATTCGTCATCTAAGCTTCAGGATCGATGCTCCCCAGCCCCACCTACTCTCAGTTCGAAATTAGGGTGGTTGTCTTGGTAAACGCATAAGATCTCTTTTTGAAGAACTTCGTTCTTCTAACGGGTCTAACAATCGAAATATAGAACTATAAACAACATTTATCTATCTAGAGCAATAATCTCGTACTTAATTCCCTAGGGCAAAACTGTTTAACTCGATATATTGCTCTCGATAGATAAAACTATATATGCACCGCTGTCCAGGATGGTTTATTTTGACGATTTGGATTATTTCCCACGCCTTCGGCTCGGGAAATAACCTCCAAATCGTCAAAATAGAGCATCCTGGACAGCGGTGCATAATGTACTATTAGCTTACTATTGGGTGCGCGAAGTTGCTCTGAAATTCCAATTCTTGTTGAACTCGATATATTATTGATCGAGATCGACAGCTCATTGGTCGAACTCATACGACTAAGATCGAGAGGTAAATCCATAGTAACAGACTGGACTGGAGCCGTCTCATTGGTGGAACTTGTTAGAGATCCTATCAGGTCATTCACAACAGAGCAAAAAGAGATTGTCTAAGGGACAGTTGACATTTTCTTTAAGAATTTTTTAATAGCATTTTATAGAAATCTAATCTTACCTCAATGAAATAAACTCCACAATTAAGAATATTTTCATTGAGCTCATGGGCGCGCGGTAGCGATGCGCCCGTGAGGCAAGTCGATACACGAACAAAAAATTTAAAAAAAATATTTTCGTAGACTGCGGAACCATATATACAGCTAAGTTTTGACTTCCGCCTTTGCAACGTACCCACCGGAAAATATTTTTCTTGGATTCTACGGAAAATTCTAAGGCGAAGTGTCTTTTCACTCATTAAAATCGGTTCAGTGGATCCGAAGATACGACCTTTAGAAAATGATCGTTTCCTAAACAAAAAATGCTATTTCATAGAAGCCAAAGCTAATTCAAACATCCTACGTTAGTTAGTTAGTTAGTAAGTTAGTTAGTTACTTAGTTAGTTTGTTTGTTAGTTCCAGAGCCATTTGTATGAAAACCGACTTTTTTGGCTCGTGCTCGAAAACGGCTCGATAACTTTTCTTGAAATTTTGAAGGAACCTTCGGGTGGGCATTCTACGCCATATGAGATTTTTTTAGAAGGCGGCATATTGTGCGTACGATTCAAAATGCACAAAATGCGGCAACATATCGTCGCACAAAATATCACCGCACGTTTGATTCGTATGAGAGTAACAAAGACAACAAAAATGCACTATTTGTTGTCTCTTTCGCTCTCGTATGAATCATACGTGCGGTGATATTTTGTGCGTCGATATGTTGCCGCATTTTGTGCATTTTGAATCGTACGCACAATATAAAGCCCATAAATGTGTTTGTTTGTGTAATATGTACGGTAGCACATTTTGTATGAGACAAGGTTGGGTGTTCGAGATAGAGGTTTGGTGTCAAAGGGAATTGTTGGATTGGTTGTGTAGTGTATTAGGCAGGGTTGTATTCGCTAATTTTCTCGCTAATTGCTTCGCTAATTGAAATTTAATACTTTATGTAGTTTTTCTTCTACAGTGAGATCGGTGTCGCATTCTAGGCAACTATATGCAACTTTTTTGTGAAGAAATCGGGTTCCCAAATCGTTCGTTGATTAGATACGTTAATGAAAATGCAGAAAATCGTATTTCGCTAATATTGTCGCTAATTTGTGCATTTTCATCAACATATCTCATCAACTAATGATACGAGAATAGCGGTTTCTTCACACAAAAGTTTCATATAGTAGCTTAGAATGCGGCACCTATTTCACTTTAAAAGTAAAATCACCTAAAGTATTAAATTTCAATTAGCGAAGCAATTAGCGAGAAAATTAGCGAATACAACCCTGGTATTAGGGTGACTGCCAAAATGGCGGAAAATAGGCGGGGACTAAAAAAAAACTTTTGATATGTTGTAGAGGAAGTTGAGAGGATCATTTTTGCCCATGGATGTAGTAGCCGCCGCGCTTCGGTTCGGCGGCGGCGGCTCAAAAAAAACTTTTGATATGTTGTAGAGGAAGTTGAGAGGATCATTTTTGCCCATGGATGTAGTAGCCGCCGCGCTTCAGTTCGGCGGCGGCGGCTCAAAAAAAACTTTTGATATGTTGTAGAGGAAGTTGAGAGGATCATTTTTGCCCATGGATGTAGTAGCCGCCGCGCTTCAGTTCGGCGGCGGCGGCTCAAAAAAAACTTTTGATAAGTTGTAAAGGAAGTTGAGGGGATAATTTTTTTTTCGCCGGATTTTTTTTTTCGACAGAATTGTTTTTCGCCGGAATTTTTTTTGTCGGAAATTTTTTTACGTCGAAAAATTTTTTCGCCAGAAATTTTTTTCGCCAGAAATTTTTTCTCCAAAATTTGTTTCCTCTTTTCTTCCAAAACTACTGCTATCACAACAAAAACCCTTTTTAAAAGGGAAACGTGAAGCAAGTCCTCGTCCCTTCTTCCAAAACAAATGATATCAATTTGGGTCACGCTTATAGCTTCGGAACGCAAAAAATTCTTTTGAAATATTTTCACTTTTGATTAAAAAAATGCGTCACAAATGCCAGGCCCTCCCAACGTAATAATTTTTCTGCGCTTTCAGATTTCGCACTCCAAATTTGGCTACCCGTACTCCACACATCACGGAACAGAAAAACAGAAACATTGGGAGGTTCGGCATTTGTGACGCATTTTTTAATCAAAAGTGAAAATAAGGGTTTTTGTTGTGATCATGGCCCCATGATATTAAGGGGCCGTGACGCAAGTCTTACACGCCATACAAATATGCCGTTCGTAATTCGAAACAACTCAATCGATAGTATCGCTGTATTTCAAGACTCGTAATCACTCACTTTTTAAACAGTAATAGGATGATTAGGCAAGCAACGCAGCCGATGCTATTCGTACCACAATTTTCAAACCAGAACTTAATTTTGAAAAATTTGAAAATTTTGGTACGAACAGCATCGGCTGTGTTGCTTGACAAATCGTACCCAGATACGAATATCACGAGCCGTGTTGCTTGGCTATTCGTACCCTGGTACGAATAACATCGGTTTTGGGTACGAATAGCATATGCCGTGTTGCATAGCTATTCGTACCAGCTACGAAAAGCATTGACTGTGTTGTGTGGCTATTCGTACCCGGGTACGATTAGCATCGACCAATAACATTTTAGGATGACATTTTCAGTGATTTATCGCGAATTTTTTTTTCGAAAGCAAACGAAAGAAAAATTGAAACTGAAGAAAACGATATAATTTTCGTAATCTTAAAAAAGAAAACTGGTAGTTGCAAGTCATAATTTTTTCCAGTTTTCCCGCATCTTATTTGCCACGGACTTCATTCTCGCTAGTTGTAATGAAAATAACTAAGTTTTGTCCCATTTTTGCGATAGAGATAACTCCATGATAAAAAACGACTTGACGAAAATAGAAACGTAAATTCATTTTTATATTCGCGTTTCTATTATCAATTTTTATTCGTAATGCTGCCTATCAAAAATTCTACAAAGAATGGCACAAAGCTTTATGTTTGGTTACACAAAGAAAATCCTTCGAAATTTATACGCTATCACCAAACCAACCCACCAACAACATACAGTAACAAAAAATCAGAGGAAACTGAACAAAGTGAGGTTCAACTGTATACTTTTATTTGAGGGTAGCAATGGTGCTCTGCAAGTGTGCTATATCTTACGTGTACAAACTTTGTTGGATCAGTAGCAATAGAAAATAACGAAAAGATAATTTTTGTCTATTACTTTCATCGTTTCAGTAGCACAATGAGAGCAATTGCATAGGTATGCAGCTCGGCATTAGTGTTGCTGTTGTTTTTGTGTTAATGCACATTGTGGTAAATAATAAATTTTGGAGATGCCTAGATGCGCAGAAATGAATGAAGTAATTTTTCGAGGCGATTAACCGATTTTCTACAAAACATTTGACATAGTTTTGGAATGCTATCTGCATCAGAAAAACAGGCTTAGATATAGTTTATTATAACACAGCGCGAAAACCTCACTTTCTTACCACATTTTTTGATTTATTCTCTGAACACCTAGGGAATACTTTTCAATGATTTGTTTCTTGACTATTATAAGCGATAAAGCGATTTCATATTATCGTGATTCAAAATTTATTCCGTCATCTTCGCTTGAATCTTCCTCTATGTATAGCGGAAAAACTCACTTAAAGTAGAGGTGTGACGCAAGTCTTTTTTCGTCAACCTAAAAAATGTACTGATATGAGAGGGGGCGGCGCATTTAGTTTCGATACATTCAAACAAATTCTTAAATCAAAGTTTGGTTGTGTTTACAAAAGTACGTCACAATGCCGGACCCACCAGCGTATTAATTTTTCAATTCATTCAGTTTTCACACGAAAAAATGCAAATTTACGCAAAACAAGTAATAAACATATGAAGGGACCCGTACGTATCAGAATAGATGCGGCAAACAGAGTTGATGATACGAAAAGCTGGAACGTATTTAAGTAAATATTGCGTTCACATTAGACTGTATTGGAAATTGCCCGTTGGGCAATATTGAAAAACCCGTCCGAAGTAACGGTGTAAAAAAATTCTCCGAACGCACAAAATTGACCTCCAAATAGAGAAAAATGTTCTCCTCAATTTTGTCTACAACATAGCAAAAAACTATTTTTTGGGCTAAGGCCGACCTTAGTACTGACCTAGGGCCTTAAATAGAGGCCTCGGATGCATACTTCCATAGACAAAAATGTTTCCCTCAATTTGCTCTGCAACACAGCAAAAAACATTTTTTGATGTTAGGGCCGACCTTAGGACAGACATGAGGCCCACTTGAGCCCTAACACAGGCAAAAATTCTTTTATAAATTGTCTGCCGTGCCGAGATCTTTCAAACAAAAAAACGTTTTTGAAAATCGGTCAAGATTTACTCAAGTTATCGTGTTGACGGACACGGTACAACATATTGAACAAAAATGAAGATAATGGCGCTCCTTGCGGTACACCACAGTTGATGGCGATGTTCGTTGATTTTTGTTTATCCGGGTGTATGGTGACATGATTCTGGTTGATGAGGTTACCTGATACGCCAGCTGCTTGCAATAGTTGCAAGTTCTATTGGAAATTGCCGATAGGGCAACATTGAAAAACCCATCCGAAGAAACGGTGTAAAGAAACCTTTCCGAAAGCACAAAATCGACCCCCAAATATAGAAAAATGTTCTACTCAATTTTCTCTACATCATAGAAAAAACCATTTTTTGGGCTATGGTTGACCTTAGTACTCTAGTAGAGCTCTCGGACACACAATTCCATAGCCAAAAATGTTTCACTCAATTTCCTCTGCAACATAGCAAAAAAAAATTTTTTTTCGTTAGGACCCACCTTAGGACCGACATGACCCACTTTAACCCTAAGCACAGGCAAAAGTTTCTTTTATAAACTGTCGGCCATGCCCAGATCTTTCAAACAAAAAAAAATATCGAAAATCGGAAAAAATTTACTCGAGTTATGTACAAAAAACACATAGAGCCCTGGCAGAGACTCGTTTTTAGTGCCGCAGCTAAGTCCAAGGACTCAAATTCAAAAAAGTTTCTTCTATAAGTTGTCACTTATGCTCAGGTTTTTCAAACAAAATAAAATTATGAAAACCGGAAAAGATTTACTCGAGTTATGGACAAAAAACACATAGGCCCTAGTAGAGACTCGATTTTAGTGCCCTAGCTAAGTCCAAGGACTCAAATTCAAAAAAGTTTCTTCCATAAATTGTCGACTATGCCTTGGTCTTTCAAACCAAAAAAAAATTTTGAAAATCAGAAAAGATTTACTCGAGTTATGTACAAAAGACAAAAAATCACTTAAACGGACCTAGTTCGGTTGCCCTTGGGCCGACAGAGCTCAGATTCAGTTCCATAAAAGATTTTTTGATCACTTTTCAGGGAAAAAAAGTTTCTGAAAATCGGTTGAGTTTTACTCGAGTTATCGTGTTGACAGACGGACGGACGGACGGAAATTTTTTTGATTGTTGATTAGTCATCTAAAGACCATGATCGGTCCTCCCCTCCCCCTCCCTGCTCCCGGATCGAAATTAGACTGGTTACAAACGTCGTGGTAAAAGCATAAGACCCCTTTTCGAAGAACATCGTTCTTCGTACGGGTCTAAAAAGTCAAATTTTTCCAGCGTAAAAACTGAACATAAGCTATATGCATCAGAATAGATGTGACAAACAGAATAGATGTTGCAAAAAGACTCGAACGCATCGATGTAAATATTGGCTTAACTCCATGTCTATGTTTAAGTCTATGCAATTACGTTCAAATTAAATTGGATTAGAAATTGACGAAAGGCAGGCGCGCCGACTTTAGTTTGGGTCGTGGGGGGCAAAACCCACAGGTCTGTTCCAACCCTTCCAAATAATAAAAGTTATAAAATTTTGATTGCACAAACACTTTTATTTCATCAGCAATCAAGCGTACACCTAGTTTTTCATTGCAAATGTTAGGATAGGAGTGGGTCAGGCCAGAATGTGATCTGAAATCTGTTGATCTGAAGCTTTCAGGTCAGGTTCAGGTTGATTTTTTGTCAACCTGAAACTGACCTGAGTAAAACAGGTCAACCTGAATAAGGAATTCATCTCGGAGGTCAAGTTCAGGTTTGTTTTATTCAACTTTTACTTCGACAATCAAGTCAAAAAACATCAGGTTAATCAGGTCAACCTGAACCTGTAACTGATCTGGAGAAATCAGGTTGATCTGATGACATTTTTCAGGTTTCAGGTATCATTCCTGTCGGACCCGACCCGACCTCTTCCCATCCTTACGCCATGTTACATTTCGTGAAATAAATTCATCAAATTAGCAATTGGCTGTTTCGAAAAACAAAAATAGAGAAACTAGCGGTGTGCTTTTTCAAACAGAAACAAGGTAGAAGAAAAATTTGTCGCGAAAATACAAAAGAAACTTCGAAATTGATAACAGTGAGCTTGTAGCAGTGGACTACACGAAGATAAGGAAAGAGTATAACAGAGGCTAAATAAATATCAAAAAATTTCAATAATAAATCGATTTATTACCGCAATGGTCCAGAACCCCTGTACGTTTTTGCTAGATTCATCCCTGTTTACATATGATAAAAAAATACATTCTTAATTTTCGGCCCTTAGAAATCTGATACTCCGATTCATAGGGCCTTTTGATATTTTGCCCGATGGACCTTTAGGTAGCTGGTTGGTTGGTTGGTTTATTTGGGAAATATAATTCGATTTGTATACAAACAAAATACATCTAAATACTTAAGAGCTAAATTAAATGTATTCACCCGTCTGATTTACGTCCTGAATTAAAGCACTGAGGCCATCCTTGTTGGGCCTATTGTGCTGCACTTCCCTTTCCAAATAGAAAATCTTTTAAAATTTCCTTTCGAGTTCATTAAACCGCTTGCTCCTCGTGATAAAGGAAAGCACACCGGTCAATTTTAGTTCCAGTTGCTCTTCAGGAGTCAGATAGAAGTCTCCTAAGAGCCTCGTTCTGAGATCTTTCAGAGCCAGACAACTGCATATGAAATGCCTAGCCGTTTCTGGTTCTAGTCCACAGTTCTTGCAAGTTGGGTCTGCAATGATTCCCATCTTGCTGAGGTGGTAGTTCAAACTGCTGTGACCCGTTAAGATTCCAACTAGTTTACTCAATTCTGTCCTGTTTAGGCTCAACAGAAATTTCGTATTCCCGTCATTACACCCTGGCAAAAATTCTTTCGATTGCCTACAGGTTAAGAGCGTATCCTATCTCTCCTGGTGCCACCGATTCGTTCTTGCTTTCACTAAGGATTTCATCAGACCTGAATATCTACTGACAGCAGGTTCTGGTCCAATGAAGTTGGAATTACTTCCCTCTCTGGCCAAATGGTCAGCCTTATCGTTCCCTTGCACTCCTGAGTGTCTTGGTACCCATGTCAATGTGACTTTATTGTCTTTTGACAGAGTTTCCAGAGCTTCTATGCGCACCAAATAAGTCTATCGATAATATTCGGTTGGTCAACATAGCCATGATCCATCTGATCAGTGTCCTTTCCACGCCGAATTTTCTCATAGCTGTATTAATGACACCGAAGGTAACTTTATTAAAAGCTCCTTCCAAGTCTAAAAACCTTGCTAGAGTCTTTTCGCCGAAATTCATTGACTTTTCTAGATTGAAAACTACCTGATGTAGAGCTGAGTCTACAGATTTTCCTGATTGGTAGGCATGTTGGTTCTTGTGTAACGGCTTCGACCTCAAAATGACGTCTCGCACGTATCTATCACACATTCTCTCGAGCGTTTTCAGCACGAAGGATGTGAGGCTTATCGGTCTATACGAACTTGCTTCGTCGTACGTAGCACGACCGGGCTTCGGTATAAACTTGACTAAGACCTCTTTCCAAGACTCTGGTATGTAGCCCATAGCCAGAATTGCTTGCAAAATCTTTTTCATCGAGAACTTCCACCACTTCGCCGTTAGATGTAGTGTACGTCCCGTCCTCTTTTTTCAACATTTCTGGGTAAATCGGGTTTTTCGCTAAGGCCTTGTTTAGTTTGGCAGTAGCTTTCAAGTCTTGGACTTCGTCAATAAACTTCAGCCACGACCTCCTCTTCGCGGAGGTAGCTAGTGCGGCCCTGGATGTGGTCATAGTCGCCAACTAAGAACTAGAATCTAATCTAGTGATCAAGTTGTATGAGAATTCATTCTAAATTAAATTGTCCTTTTGTTAAAATGTGTTTGTCTCTAAATTATTTTTTTAGTTATTTCTGCAAAACTAACAGCTTTCGCGGTTAAGTGTTTGAATTGCTCGTGGGGGGCATTAGCCCCCTTCGCTCCCCCCCCCATACTCGGCGCGCCTGACGAAAGGCAAATTTGAAAACCCCTCCGAAGCAACGTCGCAAAAAACCTCTCACAGAGCACTTAGAGTAGGCCGCTCACCCATACTTCCATGGAAAAAAAAGTTCACTTCAATTTACTTCACAACATAGCAAAAAAATTTTCTTCGATGGGGGATCACCTTAGGACCGACCGATGGCCCTAAGGAGAGGCGTTGGACCCATAATTAATGGACAAAAAAGTTCGTCTCTGCACAAAGAGCCTCATTATTAAAGAAACATTCACGAAAAACCACTAAATATCGTGAGTGAGGCATTGCGTGAGTTGGGTCCATAAAACGACCTCACAGCCCGAACCACTCAACCGATTTTCACTAATTTAATTTACGTGATTTTCCGATGTCATTTCATTTAACATCTTGAAGAGCGATTTCCGTTCGAAGCTCGCAGAGATATAAGCAAAAAGTTACACCAACCTTCAAAAAACCACGTTTTTGAACACTTTTTCGAATTCAATTCCATAATTCGGATTTATGTGGAAAAAACACGTTACCCCCTAGTATAGACTCAGTTTTAGGTCCCTGGACGAGAGTTTTACTCGAGTTATCGCGGTGACAGGCGGACGGACGGATGACATACAAAAGTTTTCCAAACGACATATGAAAAGACAATTCTTTGGCTAGGGCCGACCTGACTTTTGGGCCCTGAGTAGACGAAATAGCAAAGAAAATCTCACTCTAAGCTCACTCAGTGCCAGACAGGCGCATATGAAACGCGGCTGTCTCCGGCTCGGTGCCTCATACTCTGCAGATCAGGTCGCTCACATGTTTCATCTGGAAATTGAGTAATTGGAGGGTTTTCTTCCGTTAAAATTTGTACCCCTGCGTGGGTTCGTCCTGCTCGAGTTGATTTAAACTTGGTGCCGAGTGGTTCTTCTTTATCTCTCTACGTGTCACCTCTTTCGAGCATGAGAGACAGTAGTGTACGTGCTTAGAGAAATATCCACTGCTGCCCTACTTTCAGCCTTTGATCCGTCCGTGTATATCTAAACGCTTCCTTCTGCAACGGGCCGTGAGAGTGCCGTATAGTGTAAGAAAATTAAACTTTGAACTTACAAAAATTGGGACAAAAGCAAACTAAGCTGGATTCGATAGGTCTCAGGTGACCAGAATGACGTCCCCAAAGTCCCCTTGGATATCTTCATGCGGACTCGAGAAAAAATCGGTAAAAACTGAAAAAAGTGAGGTTACGTATAACATTTTTTTGGTTGTTCAATAGGGTGTTTATCAAATTTTGAAGTTTTTTGAGAAATTCGAGGTTTTTATGTCTTAAATGCGCAAAATCGTTCAACTATTGAATAAAGTACAAAGATATTTTGAGGGGGTGAAGGTTTCGCATAAACTGTATTTAAGACATGAGAACCTTAAATTTCTCAAAAAAGTTCAAAATTTGAGAAACACCCTATTGTTCAAGGAAATTTCAATTTTCCAACTTTTTTCACAAACCTATATTTTTCCCTTATTCTACACATCCTAAAGTTTTCAGAAATGTGTCACAATAAGATTTTGTATGTCTCTCACCCGAGATATGAATTTTCAAAGTGAAAATTTCGTGTAAAAATTGACCACCGAGAAATTTTTTTTTTACTTTATACCGACATTCCCAAAATAGGTGTCTCTAAATTTTTGATGTTAGAGGCCTTGACACATCTTCGGACTATGCTGAACATTTTCTAAGAAGTATGTTATAACTTTCCACTTCAGACGAAATTTTTCTTCGAATGTCGAAAATTTCCTTCACGGTGGAAAATGTCTACGAGACCAAAATTTATATGCAAAATTTCGGTGTTTTTGTCAAACAAATTCGTTGCAAATCAATTAACAATCCAGCAAAATTGTTTCTCGTTGTCTGGCGAGTGCCGGAGAGACAAAAAAATACCTCCGTTGGCCATAGTGGCGCCACTAGCGCTTTTCTTTAAAAATTCTTTTTTTCTTAAAAAAAAGTACCAAGCACATCAGGTCGGCGTGAAAGAAAAAGTTGTCTGGTGGATGGCGAGTGACCAAAAATGTGAGCAGCGTTGGTTATGGTAACGCTACCAGTGCATTTTCTCTAAGATTTTTGGCTAAATCTTATCTTCTTACCTTACCTAACTTACCTTACTAAATCTTACCTTTTAAAATATTTCTTTGTTTGAAACAATAGTTGCTCCCCTTGTTTTCTATGCAACTGGCAATACGCGGCGCACGACAGGCATCGTTCAAAAGTCAGCGAAAAAGTCAGTTCAGAAGTACGAGTACTATGGGTTTACCACTATATTTGTATTTAAGAAGCAGGGGAGCATCGATCATGGTCGGTCATTTTGTCGGTCCGTCTGTCTGTAATTAAACAGTAAATATTGACCGATTTTAAATTTTTTTACTCTGAAAGGACTTACAGGAAGGGAATCATAAGCTTGTGCACCGCTTTTATTTTTCTTTTATCGCTCTTTTCACGTATTCCAGGGCCACAGAGAAGTGAAAGCCACCGGGAAGTGAAAGCCACCGGGAAGAAAAAGCCACCGGGAAGAAAAAGCAACGAGAAGAGGGAAGTAAAAGCCGCCGGGAAGTCGAAGCCACCGGGAACTCGAAGCCACCGAGAACTCGAAGCCACCGGGAACTCGAAGCCATCGGGAAGTCAAAAGCACCGGGAAGTTAAAGCTAAAGGGAAGTGAAAGCCACCGGGAATTCAAAGCTACCTGAAAGGCAAAGCCACCGGGAAGTGAAAATTTTTAGTTTACAATTTCGCAGATGCGATTAGAGCGAAAGATGCCCGAGCTTCCCAAACTTAAAACAAAAAACGAACTTGAAATGTTCATATTTTTAAAATGTTCACCTGCGGCGCTACACGAAATCAATCAACCCTAATTGCTAATTAAGGCGACAAAGTATGGGTTACTGATGGAATTAGCCAAAGAACTAACCCTTCATGTGTTATTAAAGCAGATTATTATTATTTTAAAATTGGGGGAGAGTTAACAGAATCAGAACGGTACAAGGATGTGTTGCATTTCTACTACACAGATGGAACATCGTCGAATCTCCTTGTGGGGACGAAAAAACGATGGAACAACTGTGCAGTCTATCGATTCGAGTGTGATCTGAACGGAATTTACGATTTAACCGACAGATTAGAAAATTTAACTGTTGACATATGAATGTGATTATGCTGTGATAATTCGTAGATCAATGAAAAACATTGTATTTTGAACAGTCATTGGAATAAATAAGTAAGATGAAATAATCATTTATTTAGCATAGCTATTTTTAAATCACAAAGAAGTTCATCACATATGAAAATAGAAGAAAATCAAATTAGAATCATTCCTTTCACCGTTTGTCTCAATTTCCATTTAAAATTATTTTCGCTAGTCTCAAATTTGGCAACTGATTAAACAATATCAAGCCCATGTGGAACAACGAGTTCCTTTCACCACAGTTCTTCCGCAAAGTTACACGGAAGTCGTTTCTAGAAATTGTCGCGTAGCCATGTATATCTGCATTAAAAGTCACCATTTCCATAAGATATTGAGGCAGCAGACCGAGTTTTAATTTCAAGATAAATGTTATAGTCGCAGCGTACACTCGTTGCTTTACACTTAACCAGTCCAATGCTCCCAACATGAACGATACAGGAGTGAGTTTACCGCATATAAACACAGCTCTCATTACACGGTTTTGAAGCTTTTGCAGCCTATCAAATGCTGATTGATTGCTCAGGAACAGTATCGATGAGCAGTAATCGAAGTTCGGTGCGATGATTGAGTTGTAAATGTTGATACGCGCTCCCATCGTTAAATTGCTCGCTAACCTCGCCAACACTTGCACCTTCTTTGCTACTTTCTTGCAGACATAGTCCTCATTCTCCTTGAAGAGTAACTTATCATCAATCAATACGCCGAGATACTTCATAGTCTTCACCACTTTAATTTCTTCATCATCCACAGTTATCTTGTTTACTACTGACACATATGAAGGGTGCGTTATGATCATCGATTTCGTTTGAGTCACGTTCAGTTTCAGCTTATTTAGACGTAGCCACATACTAATTTTCTATAATTCACTGTTTATGCGATTGATCAGCATATCATTGTCTTTTCCATGCCCATTGTGTCATCTGCAAACAGATTCACGAACGCGTTCATCAGTTGAGTAGGTAAGTCGTTTATGTAAATGATGAAGAGAACAGCTCCGAGAACCGATCCTTGTGGCACTCGAAGCTCCTTAGGTTTGCTACTCGATTCAAGCCCATTCACCTTTGTCTTTTGACGCCTGCTTCTGAGATCCCCTTCGGACCAGTTAAAAAAAGACTTTTGAGTATACTCATTTTGAGACTGTCGAGCATACTCATTTTGAGTCTATTTGAGACTGTTGTGTATACTCATTTTGAGACTATTTGAAACTGTTGAGTATGCTCATTTTTAGACTATTTGAGGCTGTTGAGTTTACTCTCATTTTGAGACTATATCAGACTGTTGAGTATGTTCATTTTGATGCTATTTGAGATTCTTGAGTATGCTAATTCTGAATTGCATTTTGAGAAGCTTTTTTGTCGCCACTGATACTGAAAAACTTTTTCATTTTGTTCGTAGAGCCGCCACGTACTATTTTTTCTTCACAATTCGCGATTAACTTGAAATTATATTAGAAAGTTTTTTTTTTACTTACTTTTTCTGGTCACCCATCTAAGTACTAACCGCGCTGAATGATGCTTAACTTTGCTTGTGGACCGCCAACGACGTAACTCATGTTGCTAAATTGCACATGCGTATTTGTAGTTTTATTTTGAACCGTTGTTACGAAAGGATATGAGACTGTTGAGTGTACTCATTTTCGACAAAAATATTTTTTTATTTTTTATTTAGGCCTTCGAGACTGTTGAGTATGCTCAATTGTGATAAATATTCTTTTTAGCCAGTGAGACTGTTGAGTGTACTCATTTTGACACTGTTGAGCACGTTCAATTGTGAAAAATATTTTTTTAGCCAATGAGACTGTTGAGTGTACTCATTTTCGACAAAAATATATTTTACAATTTTATTGAGACTTTTGAGGCTGTTGAGCATGCTCAATTGTGAAACAGTCTCACTGGCTAAAACAAATATTTTCCACAAAGGAGCATGCTCATCAGTCCCAAAAGCCTCAATAAAATTGTAAAAAATATATTTGTCGAAAATGAGTCACTCAACAGTCTAATTGGCTAAAGAAAATATTTTTCACAATTGAGCATGCTCAACAGTCTCGAAATGAGCATACTCAGCGATCTCAAATAGTCTAAGTGACCTCAGTCAGTCTAAATCTAAAAAAAAATTTTGAATGAGTGTACTCACTGGTCTCATTAATGATGATTTTATAAAAAAAAGCGAAATTGAGTACTTCAAAAAAGTTGAGTTCAAAAATTGAGACTGATTTGAGGCTGTGAGTACACTCAATTTTAGTACTCACGGAGACTGCCATTTTCACTCGGGACGTCATCTCAGCAATACTTATTTGTATGGTTGCGTGGTCGGATATTTTTTCAGGGAGCAGCGGTTCCGCTTTCAGGTCCAAATTCGCCATGACAAGATCGATTGTACTTTTCAAGTTTTCAGTTATCCTGGTCGCTTTGTTCACGTACTGTTTCAACCCAAATAAGATAATTACTTGCCGTTTTTTGGTTTGGTACGTTACATACTTAAGTTAGTCGATATTGAAGTCACCACAGATTATCGTCCTGTTGATTCTCGGAATGTTTCACACTATTCTTCGAAGTATTCTACACATGTCTTTTTACCGCCGTTAGGTGAGAAATAAACCACAGTAGGTAAAATCCAAGTTTAATGGTCAAGTGGGGGGGAGGGGTGTAGGGGACCAACCCCCCATCAATAATCAGTGATAATTTTGTGGCGGTCCCTTAAGGGGGCGGAGGGAGGGGCTCCCAAAGTTGGATTTTTTTTTTCGTTTTTTTGGCATTTTGTGACTACTTTTGGGGGGGAAAAGGTGGGGAGGAGTTACGGAAGAGTATTGAGCGCTTTAAAAACCCGGAAAAAACACTTTACATAGCCGAAAAAGTATTTTGGAGCGCTTTAAAGATGAAATTGTCCAATTTTAGCATTTGCTGAGTGTACACACGCGTGGAGGCTGCTAATGTGTTCCCCATGACCCTTCGGGGTCGTATTACGATCGTGACCCTCCGGTTCGTCAGTCCCGGAGTATTTAACGACTCCAAACACCTCGTAATAGCCTGTCTACTCATCATAAAATCGTTGCAAATCTTCTTGCAATTCCCAAAAGTGCTTCTCGATTTCAGACTCTATTACTTGCCCGTTACCGTCATACAGAGATCCCGCAAACTTGCAAAATTCAGCGAACGGATCCATTTTCTTGGCTCTGCACGATCGCAAAAATAAGTATTTGCTCAGTTTGCTGGCCAAAAACTCACTTTTGCGGTTGTGCGTACCAACAACTTCTTTCGCGTGGCGCCAAGATGTTTCGATACCGTTGGTGTGCGCACCTGTTTCCGGGTCCTTGAACGTAAGCGAATGGTTGACGGTTAAGTGTTGGAAGCCTTCGTCGTTCAAACACTTGTACGACCGCCAACAGTCCGAGATGATTGTGGTGCCTGGCAAAA
>CM055406.1:121642416-121676516 GCA_029228625.1 Pseudolycoriella hygida
CTCTACGGAAGGGGGGTGGTGGTGGTTACCAAAGAAAGCGTGAAGATGTTGAGTGTTATATGGAAATTTAGAACGTTTTGAACAATTTTTCTATGTGAAAGTGGGGGGGGGGGGGAATTCTATAACACAGTCTGTGACGTCATTTGTGAATGAACCCCACAAATATTTTATTTTGGTCTAAATCGTTCAGAAAGGTAAAGGTAAGTGACAATTTGATTAGGGCAAAAGAGAAATAAAATTAACTTTTCGGACGCAATTACCTGATCCAAAATTAAAATTAAAAAGCGGCACCATCGACTCATTAGCCATTTGAATTCACGTTCACTTACCTTTACGTTTCCTTTATGAAAGTCAGATTTAGACCAAAATCAAATATTTGTGGTGGTTTATTTCCCCCCCCCCCCCAATTTCACATAGAAAAAGTGTTCAAAACGTTCTAAATTTCCATATAAAACTTAACATCTTCACGCTTTCTTTGGTAACCACCCCCCCCCCTTCCGTAGAGTACACCGTCACTTGTGAACAGCTCTTTTTCGCATATCCAGCTGCAGATCATGTTTCAGGGCAGTTATACAGAATTCTTCAGCTGAAAATAGTCCAGAAAAAGTTGCAAATATTGACCTTTCTGACAAAAGTTGTTCCAGACCGGTGCAACAGCCTTAAACCGGGGAAGTCTTTGCATGCTCTTATAGTAGGAGTAGTATACTAGAACACCGCATACTCAGTTTTTCGGTTCATCGCTACTTCAAGCAGTAAAGCGTTTCCGAATTTTTCACCTAAAATGATTAATAACTCAGGAGTGGGGGAAGGCTCCAAGGAATCCAATGATGAAAAACCTTTGTATCATTAGGGTTTACCATCCCATAGAAGTTCATTTGATTTCATTTCGTTTTAGCCAAAAAACCATTTTTACCACCCCCCGACATGCACTTACTTAGCACACCATAACTCCCCCAAACTATCAAATTTTCCAAAAATGAGAAATTTCTTTTCTTACAATAGAACAAGGAATCGAATGGCACATTCATCGGGAAAAAGTAGGAACAATTTGTCCCAAAATCGTTTGAAGTTTTCGCAAAATCACTCTTACATGAAAGATGTTTTATTTGTTATTGCTATCTACGAAAGAAGCGATTGATTCATGAAAATTGTGGTTTTTGACGCATTTATCATGCCATAGAACAATTTCATTCAGTCGATTTTCCCATACATTTACGAACCACCCTACTGTATAAATGCAAAACCACTGTTTCCATTCAACTATTCAAAAGTTTTCCCTCTTATAATATATAGGATTTACGACGAAAGCAATCGTTTACGTTTTCGTTCTAGTACGTCACACCCATTTTCCCTACCCTTATATAAAATGTCATTCATATGCGGCAGCACCCTCTTTCATTAATATATCGATTTCCCCTAATGTGATGTGTAAGTGTAATACATTTCCATTTAAAGGTCAGAACTACTGAAATCGTTTCCTCGATTTTTTTTATCCGCATTGTAACTTTGAAATTGAACATCAAAAACTGATTGAAGATTCGGTTTTAGAAATTATGTAATTTGTGATTGAAGTAAAATTAAAAAAATGTTGCAATACGTGAAGGGAAATAAAAAATAACATTTTTTTTACTGAAAATCGGTTTCATTGACGAAAAATTCACGAAAGGAATTTCACTATATTTGCTCAGTTGAAAAAGGATTTTCCGGGATATAACAGCATAATTTTTACATTTTGAGGTTTCGAGTGTTACAATTAAAAGATATCCTTATGATCGGATCATTTTGGAATTTGTGTAGAGCGTGCCCATCAATGCCTGTAGACAAGGTGAGAATTTTTTTTACTTTTATTTTAGCGTAAAAAATATTTTTTTTTTGTTTCTTTAGATTTTCTTTATTTTTCTTCACACGACCAACATTTTTTTTTTTCGTACATTTTGAGGATTTATGGAATTTGTCAATACCAAGTCCCTTGGCACTTTTTGGACTAATATTGTCGAATTTTTTTTTTTTTTGCAAGTCTGGACATTTTTGTCAATTAGCGATAGAAAACCCGCAATAGTTTCTTCTAATACGTTAAGACGTAATTTGAGTGGATTGAAAGACATTTCTATGGTTGGACTTAAATCTTTGGGCAACGAAATATCGATCTTCCTATTTACGTAATATAAATCGCCGGTAGCGTGATATGTTTTGTGCTATGGTTTTCTTGCTCATGTCAAAGGGATGTATTTACCGTATATGTATTAATATGTCAGAAAGCAGCTAGGACGTACGATTTTTTTTTATTTGCATGCATTACATTGGCGTATGAGGTCATATGTTTGCACTGAATTTTTATTTCGACTAACAATTAATTTTGTTTGGTATTCACTTCAATATGGACATTTTTCTGTGAATTTCAAATGAATTACGAATCGTGTATTGTATTCCTGGAACTCATTTTTAGAAAAATCAATCAAATTTAAATATTTATAGCCTTTGCTGATTACCATTTAAATATAGTGTGAACCAATGTGTCACAAACTAATCTATTTTAAAATAATTATTCATTCGTTTCTTCTTGAAGCGATGAAAGATCCTTAAAGAAAACAATTAAAAAACAATTTGTTGGATCTCTTCGTTTCCCTTGCTAACGAAGTAAAGAACAGAATTTACATTTTCAGATAATCAAAATTAGCTCGTGTACCGGCTCGTGTGCGGGAGGTAGAAAATGTTCAGGTACATTCGTCGTTATCTTTCATCATGACCATCGAGCTTTCAATGTATCTCGCACTCTCAATATAGTAGTTACCTAATGCAACATTGTCAGCCATCAAACAATTCAAATAGATCGATAATCTCTTAAGGTGGTGTTTCACAAATTGATGGCGTACTTTGTTACAACTTTTCTGAAAATCTCTGAAACATCCAGCAATTGTACTTCTTTCATGCAATAAATTGTTCCTTCCTGAAGTACATGAAGCAACTGGATCTTCAATCTGAAATACGTAGCCTTCAGAAAGTTGCTACAGGTGAAAGATTGTTATTTCGGCCGGGGGGCCGGATGTAAAAGTGATGTTAGGTAATGTTAGAGCTAATAATGAGTACTTCACGGGAATGTAATTTTCAATTCGACTCCAGGTTGCGTGCTTTGTCATGGTTAAACGGTACAAAGTAGGCAGCCTGGTGGCAAAAATTGAAGTGTATCCAGGGGCGTGACAGTCTTTTGTTAAGAACACGTCGCAAAAATGGAAACTGTTACATTTGCGATGTTTTTTTTAAAAGAGAATCCTGCGTAAATGAAAAACTATTCAAAATTATATCTCATTTACTCTGAGTGGATGACACTTACACAAATAATAGATGAATCAGAATTCAAAAAGTTTAAGTATGAAGTTACAAATTTGCTTTGAAATAACATCGCAAACGAACTTGGAATGCGATGATTTTTCAGAGCAACTTTCGACCTTGATACTCAAATTTTTGAATTCTGATTCATCTATTATTTACATAAGAGTCATCCTTTCACATTATATGAGCTATAACTTTGAATAATTTTCGATTTACGCAGGACTTTGTTCTAAAAAAAACATCGCTAATTTCACAGTTCACATTTTTGCGACTTACTTACTTACTTCATTGCAAAAGAAATCAGCTGATTTCATTCATAAATTCTCCAAAATCAGCTGACTTCATTGAACAGTTCAAAAATCAGCTTTTTTTGCAACTGCATCTAACATCACGTCGAGTATTACTTGCAAATATTAAAACAAAAAACTGTCACTTGTCTGCTAATTTATCGGCTCTCTCATTCCCTTGGATGCCAGAGTGACCCATAGAGTAATAACCTCATTATTCTTTACCCAGCTCATTGAGAGTTTCCTTACATTGAAGTACCATAGCACCATGGCCGAACTGACCATGGGTGATCCCAGGGCTTCAATTGAGTTTAGGCTATCCGAGCAAATGTAGAGTCTTTTATGCTGAAGATTCTTGAAGATCTCTCTCTTGAAGGAGCTCCGCTTGCATTACAGTGGTAAAGTATCCCAACGATATACAACCTTCAATCCCGGCTTCATCACTGATAAAGGCAGCTCCAGACAGCCCTTCGTTCTTGAATCCGTCACTAGGCCATCCACTGGGGGATAGATTTTTTCCATGCCTAACCATTCTTCCCTGCTCGGTATGACACACTTAAAGTTATCGTCCAGCATCAAGATAGTCCAGATCTGGTTACTCCTCATGAGGAGAGTTCTCTCTTTTATTAGGTTTGTAATTCCCATGTGTCCTTTAGCCGAGCCCGGTGCTCAAAATCCATTGCATTGGATATTAAGAGCTGAGCTGACTGTACAGCTGTGGCTTTATCTACCTTCTTTTTTGCTGTCCCTATCTCTACTCTAGCTCACCAGACAATGCACCCATGGCAGAACATTGGTCTAACTACTGCTGTGTATATCCACCAGATGGCTCTCCTCCGAAGGCGTTTCTACACATCCAAAAAGTTCCAGCTCCTTCACTAACTTGTCTATAAGATGCATAATTCAGGTCATTCTATAGTCGAAGGTGACCCCTAGGTATTTTACAATTACCCTACGGTTAAGTATTTCCCCGAAGAGTCTAAAACTTTCGAGCTCCCGTTCCTCAACCTTGTTCTTTCCTTTAAAAAGAATCAGTTTCGTTTTTCCCGGATTTACTCTTTACACCACTTTACACTACTTTTAGCACTTCTCTCATCAGGCCCCCCAAAGTCGTCGGGCAGATTCCTCCAGGGAGGTGACAGTCCTTTGTTCTGAAACGTGCAAATGCTATTCAGAGTGAAGTTAGCTGCAGTTGCGATAGTAGCTAACTTCATTACAAACAGTTTACAACGCACTAATTTTCATCTTTACTCCAGGCTGCGTTCTTGAGCTATGTTTATATGAAATTGGCAGCGGCACTCTGGTGTAAAATTGAAAATTAGTGCGTTTTGATTTTTGTTTCTCGTGAGTTATGTATACCAAAGGCAAAAACTGGTTATCGATAAACGAGAAGCATACGAAATACTTCTTGTCTCAAACCAGAAGAAATATTAAGAGGCTAACCGATATACTAACAGGCCATTGCTCACTGAACAAACATTTGTTCACTTGAAGCTGGTGGACAATTCTTACTGTAGTAAATGCGGAAAGATCGAAACAGCTGAACACTTTCTCTGCCACTGTCCAGCCTTTAGGCTGGTCAAATTTGCTTTCAACCTTGCAAATATTAGGACAAAAGGAAATAAAACGGGATTCGATAGGGCTGAGGGGTGTCTACCATAGCCCGAAAGTCCCAAAAAATCCCACTAGGAAAACTAGGAAAACCCAAAAAATTGAGGTTTTGTGCAAGCTTTCTGTTACTGTTAAAGCAAAATCTAAGTTTTCCAAAAAATTTTCCGATGACTATTTTTCCCAAATTTTAAATAGTTGAAAGTTTCTAAAACACTTTACCTCACCAATTTTTAACATTTTTTGGCTGAGATACTATTTTTCAAATTCAAAATTTCATTGAAAAAATGACCTCCGCGAAAACTTTTTTCGACTTTATACCGGTATATCGAAGAAACCTTGCTCCTTGGGAAAAATAGTCATCGGAAAATTTTTTGGAAAATTTAGATTTTCCTTTAACAGTAACAGAAAGCTTGCACAAAACCTAAATTTTTTGGGTTTTTCGCAATTTTCTCAAAACCCTACAGTGGGATTTTTTGGGACTTTCGGGCTATGGTAGACACCCCTCAGCCCTATCGAATCCCGTTTTATTTCCTTTTGTCCTAATTTTTGCAAGGTCTTCCATACAAATTTTGCTGATTTTGACTAGCCTACTTGGCGAAATCAAGAGCAAAATATCTAGGTACCTATCGACTGGGCTACGGGTCTATTTGGAGCATTCATCCCAAGCACATCCTCAATTTTTTGTACAGCTGCTCGTCGATCAGTTAATACTTACAAATGCAGCCTCACTGAGGTCTTAACTGTGGGTGCGCATAACAGGCCCAATTGAGGCCTAGGTGCTAGATTCTCTCAAGGAATCTGCCCACTTATCCTATCCTATGTACACCATTCTTTGACACCAGGCTACCTTTTTGTCATGACTCAACGGCACATCATATGCAGCCTGGTGCCAAATTGAAAATCATTGCGCCGTAAGTACTGGCTACTAGATTACTATTTCCAATGCATAAATTTTTAACACCAGCCTGCCTTTCCGGACTTTGCTACTGTAGCACCACCTTACCTAAATCTGAGAACTCTTAAAACTCATCTAGATAATATTCTCCAGTTAGCTCGTATCTTCTAAATTATTCCGAACCTGCGCAAATGACTAACCCTTTCCTTTTCTTCTAAAGATGAAACACCTACCTAAGTTCCCCCTAATAATTCTGTTTCAACATGGGTATTTCTTTACTCCCTTTTATTAACCTTTGTCAAACCCCTAAAAACCCTCTCACAACTGTGAATATCTCGTTTTTCGGTATTCAGTTCCATCTTCTGTAACTGTGTAGTCACTAAAATAATTTGCGTATTGATATTCCTCCATTAAATTCGTTACTGTCTCCTAGCCCATACAAATTATGAAGAATAGAAGAGAACGACAAGAACCCTGAAACACACCTTCTTTTACCTTCAAAGACAAATTTGTTTTGATATATTCTAACCCCAGCTTACTCTCCACTTATGCCGCACTCGCTATGGCTGCCTGAGACAGAAAATCTTATCCTGATATTTTCCGAGGAGTATGAAACCGCCTTCAATGTGACCATTGACCAGTCCCACCCGACCCGGCTCAAAAGCGAATTTCTCTGTAGTTACAACATGCCTACCATACCCTGTTCACAGAACGTTATATATCGGAGCACTGACACCGAAGCGCAGGTCAGCAGGCACTGCAGAAGACTTCAAGGCTCCATATAATTTAGTGGTCTTGACTTTCTATAAGGTTGCTTCAGCTCATAAATAGTCTAGTGAATAATTCCTGTTTCAAACTGTACTCGCAAGTAAAAGTTCGACTCGTACATACATATTCGATAGAATGTAATAAGCTCAAAGCACAACTACCAAAAGTTATTCTTTCATCCACGTTTCGAATAAATTTACACTCAAAACTAGCAACGAACTTTTTTTTAAAGAAACCTTGAAATCTTGAAAGAACGAAACTTTCTACGGTTCAATTCATGATTTTGAAATGGTTGTTGTGATAGTTTTGTCCATTTAACGCTCTCCAAAAATCTGAACCAGTAGAAGGGACGGAAATGAAATAAGAAGCGATCTCATACTTTCTCAAAGTATGAGGGTTAGGGATTGTGCACATATGACGTCATACTTGCTATAAAATCCAAAAAGTCTATAACTGCAAACTGGTCAGAGATTTTGTTATAGCACTCCGGATACCTCCCCCCCCCCAAACACACCCCCTATTTGGGGGGATAGCAAGAGTTCTATAAACAAAAATTGCTGTCCTGACCAGGGCCTATTATGTTGCATTAATTCACAAAAATTCACAAAATTCACAAAAATTCGCAAAAAATTCACAAAAATTTGCACTGCTTTGCGTTATACCTCGTTTCTTATAAATGTTTTCTAATGCATTTTCGAATATTTTGGATGTTTAATTTTTGTGCTAGGCCTTTGAAGAATAGTTTCAAACTGATTTAGGCAAGGCATTTCATTCATGAAAAATTTCACATGTCACGCGAGAATCGTCTTCTTGAAATTCTCCCCTCCTTGAGCTTGGGTCCCCTTCTCGGTATTTTTCGTCACATAATGACACAACGATTTTAAATCTCGCCAAGGGGGGTGTCCCGCAAAGTGTGGTCTAGAGAAAATATCTGCCCTTACGGGGTCTAAAGTGCAGAATCCCATATACTTACGGTCGACTTTATGACAGAATCAAAGCCCGCGAAGGGGCAGATCCATCAATACAAAACACATGACAGATATGTTAATGAAAAATAAATTGCAACAAAATCGGAATGCCTCAAAATCCGGACGATTCTTATGATGCGAAATCATCCTGATTTTGAGGCATCCGGATTTTGTATCTTCCGGATTTTTTGTCTGGATTTTGAGTGTCCGGATTTTGAGTGTTTGGATTTTGTTCTTCCGGATTTTGATGGTGAGCCCTTTATACTCTAATGTATGGATGTGCTTATTCGTTACTACCACGAGCTCTGTATTCAATTCACTTTACAGAACAAACAGACCCAAGGACCCGGCGTTTCCGAACAAAGAAAGCATATTTAAAGAATGCGGGTCGTGTGAATCTCTGATCTGACAACTGCGTTGACCATGTTCGAGAAATTCACGAAATTCGAAAAAATTCTCAAAATTCGCAAAAATTCACAAAATTTGCGAAAATTCACAAAATTCGCAAAAATTCACAAAATACACCAATAAATTCGACATAATTGGGCCTGGTCCTGACTGAGTTATGACCCTTTTATGGATACAGATTTTTTATAGCAAGTGTGACGTCATGTGTGCACGACCCCTTATAGCGTTTATTAGTTAGTTCCTGAAAAGCTGAAATAAATACGGTTTCACCTGCCTTTCTTAGTTGGACCACTTGTGGGTAGAGACACAACGGCCTTCAGAGCCCGCCGAAGTGCATAGGTTTTTGGGTGCGAGTAGGAAAAAGTTTAAAATTCGTCTTTTTTGGCGTGCACAGATCGATAAATTAATATTGCTTTTTGATGAAACTGGTTGAGAATGTGCTGCCATGTATCTCAGTGAGAAACGATTTAGTCAGAAACTTCAATAATTTTTGCAGTCACAACAGCAGTTAAAGGATCCACAAAATTTTCTTTAAATTTTACTGTTTCCATTAACTTATAGAATGAGATTGCAGTCGTTTAATTTAAAAAATGATTTATGTAAATTTCAGTTGAAACTAGGATTTTTTAATGATGCAAAATTAAGCTGCATACCAATTAATGCAATTAGAAGTTATGTTCCTGTTAGGTGTTGGGTGACGGAAGGTGAAGGGGTGAATAGGTGATTCGTTTCATTGAAAATGCAACCCACCCTTCGCCAGAACAAGACAGATTGATAGAACCCCCATTGGCTATTTCAAAATTACATTCACCATTTTATTATAACTATTTCCGTAAATTATATTTTCGCAATAAAAGTATATAACATTTTTTCCACTGCTGAGAAATCAATAATAAAAAGTTTGTTTTTCAAATTAGCTATTTTAGTGTTGATTTCATATGGAGTTATGGAAATAATTTATAGTCAAATGAGACATTCTACCGAACTGTTGTTAATGACTGCAACCTTCACAATTCCAAAGCGCCCCTAGAGATTGCAGTGTATTGTATGTGAAGATATAGATTATTTCGACACTGCGAGTGTTCCCCATTTTTGAAAATTAACTAATGGAATTTTAGTCGTTTTTAGAGCTACTTATTGGATGTTTGTTCGTTTGTTTTGAGACTTCTGAAGATCGGACTATTCCGTTTTGTACCGATTATTCTGTTTTGCTCCAAGAAACGATCGTTTCTATTAAAAACAAAAAACATTGTTTCAGAACGAAAAAATGATGCACTTTAGTTACTGTGAATTTTCATTTTCTAAGCAGTTAGAAGAGTCGATGGAAAACTGCTTAAACGATTGGATCAAAATGATCAAAATGTTTTTTCGTTTCGTTTCATTCCAAGAAGGCAAACATTATCTGGACGACTTCAAGTGCAGTAAACGAGCTAGTTCTACTTATGAATCGATTTTTTGGACTTTGTCGTATCGCCTAGAATTCATTATGTGAGTAATGGAATGGAAGATACTGTCTTGTCACAAAATGTCAAAAGGTTTAGACGTACTACATGGGGTGAAAAATCCGCGGCCTAGCAATGAAAGAACTAATTTGTACCTATGAAATTAATTTTATTCTTCAACGTAGTTTCCCTGAAGGGAAATGCACTTAGTCCAACGGTCCTGCAACATTTGGATACTTCAATGGCGCTTCAATGGCGTAATAGTTAGCTCGTTTGCTTTCCAATATTCGATTGAGTTGTCAGTGTGATTATTCGAAACTCACCCGCAACAGAAAAAAATCGGTTGTCAGACGTGTACGCAAATACACGGCTGGCTGAATCGGTTCAAATCTGGTGTAGTTGTTTGTTAAGAGCTGTCAGACGGCTTACCGGTCAATACATTGTTGGGCGCTACCGGTATTCTACTGCTACTGCGCTTTAGTGGGCTAAGAACTGCTATAGGTACTAAGACGCAATATTCAAAAATCCTTCAGAGTGTAAAAATACTTAGAAGGCGTGGTTCGGAATTCACGTTAAGCATGTGGTCCCTAGTGCTAGGTCATTACAATACCATGTAAAAGTACCTTCACTAGCTATAGCAGCAATGGTAGCCGAATCTGTCACTTAAAAAGTGTCTTCCCGGCTGAACAATACCATACGCTATTATGGATTACCTTTGGTATAATAGGATTTCTCCAACACTGCAAAATAGGCCTCTGTTTCGGATATCACCTCATCCTTAGTGTAAAATATTTTTCCCTGTAGCCTAGAGATGAGCGGGTTACCCGAAACTTAGAAAAACCCGACCCAAACCCGAACCTGAATTGTTTTTTTTGGGTTCATGGGTTTCGGGTTTCGAAAATTTTAATCGGGCCGGCTTTCGAAACTGTTCGGGTTTCGAAAAATTTTATCGGGTCGGGCACCGGGTCGGGTTGTTGTATCATTTTATTCGAGTCCCGATCCTTTATCGACGTTTTATATTTTACAAAACTCGTCTAAATTTTATCATCTTACATTACACGAATTTTGTTTTAGTCTAAGGTCCGTGAAGAATGCAGACGTCGGGCCTTGAAATAATTTTTGTTTCGAAGTAATTTGGGTTGTGAGTTTCGAAAAACTTGAGTGTCTGGTTTGGTCCGGGTCGGGTTTCGGGTTTCGAAAAATTTTATCGGGTCGGGTTCGGTCCGGGTCGGGTTTCGAAAAATGGTCGACCCGCTCATCTCTATACTGTAGCCATCTTTTTAAGTTTGGGAACAAATTGTAGTCGCTGGAGACCAGATCTGGAGAGTAAGGTGGGTGGTGGAGTAATTCATAGCCCAAAGAGTCCAGTTTCACAGTTGCTTTTATGAATGAATGCGCTAGTGCATTGTCATGATGAAACAGGAACTTTTTCTTCTGCATACGCGGTCGTTTTCTCTTGATTGATTGACACTTTAGCTGTCAATTGGCCAATTTGTGGACGCGATTTTTTGCTCCATTTTTATTTATTTCAGTGCTAAAAAAGTAAGTCTAGTTTTATCCAAAGATAAAATTCGGAAATTTAATCGATTTTACTAGAGACAAATGTGGGTGTTAAAATTTATATTTTTTTGTGCAAACTTTTATTTCCTTTTTTTTTCAAATTGAGCACTTTTCTTCACCTTCTTATGTTACGTAACAAATTAAATTCATAAGACACCCTTAAAAAGTATGCTAAATGTCAAGCAAACAAAGCATTACATTTGGAATTATAGAAAAGTAGCAGTGTACCATTGAAATCTACTGGATTTTGTCTGTGACATAACATAATTTTACGGCCAATAATAAATTCAGTCTGGCCTAACATGACTTCCGAAGCACGCCTCGAAGTATGCAAACACTCTCTGTGAGAAATCTAGGTGCGTAACTAACATCTCGCCTATGTGCAGAAATTCATCGTATTTGGGTTACTTCATACGAATCATCCAATGTGTATACATAGTTGCAGCCAGCAAACGACTGTATTTCACTCTGCTAAATTTTAAAATGCTAAATTTTTGGGACTGGTTAGTTAGATGGGGTAGCACCTGATTGCATATGAGCGGAGTCAAGTAGTCCGGGTCATGTGCCAGGCGTGCAACTGTCTAACTATCAAGTGCTCTTTTTACGTCCACTTCGTAGTCCCCGGGACCTCAATTCTCTTCAGAGTTTTGTGCTAAACTTAAGAGTGCTACCTGATGACTTTCCTACGGGTCATCGGGGAAACGGAAGTATAGGTTGGGCGTTTGGTTAACCTCCAAACACCGAAAAAAATGGATGCGGGTGATGAACTCAACAAATTTTTGATTGCGAGTTTCCATCTTTTTACATCTTTTCCATCTGTTTCCATCTTCGTTCCATCTGTTTCCATCTTCGTTCCATCTATTTCCATCTTCTATCCATCTGTTATGAATCGACTGCTATGAATTGAAATAAACGTGTGCGAGTGGACTTAAACCAATATTTGTCAATTTTTAACTTCTATATATCCAATGAAAGACACATGCTGGTACAAGTGTATTTCGTATTTCAATTCGTAACTAGGTCCGGTTTTCACTAACCGATTTTCGGTTTTCAGATCGAACAACCGGTTTTTGAAAACCGGTTCCGGTTTTTTCAGCGTTTCGAAAAATCAACAAATTTATTCACTTCTCAATGAATTTATTCATTTCGTCATAACAAAATTTCATGCCCTTGCTCGGTTCCTGTTTGATTTTTCACAAGTCTTTTTCGAATACTCGACAACCATTCTTTTAAATGAATCGGGTGACGTAGGAAAATCCGTGAATCCATCTGCTATCAAACATCGACGTAGATCTGTGTTGGTGCTCAATACTCGAAACGTCAATCCATCTTTTGCAACCAACCTTGCAATTGTTAAATCGAGTTGTTTAGATTTTGGTTCGAAGAAATCATTAATCTTTGTCGTTTTAAGTTGGCTGCCTGTACGGGAAGCTGCGGGAATGTATGGAATTCGGCAAAGTTTGTAAATCTTTCAGAAAAACCGACAAATTCCGATAATGATGAATGCAATCTTTGGAGTTATGAATTTTACTCGAGTACACATAGACCCTAGTAGAGACTCAATTTTAGTGCCCTAGCTAAGTCCAAGGACTCAAATTCAAAAACGTTTCTTCCATAAATTGTCAGCTATGCCCAGGTCTTTCAAACAAAAAAATTTTGAAAATCAGAAAAGATTTACTGGAGTTATGTACAAAAGACCAAAAATCACTTAAACGGCCCCAGCTTTTCGATTACCTTTGAGGGACTAACGGACGGACATTTTTTTTACTGATTCGTCATCTAAGGACCATTCCCTGTGGTAAACGCATAAGACCCCTTTTCGAAGAACTTCGTTCTTCGCACGGGTCGAAGATTTATTTACTTATTGAAACGACTACATAGGTACTTAACTTGCGGAGAATAGAGTCCCCTTCTCATTTTAAACGTAAAACCATTTCGTTACTTGATAATGTTGTGAATTATTTTGTCATTGTCATGACGCTCAGACACACATCTAGAACAGTTGTGTTATGGAGATTGTTAGAAGAGATCAACATTTCGGCATATCGTGCTAATCATCAGGTAAGTCATTCAACTTACTATGTTGATAGACATGAAGGACGATTTGTTATCATATCTATTTATCTCAGTTAGAGGTATTTCCGGGACTAGTGAATCGTAATAGAAATGTTCACAGTTGCCCTCTATTGGAAGCAGTTCCAACGATTTCTTACTCTAACTCTTGAAAGTCATGCTGCCAAAGGTAATTCAAGGTTACTACTACACTACTCGACTGTAGTAATAGTATATTTCAACATACCCCAATAAACTAGATGTGTACGTCCGCGCGGGCAAAGCCCAAGCGAAAAGTACACATCGAGTGTGTATTGGGGTATTTTGAAAAATATTTTTCTGCAATAGTGAGAGTGTGTTGGCGCTCATACCGCGGAAAGCAACTTTTCGTCCCAAGTGATGGGAAAATATTTTCCGTCACAACCAATACAATACCAATATACAAAAATTATATGATGCAACCTATAAACATATTACACAACATGCAAGTATGTTATGCTTTTCTACGAAATGCTGCCGTGACACATATTACTCACAGTGTCGGCAATTTCGAAATCATCATATATTCATTGCATTTTAGTCCAATTTATCCAACAATTTTCACATACATAAATTCCGACATGAACGAAATGTACGAAAAACCATTTTTTATCCATTTGTGCGCAGTGCAAGCAAATTTCGTGTGTATCGTTCACGCCTGTATTTATGTATGTAAAATGTAAAAGGTTGTTTTTGCATTTCTTTGGATCTACCTCCGTGAAACTTATTGCTAGTGAAAAATAAAATTCAATTAATTTGCCCATTTTGAAGCAAAATTCACAGATTGCCAATAAAGCAATGAATTTTGAAAACTTAAGCATGTCATGTGGGTGTCATGGTGTTAACTACAAAACATTGAATTTGTGTTTCATTTCGCGGAAGCAATCAAAAAGTTCGTTGGCGAAATATGTGACACGATACATACAAAAAACCCCCAAACCTCTCGGTGCTGTGCTCACTTATCAGTTCGTACACCGAAATGCTTCTATGCTGTGGGCTTAGCGTACCATAATATTGACTAAGTCATATATCATTTTCATGTTTCTATATCTAAACCAAACACCATGCATGTACGTGAGCACACGAAACTAGTGTACTTCATAAGTTATACAAAAGCTTGTATGTTTTTGTTAAGCGACATCACAAATCTAGTTTTTTTTTTGCATCCTCAACACAGACAGCTTCTTTTTCTTTTCTTCCACCCAAATCGTCTTACATCAGCATGTTTGGTGGTAAGCCTCTCAGACATTATTCCTATTTTGAAGTAAAATTGCTAGGAATAAGAAATTAATTTGTCGTGTAATAAAAGAGTTGTTGGTATTGGCAGAGCCTCAATTTCGTGTGCGAGCATTTCGGGATGAGAATAAGTGTGTAAGTGTGGGCGAGCACTGTGGTCTATCCAAGTAGGACAATTAGAGGAGGAAGTAGTTTGCAGCTTGAATGGCAGTCACTGGTAAAAATTTCTGAGTTTAAATATCCGAAGTAACTGTTCGCACGCGCGTGCGGATAGTCCAATAAACACTCTTCGCACTCGTGTACGGATAGTAATTTAACTATTGGCACGCGACTAAGAGTTAAATCGGATAAAAAATGAAATTTTCCTTGTACAAATGGCGACGTAAAGGCTTCACGTCGAGTGTAATATGACATTTTCCTTGTACAGATGATATTTCTTTCAAAAAAAAACTTTTGAAATTACAATTTTTATTTATTTATTTTTAGCCAACGGTTAAAAACTAACTAGCTTCTCATTAAAAAACAATAAAAACAAATCCGGAAGTGAGTTTGCGGCCCAGTCGACCCGTCGAAGCCCCCAAACCACCCATTGCTTTTTATTGTGCATGTCATGTGCATGTGTCATGTTTGGTGTATGTGGTATGTGTGGTGTATGTGGTATGTGTGGTGCATGTGGTATGTGTGGTGCATGTGGTATGTGTGATGCATGTGGATGTGGTATGTGTGATGCATGTGGTATGTGTGGTGCATGTGGTATGTGTGGTGCATGTGGTATGTGCGGTACTTGTGGTATGTGTGGTGCATGTGGTATGGGTGGTATGTATGGTGCATGTGGTATTGAACATGTAGTGTGTATACATGTATACACACTACATGTTCAATACCACATATGTATATGTGGCGTGTGTATATACGTGTGGTGTGTGCCCATGTGGTGTATTTGACTTGTTGTATTCATTGGGCAGCCTGGCAGATTCCGAAAATGGAAAAGAAAAGACAAATATATTATAATCTTCATTTAACATCATTTTGGTTCAATGCGAAATCCGTTTTCACTCAAAGTCTCATGAGTCAGAACTGCTGATCTGAACTTCAAGCAAAATTGATAACGGGAGATTACAGGGTTGTAAAGGTGGGCGAACAAGTTAAAAGTCCTCGCCATATTTGTCACTGGTTCAAATAACCCATAATTGGTACGATGCGCATCAACAGCAAAGAAGCCGTCGTTCCTCAATGACCTAAGCGACATGTTCAACCTCAATTTTGATGATTGGGAAGGCGCGTCCTCACGACCCGTCAAAATATCAAAAACGAATAACGAACATAGAGCACAAATTCAACCTCCGACGTAAAAGATTTTCGATACCGATAGTTTGACACCTACTCTCACAGGGCGGGAGGCGGTAATTCTCGTCCCTCTTTACCGTGCGTCTCAGTGCGTATATCAAGAATTTCCTTTGAATCGACTCTATCTTGTCACAGTGCACGTGGTAATAGGGAGCCCAGACGACAGAAGCGTATTCTAAATAAGACCGGACGTTCCGAAAATCTTTACAAATTCTCTTTACAAAGTCTAACATCGAATATGCTTTGGCAACAAGCTCAGGTCTTCAGTAAAAAATACTCAGAGATCCTTCTCCTTCACAATCCTTTCAAGGGTAATGGCACGAATCGAGTACTCAAAACGCATTGGGTCTCGTTTGAGAAAGAATGACATACCATTATATTTAGCGATAGAGCGTTTACTAGACACCACAAGTAGAGCGCATCCAAATCACGTTGTATCGCAATGCAGTCCCGCAATGAGGTTACTTGACTGTACATTTTTGGGTCGTCTGCGTATATTGAGCATTTGACAGTTTTAAAAATTGACAAGACATCATTAAAGTAGATGAAAAATAAAAGAGGTCCTAGGTGACTTCATTTGGACAATTTGTACTCATTGACCTGCCCTTTTTGAACCCATGCTGGTGAACTGTAATGACTTTATTTTCTTTTCTTCATAAAATTATTTTATCGCGTGCGAGTAGTGTTTGATGGACAATTCGCACGCGTGTGCGATTAGCATCTGCCTTAAATATTCGAGAACTATATTTTCGGAGGATGACAGACTATCTGTTGAATTTGAGGAAATTAGAAAAGAGGACAATATTGTGGTCAGTCAGTTGAGATCACAAATGTTCACTTATGCAAAGGTTTTTACACAACAAACTTGTATACCCAACTCTTACTGTATATTGGGTAGCTTGCGGGTTCATTACTTGGAGGGAGGCTTGTGACATGGTGAGTCTTATAAGAATAGCAAGGAGTAATGGGATAATCACATTCGGAACGATGATATATGATGGAAAATTGGGTGATGGGGTGTTGTAGTTGGAAAAGGCAGCTGTTTTTGCTGCTGGTTCGGACAGACACGTTCAGAGGATGGCGACGAGGATGTTGTTTGTGGAGGTTCCGTGTGTCGGTCTAGGTATAGACCAATGAAGAGGTTATAGACTCATCTAAATCAGATGTAGAAGAGATAATGAAGACACATTATATTGGACGCGGATGGCATCGAGGAAGGTTTGTGTGAATACCCAATCTTACACAAAACAGCAGTTTTCCGTCCTAGGAATGAAATAATATTTTCATCTATTTAATGATGAAAGTGACAGAAACAACACAGAAAAACAGCGGGTTTTACGAACATTTTATTCATTGAAACACATGTCAGCAAACAAAAGATAACAACGATGTCAGTTACAATGTGTTCATAAAACGTGTATCCATTGCAGAGATAACGTTCATCTCATGGCTAGTCTATAAAGAATAAACGAAAAACACTAAAAATAAAATTCGTTTCATATTAAGCCTTCAGGCAAAGAGTTCCTTGGAACGATAGTCTTGCGGCGATAAGTTCATTCGAACATTACGTTCAACATAATGCCACGATTGTAACATCATATTATGAAATACTGTTACCTCGAATCACATCTCCTCGAACAAAGGAAACATGAATTGTACAAGTCGTACGCCAACGAATATGAGAAAACCTTCATGATTAGTTAGTTTGATTTTACCAAAGAAATTGGCAAAATCCATTGCTGTTCATGGTACATTTTTCGATGCGCTTCTCTTTCTTCTATGAACGTGAACCAATGGTAAATGAAAGAAAAAATATGGCTGTACTCGCTGTACTCGTTACATTTTGATGTAATGTTTACCGCTTATTCAGGTCAATATGGTTTAGAAGGCGACATGAATTTTCCCCCAGAAAATTATCCACGAGAATGGGAATTATCACCTAGGGAATAGTGTACAGACAAATGGGTATTATCACCCGGGGAATTATCGCCTAGGAATTTTTGCCAAGCAATTTAAAGCGGTTAATTTGTTCAAGGAAAATTCCTCTTGGATTGAATTTCAAACACCCAATTTGTATAAGGAAATTCCCTCTCGGGTGATACCTTCCGGGTGATAATTCCCATTTGTCTGGACGATAAATCCCGAGCAATAATTCCCATTTATTTCGGTCTGGGGGATAATTCCCTCGGAGAAAATACCCGTCACCGTTTACAATTAAAGAATGAAAGAGATAAACGATTGTTTACTTACTGTGAAGAGTACGGCGTCTGTTAAGCAATCTGACCATGAACTTTCTCATCACATCATTTACACTACGTTTACACTATAGTACAATTATAGAACGAGCTTTCAGAGCTTTTAGTTTCAATAGGAAATGTATAAAAAAAACTTGGATTCTTTCACTCCAAAATGGGGTTTTTCCCAGAGTAAGGTGAAGTGAAGTTTTCTTGTGACGGATTCTCAATTCGAATTAGGCGTGTCAGATATTTTGACAGTTCTATGTTTTGCGATGTTTTTTCATTGCATATTTCTCAGACAGTGATCATCAATTTTAAATTCCGAAGCATCTACTGTTTGCATAACACATCCCTTTATAGATTCTCTGAATCAGAATAAATAACTATTGAGTCTTAGTGTCAAAATTTGAACTGAAAAATCATCGCAAAGTACGCGGCGCAATTATTCAATGCGATGTTTTTTCAGATCAAATTTTGACACTAAGACTCAAAAATATATTCTGATTCAAAGAATCTATAAAGGGATGTGTTATGCGAACAGTAGATGTTTCGGAATTTAAAATTGATGATCACTGCCTTAGAAATATGCAATGAAAAAACATCGCAAAATATAGAACTGTCAAAATATCTGACACGCTCTTAAGGGATTCAGATCAGGTGGTGGAAATGTCAAAGGACGGAGCGAAGCGAAGTGTAATTTTTGTAATTTGAAACTTTTCACACCTTTACGAATCAAACGGAGCCCATCTGAGGGGCCATCTTTCCGTTTGTCTCTCTGTGGTGTTAAACAAATTGATCGCGGCGTACTTTGTTACAGTTTTTTTTTTGAATATCTTCGAAACATCCAGCAATTATAGTTCTTTCATGCGCTACATCGATCCTTCCTCTAGTGCATGGAACCACTGTATCCTGAATATGAAGTACGCAGCCTTCAGCAAGTTGCAACAAGTAGAAGAGTGTTATTTCGGCCAGAAAAGGCGATGTTATGAAATGTCAGAGCAAATATTGAGTACTTTAGGGAAAATTTTCATTTGACACCAGGCTGCTTTCTTTGTCATGGTTCGACGCAGCCTGGTGTCAAAAATTCAAGCGTGTCACCATGATATATTGACGCATGCTTTACATCGCACTAATTTTCATTTGACGCTAGGCTGGATTCTTAACCTGTGTTCGTTTAAATTTAGATGGCAGAGGCAGCCTAGTGTAAAGATTGTAAAGCATTCGATACACCAAAATACATCACTTTTTGACACCAACCTGCCTTCCCCGACTTAGCTACTGCAGCACCACCTTATAAAACCTTATAAAAACTTTTTTTCAGACATATTTTCAAAAAATGTTATTTGTGCTACCGCCGATATTAGAACCGACCTAGAGCACTTAGGAAAGGCCTCTGACCCATAGACAAAAAAGTTTGCCACTGACACCGATCTTCTATCACTTATAGTTCTCAAAATGTTTGAACTTTTCGAAAATATATTGTGTAGATCGATCCACGTTAACATTAGCGGCCATATTTGGAGTCATCTTGACATGCGTATCACCGAAACCAAACAATTATTCCTTTGACACCGATCTTCTATCTCTAATAGTTTTCAAAATATTTGAATTTTTCCAAAATAAATTGCCTAAATCGATCCACCCTAACATAAGCGGCTATATTGGCAGGCATTACGACATGCGCCACACCCAAACCAACAACTTTGCCTTTGACACCGATCTTCTATCTCTTATCGTTCTCAAGATGTTTGAATTTTTCGAAAATTTATTGTCTAGATCGATCCACCCTAACATTAGCGGCCGTATTGGCAGGCATCACGACATGCGCCACACCGAAACCAACAACTTTGCCTTTGACACCGATCTTCTATCTCTAATAGTTTTCAAGATATTCGAATTTTTCCAAAATAAATTGCCTAGATCGATCCACCCTAACATTAGCGGCCATCTTAGGCTCGGCGCAGGCCCACATTTTTTCTTGAATGCTCTTAAGCTTTCATTATCTATCGAATAGAAAAAGAATCACGAAAATCGGATGGAATTTACTCGATTTATGTATAACAAACAAGTAGGGCCCTGGTGGGTCCGCTTCTTTAGGACTCCAGCTAGGTCCAGCGACCCAAAGTAAAAAAAAATTCCTTAAATTGTTGGGCATTCCCAGACCTTTCGATTGATTTTTTTAAATCGGAAAAGATTTACTCAAGTTATGCACAAAAAACACGTAGGGCCCTTGTAGAGACTCAGTTCTAGAGCCCTGGCTGAGTCCAGCCGCTTAGATTCAAAAAAGTTTCTTCCATAAATTGTCGGCCATGCCCAGATCTTTCAAACAAAAAAAAGTTATGAAAATCGGAAAAGATTTACCCGAGCTATGTACGAAAAACACATATGGCGCTAGCATAGACTCGGTTTTAGTGCTCTAGCTGAGTCCTACGGCTCAAGATCAAAAAAGTTTCTTCCATAAATTGTCGGCTATACCCGGGCCTTTCAAACAAAAAAAAAGTTTTTGAAAATCGGTTGAGTTTTACTCCAGTTATAGTGTTGACAGACGGACGGACGGACATTTTTTTTATTGTTGATTCGTCATCTAAGGACCATGATCGGTGCTCTCCCCCTACCCCCGGGTCGAAATTCGACTGGTTACAAACGTCGTGGTAAACGCGTAAGTCCCCTTACGTCCCCTTAAGTACGGGTCTAAAAATTGGTTACGGGATTGAATTTGGGCAAAATCGGTCGAAAGCTTTCGAAGTTACGGTCGAAAAAGTGGTCAAAAACTTGGTTTTTTGAAGGTTGGTGGAACTTTTGCACTTACATCTCGTCTTAGAGTTGCAGTGAAAATAGTAGAAAACTGGTGCTATGAGAAAGGTCTGAAGGTGAACCCAAATAAGACAGGTCTAGTTTTATTCAGTAGAAGGCCAACAGGATCAAGTCTTGTGGGTAAAATAAGAGTTTTCAACGTGGACTTGGTACTCTCAACCCAAGTCAAATACCTTGGGGTTATACTGGACAGCAAACTCAATTGGATTGCTCATGTCGCAGACAAAACACAGAAGGCTCTAATGGCTTTTTGGACCTGCAGAAACTCCTTTGGGAGAAATTGGGGTCTGCCGTCAAAAGCCATTCTGTGGTTGTATGAGGCTGTTGTAAGGCCCATGATGTGTCACGGCTCGGTTTTGTGGTGGACAAGGCTCAACGTCGAGAGGGCGAGGAAAGAGTTGAGTGAAATTCAAAGGCTAGTATGCATTTGCATCACCGGAGCTATGAAAACCACAGCCACCGCAGCAATGGAGACACTGCTGAATTTGCCACCTGTAGACCTGATAGTCCAAGCTAGGGCTTTTGCCACGGCTGACGTGTTGGCGCAAAACGGCTTGTGGACACCGAATTTCCAAACCGGACATGGCAAAATACGTAACATGGTCTTAAACCCGATTTTTACCATGCCCAGGGATAGGATGAAACCGGTAATCGACTTCACGAGGCGATTTAACGCCAAGTATCCGGCCAGGGAAGACTTGCTGGAAGGCTGGACTACTTATCTGCCTAGAAGTCAGATTTACTGATGGATCTAAGACTTTAGAAGGAGCTGGAGCCGGAGTGTACGCTCCAGAGACCGGAGAGGGCAAATCTTTCCATTTGGGTGGATTTGCTAACGTTCCACAGGCAGAAATCTTTGGAGCGCTAATGGGGGCTCATGAAGTATTACCTACTGTAACGCGCGGGAAAGAATTCCTTATATGTTTCGACAGTAAGGAAGCGATTAGGACACTTGTGTCACCAATCACGACTTCCAGGCTTGTGAAAGAGTGTAAAGATTACCTGAACCTAATGGGTCTGAACAACCAGATCAGTTTGGTCTGGGTGCCTGGACACTCGGGCGTGGAAGGGAATGAGAGAGCAGATGAGCTAGCAAAAGCTGGCTCTACAACTCCGACAAGTGGACTTGAAGCACGCTTGCCGGTACCCCAATCACTGTGCATTAAAGCGCTACAGGACTGGGTGGAACGGAAACACGCGGAACGCTGGAAGGCGTATGAAGGGAGCGCTCACACGAAGCGCTTTTTCCCGAGACCCAACGAGAAGTGGGCCAAAGATTTGCTCGGGATGGACCGGAATCGCATTAGGAGGGTCGTAGGAGCGATTACCGGACATTGTGGGCTGAATCGACACCTACACAAGTTGAGGCTCTCAGCTACTCCCAGATGTCACTGCCCTGTGATTGCCCTAGGTTCCTTCAACTGAGGCGCAGAGTTCTGGGAGACTATATGGTACAACCTTTAGAGGTTGCTGCATTGGGACCTGTCACCCTGGACAGATTCCTAACGGCGACAGGAAGGCTGCCATGATTTAAATGATGACCGGGAAGGAAACAAAGGATCGACAGATCTGTGTTTCAAGATCACGTATGTGATCGTCCCAAACTGATAAATCTATATCGCTATGAAGTTAGAACGGAAATCGCCCTTCAAGGTTTTGAATGAAAGATGTGTGTGCACATCAGAAAATTACGAAAATTAAATTAGTGTGGGGCATGCCTCTCCTAAGTGCTCAAGTTAGGTTCTAAATTCTGGGCTTATTTTACGGGTTTGGAGAGGTTTTAAGCGCCGTTGTTATGTACGGGTTTTTCAGTGTTACCCTTTCTGCAATTTCCAGATCAATATAATGTGGACGTTAATGTATATACTTAAGAGTTAAGGCAATATTTACTTAGATACACTCGAGTTTTTTGTAGTAATTTCATCTGATAATTCATTTTCAAGAGTTCATTCTGCACAGGATTTTAAGCAATCAGCAACTTTTTAATGTAAAATATTCAGAAGAAAAGCTGAAGGGCTTTATTAAGGCTTGAAATTTAGTTTTTTGAAATATTAATTCGTTTGAAATTCATCAATTATTTTTGAATATTTTTAGCTACACTCGGAATATCGAAGCACTTATCGTTGGCATGAATACACTGGTGGGTCCAGACCTGAGGTAATACGGCGGCCGCCAGCTGCAAATCAATTCGGTGAGAGCATATTTTATTATTAAACCAATCAATCGACTCGTGAAAAATAATCGTGTTGTCTTAATTATTCACATTTCAACGATTCCAACAATACGAAGCAGTGAATTATTGCTATGTAACTATCTCTAGAGGTTTTTTTATCATTCGAATTCCTGTCTTGGCAAAAGTAATATCATCGAAGAAATACGTAGACCATTTATGTGTATTTCTCGTAATGCTGATGCGTTTATATTTTTGCTGAGGCATAAATATAGAACCCTTGTGCTTGGGGCAAACACTTTTTTCAACAGCTTGGTAATTTTCTTAATAAATTGCTGTTATATCTGCTACTTCATCAGACCATTCCTCATATACAAATTGTTCATTTCGAAGTTTTTGTCGCACGTATTTACATTACTCATTAAATTAAATGTCGCATCTTCTTTAAACAACCCAGAAATCCCCAGCTGAATATTAAGCTGATATGAAATTTTAAAGGCGTGACATTTAGTTTGATTGTCGTGTCCCGTTTCACAATCAATTTTCTTCACACAAATTTTGTATTGACAAAAATTATTTCGAAAACTAGCCAGCTCTGCGGATAATTTCTTTTCGAAATCAACGGAAGCTGACGAAAGACATGTTGAAGGTGAGCATTAGAAAACGTTACAATACAATCTTTACCATTTATTTTTGTAGGTTTATTTGCAGGTAATAAAATTCCATTGTTCGAACAATGGAAGTCTGAGAAATATGTGGATATTGAATAAACCTGCAAAAATAAATGAAAGTAATTCTAGACCACTTTCAAGACAACTGCACTGGACAGTCAAAGAATCCATTAATTTAACAATCAAATTGGTTTTTTTGTAAGCTTCATTAAGTCATCAAAATTGAATAAGGGACTTGAAAGTGATCTATGAAGATTTAATGTTTGTAACACTCTCGCTGAACAGGAAAATCTTTTATCGAAAAATAAATGTGAGAGTATTTAGAGCTGCGTGTAAACGTAAACGACTTAACTCAGTACACTGACTATAACATTTAATTTAGGAAGTAAAATGAGGTGCAATTTTACTCAGGTGTAAGTCGTTGGCACCACCAGGTTTTTGAGCTGCGAATTGCAAGGTCTAAAATTATGCGCTAGGCTTCGCTGAGTTTTGTTCTGTCATTCACGAGTTTTGTGCTGCTGTGCTGCTCCGAAAAAAATTTTCTCAGAAAAAAATTTTCTCTGAAAAAAATTTTTCTCCAAAAAAAATTTTCTCCAAAAAAAAATTTATACCAAAAAGTTTTTTCTCCAAAAAAATTTTTCTCCGATCTATCGATTCCGACGAAAACTTTCGCCTCGATTTTGACCAACTTCTGCGCCTCGGCGACCCCACTTTCTATTCATCAAAATGATGCGCAAGTCAATATCTATCGATTATTTGTGTTACATGGAGTGAAGCCTCAGAAACGTTTCCTGAGCATGTTTTCCAACGTTCAATATTCCGTTTTGCCCATATAAGTCATATTTCTTACGACCGTAACAATGACTTAAACTGGTTTTTGACACGAGACTGCCTTCTACAAGGCTAATAACACTTTTCAAGTACACAGACTGGTGCCGAGTCAAAACCGACTTCGTATTAATGTACTCGTTTCCCCATCTAACTTTGTCGTATGAATTTTTTTGGCAGGCGGCTGCCTTCTGGAATCGATCAAGGAAAAATTCACTCACCGAACCAAGGTGCTTATAGTCTTGAACTGGGTGCTATCTGATAAAACTAAGGAATGTGAATGTAATGATAAGCGAGTCGACTCTGGTCTAGGCTTCACTTATTCTACGAACTTTTAAAAGAATGTCGTGTCTAGTAAGTGTCTTGTGCGTTTACCGCGACGGTCGTAACCAGTTCAATTTCGACCCGGTAGTAGTGTTTTTCGTTTTGGGGTATAAGATAAATCTGCAGAAGGAAAACATTAAAACTCGCATCAAAATAATTACGAACATTTCAACATATTCAACAAAATTTTGTCCTCACGTTAAGAGTAGCTTTGTATTAATGTGTTTTTATCCGATTTCAAATTATCCTCAGTATTGTCAACCAATCATAAGGGGGCCATTCATACAATTGTCAAAAATTTAGCATAATAAATAGAAAATTTCATCCATCTTGTCACACGAACGGAAGGTGCCCATGATAGCTGCGGCGTTGCCCCTCTATACGACCATGCTTACACGCTGCTTTGAAAACGACTTCGACCGAGGCTCGTTTGATCTCGAGACGATCTTCTGACTCAGCGCGTAGAAGAATTTTATGGCTTCGTCACCCCAGGGGCCTAACGTTTCGACCGCGAATGGAACAAAATAGTAGCCCTGTTCGATCAACCTACGGTACTTTGTTGTCTTCCGTTGTGCCTTGTCTGCTGCTGCTCTTCCGGCGTTCGTAAGGCTGAAGCAAAGGTTGCTTGGAGCCAAAGTATCTGTGCACGTTGCATCCCATATCAGTGTACATTCTCTTGTCCACGGGATCAGCGGACCATTAGCGCTGCAGCGATGGTATTTCTGGTTGGATTTGACCCGGATGCCGCATTCTCCACTCGTTTAGTCCTTCTCCATAGTCGGCAATTTGCTCAACTTGCAGCAACTGTTGGTGTAACATAATACTGACAAGCTGAGTAACTCCGTTACGATAAAAAAGCGGATAAAACCGTATCCGAAACTTTCCGAACTCCCAAACCTCCTCAATTGATGGGCAGCGACGCCATGGTCCACGTGTTTGCGCCCAGTTTCGAATTCGCCAGGGATTCCAAAGCAGATTTTATCTCACTCCACCTCACTGACCAGGTCGAATCGCTTCCACGTCGGCACTGTCCTAAGTAGAAAGACTAACTTCGGTAACGTAAAACAGTTCTTCAAGATATAGAATGCGATATGGTAGTTGTCTAGCAAGCGCTCAAACATCAGTTTCATTTCGCATACTATTCATGTTCACCTTTGTGAAACGTGTGGATTCAACATTCTTTCAAAATTTTGAAAAAGTTCGTAAATGTTCTGATGCAAGTTTAGTTTTCAAAATCTCTTTTTTTTCTGACAGATGGTCTAGAAATGGAATGTTGAGTTAAATTTTAGCGCTACGTTTCGTTGACCTAAGGCTTCCTTGATTCTGGTCTATTCCATCAAATTTTCTTGACTTCTTCCTATTTGAGAGGTAATCGACGGTCTACCAGTATTCAAGAAAAATTTTGGGGCCGGGCCGCTTCGGACAGGTTTTTCAGTTTTTCCTTTTGGGCAATTTCCAATACAATTTATTATTATTAATCGTATGGCTTTATTTAAATTTTTTAAAATCACATAAGAAAAAAAAACATTAGATTAATTTCACTTTCCTTCACTATTTCGTCGTAAAATTATATTTCTATGTCCAGACCAGTAAGTCACTCCACAGCCTCTACCGTAACGAGGTTTAGAACGCTTAAATCGTCAGAGAATCGTCGGATTGGACAGTCATTCAGAATATGGTTCATCGTTTGCATGGTGGAAGCATCACAGTCGCAGAATGGTGAATCTACAAAATTCCACCGGTGCAATTGTTTTCTACAACACCCATGTCCGCAGCGAAATCGATTCAGAATTCTCCATTCTCGCCTCTCCAAGTTGAAACCTTCAAGCTTTTCATGCGGATTCTGTACCAAGGTCTTGTTTGTAAAGTCGGAACTATTACACCAGTAGATTTTCCAAGCGTCGTTGATGTTACAGTTTTGTACTTGGATGGTAGGGTCGTTCCAAAGTGGAGATCGTGACAAAAGCCGTATAGGAGGTGGATATTCCAATTCAATTCTCATTGGGAGGCTGTAATTTGTAGGTCCATTGAAGCACTTATTCCATTCCTTATTCGCTGCTGCCTTTCGTCTAAGATGTGGTGGAGCAATGTTAGACAGTACATGCAACCATGGTACTGGAGTCGAGTCCACAGAACCTGTGATTGTTCTCATGGCGATATTAAGCTGCGTGTCCACTTTGTTCACATGGCAACTGTTGTACCACACAGGTGCGCAGTATTCGGCAGCAGAATAGACCAGGGAAAGAACAAAAGTACTCAAAGTATTGCCATTTGCACCCCAGTTAGTTCCTGCCAGCTTTTGCACCAGGTTATTTCTCGGCTTAAGCTTTTCACTAAGTCTCGTCAGCGCTGGCTCAAATGTCAATGATCGATCCAATGGAAGACCGAGATACGTTGGTGTGCTGTTGAACGGGATTTTCTTGCCATCTAGATAAACGTTGAGGGTCCGAGTCGCCATTTTGTTGTTCAGATGGAAAATCGACACTTCGGATTTGTCTTCATTCATACGTAGGCACCACTTCCGGTAATACAGTTTCATCTTTGTCATGTCTTTTTCCAGAATTTTTTCGGCCGTTTCGAAAAATTTTGTTTGTGTTGTCAAGCCAAGGTCATCAGCAAATGAAAATTTTCTTGATTTAGTTTCCGGCATGTCACTGGTGTAGAGATTAAAAAACATTTGTGCACAAACACTCCCTTGAGGAAAGCCATGATTCAACACTCTGGGCCTACTGCTTTTGTCGTTTATATAGACCCTAACGGTTCGATTAGTAAGCATGCTACTTACCAACTTACCGAGTTTCTTGCTTGGAATAACGTTGTAGAACTTCCAAAGAAAGCCATTTCTCCAAATAGTGTCATACGCTGACGACAAATCTATTAGACCCAATGCAGTTTTCAAATTTCGCTGGAAGCCCACTTCAATGTGACTCGTTAAAGCTAGAACTTGTCCAACGCATCCTCGATGTTCTCTGAACCCTGCTTCTTCATCAGGGAGCGCAGCATCAACTGTAAACTTGATTCGGTGGTAGATCAACTTTTCCAAGAGTTTATACAATAGGCTTAGCAAAGCTATTGGGCGATAGCTTTCGGGCAACTCTGGTTTCTTTCCAGGTTTCAAAATTGCGATTATAATTGTTTTCATCGTCAGATGTGGATGTCTTGCCAACTTGAAAACTTTGTTGAAAAATTTCAAAACCCAAATTTTGGCCCGTTTGCCCAGGTGCTTGAGGAACTCTGGATACAATCCATCCAAACCGGCAGCTTTGCCTGACTTAATAGAAGAAATTGCTATCTCAAGCTCGTCTATAGAGAATGGACGATCAAATTCCGACTCATTTGGCAACGACTGCATCAGTTTTTTACAATTTATTAAGGATGTAGGACATCGCACGGGTCCTCGTAGCATTTGTTTTTGACTTTGATTTGACAATTTTTTAAATTCCAAATGCTCTTTCATATTTATACAAATGATTTATCAGGTACACAAATCTGGGAACCCTCCGTTAATATGAGGCTATTTTGTTATAAATTTACTACAACTCCTAGCTCCTAGAGTTTCCTCGCAGTGCCTATTTTAGGAAATTGACATTTAAAATTAACGTTGTTTCTAACCTATGCCAAAAGGCTTTTTTAGCGAATTAGAGGTTTCTAGCACGAGCCGGAGGCGAGTTCTGGAATCGAAAACGCTTTTTAGCATGCGTTAGGACAACTACTATTCTGCCATATTGAGCTTTTATATAAACCTTGCGCGATATATTCACATCGCATCCAACATATATAGCACAACTTCAGCCTAAGTGCGTCATCAAAATCGTATAGGTCGTCAAAAGATAATAAAATAATATTCAACGGTAAATCAATAATTCCATAATGGTAGATACTGTTGACTTCATGCAAAATTTTACTTAATCAGCCCGACAAATCACGGTTTTATTCAATAAAATTACTCATCACCCCCACAGAGAAGAAAATGAACGAAGCAGCACAGAAATCTATTCTTTGTATGAATGGCACGGCTGTCTATACTCTGATAAGATTTTCACATTTGTTCGGTAGAGTGACGTTCATGTCTGACTGGAAAGCCAAGTGCTGACTTGTCATAGCAATAAACAATTAATTCCATGTCGACCACACTCTACAGCCGTTGAACTTTAGTACATGAAGGTGTTGGTAATGGAATTCAACTTCATTCAGTAAATTTACTTTTTTCTTAAAACAGACCCCTACAATTGGAACTTGTATATAACCGTTCGCGAGTTCAGTCAAACAAAAAAACCTATTAGTGAGTTGCGGTGACGGGCATTTTCCCTCAGGGAATCATCCCCCAGACTGAAAAATATTGGAAATATCACCCGGGCAATTATCACGCAAGAATTATCGCACAGACAAAAAGGAATTATCATCCAGGGAATTATCGCCCAGACAAAAACGAATTATCACCCAGAGAATTATCGCCCAGGAATTGTCGCCCAGACAAAAAAGAATTATCATCCGGGGAATTATCGCCCAGACAAAAAGTAATTATCACTAAGGAAATTATCTCCCAGGAATTATCGCCCAGACAAAAAGGAATTATGGGATAATTCCTGGGCGATAATTCCCTGGGTGACAATTTCTATTTGTCTGGGCGATCATTCCCTGGATGATAATTCCCTTTTGTCTGGGCGATAAATCCTGGGCAATAACTACCTGGGTGATAATTCCTTTTTGTCTGGACGATAATTCACCGGGTGATAATTCCTGTTTGTCTGGGCGATAACTCCTGGGTTTTAATTCCCCGGGTGATAATTCCTTTTGTCTGGGCGATAACTCCTTGGCAATAAATCCCTGGGTGACAATTCCTATTTGTCTGGGCGATAATTCCCTGGGTGATAATTCCTTTTTGTCTGGGCGATAAATCCTGGGCGATAATTCCCTGGGTGATAATTTTCATTCATTTCAGTTTAGGGGATAACTCCCTGGGGGAAAATGCATGCCGCCGTAAGTTGCCTACTGTTAGATAAGCCTTTCGGAAGGTTTAATTCGCTAATACCGACTAGCGCTTGCTAAAATCCTTCGCTAATCGCTAATTTTTCGCTAACATGATAGTGTATTTTAGGTATCTGCGCGTATGATACAAATTCAGACCACATTTTTATGTGTAAATTCAGAAATAATTGGGTGACGTTATAATTTTGTCATTAAAGTTCAAAATGTTGCTATCACTAAACATTATGTACAAAAACGTTTGTAGTTACAATCAATCATTGAAGAGGGAAGCATAAAAGCCACCACAGTGTGAACAATGAACGTGTCCCAATTATTTCGATGATAATTGCTGCAAAAATGAAGTGCAAAGTCACTTAGATCTGATTTTTCCAAAATTAGAACCGTAACGTACAACTACAAAGTTGCTGGGGAACTCGGACCTTTTTTAGTTAAAACTTAAATACTTAGATTTCTACATGGTTGAAAGTGATCTTCGACAAAAATATTTCGCGTTGGGATTTCAATTAAAAAATTTAAAAGATAATGTCATTAGCAAGGGTTAGCGAACGCTATTAGCGGCCGCTACTAGCGCGTTAATTTTTTTAGGATAAGCGAATCACGCTAGCGACGCTAATATTTTTTGAAACTAGCGTTAGCGTTATCGTCGCTAAGAAAAATCGTTAGTCCCAGTTATCACTTTCTTTAGTACTTCGTGCCTGCAAGTTCAAATTAAAAATTTGCGTTTGCGCCGATTGAACATTTTCGGCAGCGTACTTTGCAATTTTTTTCATCACGGCGACTTAAGAGGGCGTCTGAAGAAAGGTAAAACCTTGTTACTCAAGGCAGCATGGTGCTACGCCTAACTGGAAGAACAAGTAAGGTTATTAGTTAGTAACATCATCGAAGTCGGCACCAGGCTGCCTACTTGAGACCTAAAGCTGGGAATGAGTTCTATAGGTCACATAAGTTTCGGCGCCAGGCTGCTGCTGCCCCCTGCATTCAAGAGTCATAGCTCAAGGACGCAGCCTGGTACCGAGTTGAAACTTATATGACGTATAGATCCAAGGATCTGACAGTCTTTGTTTTGATATTTGCAAGTAATACTCGACGTGAAGTTTGCTGCTATTGCGACTGAAGCTAACTTCATTGCAAAAATATCAGCTGATTTCATTAATAAATTTAATAAAATCAGCTGATTTCATTGAAAAGTTAAAAAAACAGCTGATTTCGGTTGCAACTGCAGCTAACTTCACGTGGAATATTACTTGCAAAGATCGAAACCATCAAATCAAAAGAATGTCTCTAGCCGCTGTATACAGAGATCTAACTACCTTCTACTCTTTGGTAAAAAGGGATGATCAGCACCAGGCTGCATTCTTTATTCGCAGATTATGGGCTCAAGTACGCAGCCAGGTGTCAAATTATAAACTAGTACGATGTAATGTACTCGCTACTTCCTTAATTTTGGCATTTTCAAATTTTCGGCACCAAAAAAACGAAGCAATCTAAAAAAAAGCTCAGCTACTAGATGAAAAAACAATGATTGTATATAGCTATTGAGGCACTTTTTTGAAATTGAAACTTTTTTTAACAAAAGTTAAACTGGAAACATAACCAAAGACCCGTACGTATCAGAATAGATGTGACAAACAGAATAGTTGTGGCAAAGTGACTCGAACGTACCTAAATATACAAATAAGCAAACAATCCAACGTTTTCTGTTCTTTTATAACTGTAAGAAATTGTTACAGTAAAAGAACAGAAAACTTTGGATTGTTTGCTTATTTGTATATCTAGGTACGTTCGAGTCACTTTGCCACATCTATTCTGTTTGTCACATCTATTCTGATACGTACGGGTCTTTGGTTATGTTTCAGTAGATATAATCGCTTTTTTTCAATTTTGAAAAGTGGAAAGAATAAATTGGGGAAAGAACACATTGGGGAAAGAGAAATTTAGCAACAAAGTTAAAAACCGGAATCAGAATCGCATCAGCCTTTCAGTCTTATTAGTCTCAGAACTTAGTTGTTTGTATAAAATGGGCGTCGAGGACTACGGACTATGGAAACTTCCCATAAAGTTTAATGAAAAAAAAACTTAGTTGATTGGCAGATAATTGCATTCATCGCTGATTTGAAAATATATATTTGCACTGTAAACATTGTGCAGTGCACCGCACATATTTTGCATTTTCGATTCCCGTTTATCACATATTTTGCCAATGGCATGATATCTCAACAGATACATGTATCTAAAATGAACTTTAATTGAGAATGCAGTTGATTTTACATTTTTATTTTTTCAAAAGCGTTTTTTGTTTCCTTTCCTACGGCTAAAAATTGAATTGACGGTTCGCTGAAAACGTTTGAATCGCTAACAAATGTTAACGGATGGAAGGTATACAACGTTACTATGTAATGAATACATTAAGTGCCATTCGAGAGTTGTATCTAAAGTACTTCCGATTTCGTTGCCTTTTCTAATGTAAATGTAGTTTCCTTACACATCCCATAAAAATGAAGCTTTTATTAAATCAATGAACATTTGAGTTTTTCCGATAAATATTATTGAATTATCAAAGGATTTTCTAGTAAATTCAACAGGTCCATACCGTGACACCGAATGTTTCACTGAAATGATGAATTCATATGGGACGAAGGAACAAAAATGGGTTGGGAAAAGTTTATGTGACTCATGAAATTTTCTTATCGATTGTAAGCGAGCAATCGGTACTTGCTATACGTGCCTTGGTATTGGTGTGAACAAAAAATAATCTAAAATAATGGAAAACGGAAATCAACTTCTCACACCCCTTCCAAAAAGGTTGCATTACCCAGTAGAGGGATTCGAATGTTTTCTACGGGTGAATTTTCTTAAAGACTTTCTCAGCTACTTTGCTTCTCACAATCCCTCCAGAAACTGGGTACTGAGAAATCAGTTTAAAAAAAGAACCCAATTTACAGCCAGTCGCAAATTATAGACTTTAAAGATGGGAAAATAGTCATAATCTTAATGACAACACTAATACAACACTAACACAGCACTTATACAACACTTACACAACAGTTAAACAGCAGTCAAAGATGTTTCCTAACGTGTACAGTTTTTGTTTAGTATTCTTTTCAAGTAAATTTAAAAGCACGTGTTTGTAGTACTACCCATTTTTGAGTTTACACTACGCACTAAAGAGCCATCTGGCGGAAATTTTTCAACTAATGTTTTTCTCTTAAAGTCTTAAATGCAAACCAATGCTTATGTAATCATTGCATACTTTACCTATTTCTAAAGGGTATTGCGGAAACACTTTTGAAAAAACATTCTCATTTGCTAGAAATGTGAATTCCAATATTTCACTTCAAAAGTCAGTTTTTCCAGCTTCAAAATGCATAATGTTTTCGACCAATGTGTTTGCTCACTTAATCTTTAACTGAGTAATCCATTTAAATCACAGAAAACATTTTCTACGATTTAGAAATAGATAAAAACTTTTTGAGTTGATTCATTTGCAAATAATTGTAAACGTCAAATAACAATAAAGATGGCGGCCATTTTTATTTGGAATCATCAACTCAAAACATTTTTATCAATTTATGACTCGTAGAAAATGTTTTCTGTCATTTAAATTGATTACTCAGTTAAAGATTAAGTGAGCAAACACATTGGTCGAAAAAATTATGCATTTCAATGTGTTTACTAACTAGAAAAGCTAAAAAAACTGACTTTTACAGTGTAATATTGGAATTCACATTTCTAGCAAATGAGAATGTTTTTATGAAAAAATTTTCCGCAATTTTCTTTAGAAACAGGTAAAGTATGTAATGATTAGATAAACATTGGTTTGCATTTAAGACTTTAAGAGAAAAACGTTACACAAAAGTGTCACATTTCCCATTCAAACTTTCGTTAGTTGAAAACGTTCTACCAGATGGATCTTTTGTACGTAGTGTAAACTCTTCGTCTTTGTGTTTTTGACGATTTACACATACCTTAACTTAGCGGTTGAATTCGAATTTGCTTGTTTCATACGGACACAAGTGCATCAAATAATAACAATCAAATAATGTTGTAGAAACGAAAGGATTAGGGGATCGGTTTGCTTGTTAAGGCGTTTCTTTTGATTGCATTCTTCGCAGATAATTTTCACA
>CM055406.1:121697071-121765416 GCA_029228625.1 Pseudolycoriella hygida
AAAAAAAATTTCCTTTGACCCGAAACATCTATCTCCAACAAAAAAAAAATTTTTAAAAAATCAATTTTTCCCTAAAGCCGTCCCATACCATCGTCGGCCATTTTGTTGGTAACCCTGACACACAACACACACAACACACTCAACCCAACAACTTTTCCTTTGACACCAAACATCTTTCTCCAACCAAAAAAAAATTAATTTCCCCCCTAAGTTCGTCCGATACCACCGTCGGCCATTTTGTTGGTCACTCTGACACACTACACACCCAACCGATCAACTTTTCCTTTGACACCAAACATCTATCTCCTCCATCCTAACACAGTCCAAAAATTTTGACCCATACTTTGAATACACTCACACACACATACAAAACATTCTTTTATATGGGCTTTATATGGCGCCTTCTAAGAGCCTTGGCGCCCAAACGAGGCCGATACCCCTCTTTTTTTAAAAATCTCATATGGCGTAGAATGCTCACCCGAAGGTCACTGCAAAATTTCAAGAAAATTTATCGAGCCGTTTTCGAGCACGAGCCAAAAAATCGGTTTTCATACAAGTGGCTCTGGAGCTAACTAACTCACTAACTAACGTAGGATGTTTCTATTAACTTTGGCACATTTTGTATGGAAAGTGACGATTTTCTAAAGGTCAAAATTTTACGTAGAATCCGAAAAACTAGGTCTCAAGGGGGTACGACGCAAGGGAAAAAAGTCAAAACTTAGCTGTATATGTGGTTCCGAAGTCTACGACAAAAATTTTTCTGGGAACTTGCGTCACGGGCGCATCGCGTGCCCATGATAACTCAGTCAGGACAACAAATTATGTGTATAGAACTCAGGCTACTCAGGTGTGTTTGGAATGGTAGCCGGAGTATCATCAATAAAATCTCTGACCAATTTGGAGCTATTGACTTTGCAGATTTTATAGCAAGCGTGACGTAATTTATGGCTCCAGACCTGTAAAGTACCAACTTACAACATAAGCCCCTAAGACCCTCAGCTTATGCTAGAAATATCGACGAATGTAACGAAAAAACATTATACTAAGGTGGCGTTCACAAAGTATGTCACACCCGGAGGGTGAGAGGGGTTCGGATCTAGATCGACAAAGAGAAGTGGTGGAGGTTTCTGGACTCGTGTTTACGAATTTTTTGAAAACGTTCGATTGAAATTAACATTTTGAAGAACCTCTAAATTTTTACAAAGGAATTCCTACAAATACTCGAAAGCTATTGGGCTGTTGGGGGCCTACCTTCACTGCTCGATGCTAGATGAACATAAAATCACGCTTTATTCCAACGACGAACGAGCTATTCACCAGGAACAAAAAAGTGAAATCGAGGCTCAGTCCGACTTGACTTTATTGTCGTTGTCATATTCTACGTTGATTTCATAAATTTTCAGTTCACATAGTGTACGTATTCGTTGCAGTGTATTGCGGCATACAGTAACATACTCAAAGTACGCATCCTAAGGTGCACGTCGGAAAAAAGTGAAATGCTCCGTTTTCGATGTTTTCTCAGAAGAAAATAGAAAATTATTTAAAATTGTAGTTCATGTACTATAAAAAGATGATATTTATGCAAATAATAGGTGAATCAGAATTCAAAAAATCAGTTATGAAGGTCCAAAGTTGCTTTATAGAAACATCGCATTTCGAATACGTGTACGATGTTACTTCCGAGCAAATTTGGACCTTCATGACTAGCCATTAAGAATTCTGGATTGTCCATTTTATACTTTAATATCATCCTTACACAGTACATAAGCTGAAATTTTTAATAATTTGCTGTTATCGCATGATTATCTTCTCGTAAAACATCGCAAATGTAGTACAATGTACAAAATGTACAACTTTGACTAAGAGCACTTTGCAAAAATGTGAACTGTCAAATTTGCGATATTTTTTTGGAACAGAATTCTGCGTTAATAACAAATTATTCAAAAGTATACGTCATGTACTGCGAAAGGATGTCCTTTACACGAATAATAGATGAATCATAATTCAAAATGTTTGAGTATGAAGTTTGAAAATTGCTCGGAAAAATCATCGCATTCCAAATTCATTTGCGATGTTATTTGAAAGCAACTTTCGACCTTCATACTCGAACTATTTGAATTCTGATTCATCTATTATTTGTGTATGAGTCATCCCCTCACAGCTATAATTTTGAAGAATTTATTATTTACGCAGGATTCTGTTCTAAAAAAACATCGTAAACTTGACAGCTAACATTTTTGCGACATGCTCCTAAGAATGTGAACTGTCGAATTTGCGATGTTTTTTGAAAAGAGAATCCTGCGTAAATAGCAAATTATTCAAAATTATAGCTCATGTACTACACGCAAATAAAAGATGAGTCGGAATTCAAAAAGTTTAAGTATTAAGATACATACAAATTTACTCTGAAATAACATCGCAAACGAACTTGGAATGCGATGATTTTTCAGATCAACTTTCGGACTTCATATTCAAACTTTTTGAATTCTGATTTATCTGTTATTTGTGTAAGAGTTCGTATTTCCCTCACAGTATGTACGTGAGCTATAATTTTGAATAATTTGTTATTAACGTAAGATTCTAAAAAAAAGATTCTAAAAAACATCGCAAATTTGACAGTTTATATTATTGCAAAATGATCGAGTAATTGACTCTTGTTACGTTTTGTCAAATTTGAAGCCAACATTTATTAAAAAAGTAAGAGGACAATTCTCACCGCAAAAACGACTCTTTAAAATAAAAAATTGGATTGTACCCACTCGGAGAAAAACGATCGGACTATGTAAATCTAAAATTTTAATAAAATCTTTCTAATCGCTTGCATTATGCAATAAACCATTACCCTTGCCTGGAACGAGATCGCCCTAACGTAACTTGACATTTTGACTACGTCATCTTCCTCAAAGTCCTTAAGGACTCCCATAAAGAGTTGTCCATCGTCTACGAATAGATGCACTCGTGAGAATTTAACTACTCGAGGTAAGTCATTAATAAATTATGAGAACAAAAGTGAGCCTAGTAGGACAGTTTTCGATTCAGCGTGTTAATTGGTAATGCTGCCTGCATTCAGCGTACATTCGTTTAAAATTTTTACCGAATTTAGAGGATTCTAAATTTTGACAGAGAAAGGGGGTAATTATCATGGGCCGACCTTGGCAGTCATGGGTCGTGGCTCAAATCTTTAACGACAAACAATTAACAAAAAAATGTTTGTTGTAGACTTAGAAAAAGCAGAAAGCTTAAAAAAACAATTATCCGCTTTGTAACTAACAAGAGGCTAGTCCTTTCCTAGGTAGATTTTTTTTTAATTCAGTCTTAAAGTTTGTTTAACGCTTATCGCTTTTGTGTGAGTGAAGCACAAGCATACGCCTCATTACAGAGTCTTCAATCTCAATTGGTGCCTCAAGTGCGATATCTGCTCCTGTCAAATAATGAGGGACGTCATGAAATCACCATATTTTGACATAAGCCGATGTCGAACAAAGCGCGTCAATTATTTCGAAAAGATGTCAAAAACTCGCTAAGTAAGCTTTTTTCACAGCTTTTAAAAATTGAATTGAAAACCTTTGAATGAGACTTACACAGTCGTTACCAAGAATTCTGTCTCGCACTTATTGGACAGAAAGCGATTTTAAAAGTTTAATCAATTTCATGGTAAATGCGAAAATGTAGAAAATTGTATTGTACATTCACATGTGTATTGTAAACGTTTTATATTACACTACAGTAGGTTACGTGCTAACAGTCAAATATTTTTCTTTGAATTTTACAGAAACATTTTTTTGTTAGGAGTGGATACTTTGAATTTGAGAGAAGTTGACGCATGAGAGAACTGGCGCATGAAAAGTGAACGGGCTCCAGAGTAATAATCTCTCCAATACTCTCTCTCTTTCTAATTATTTGTATATTCTCAGGGGCGGGTTAGCTTAGAGGAATTGTACAGGCTTGTGGTGCTGGACGTCCCGAGTTCAAATCCAGCGGTTGGCATTTTTTTTTGTCGTGAGAAATTTTCCTCACTTAAAAAAATTATTGTCGCTAATTATTGAGCTAAATTGCTTGTTGTTTCCGAGCCACCAGAAGGCAGCCTGGTGCCCAATTCTTACTATAACCATTTCTAAGCTTTTGTTGTGGGACTTCCAAAAGAAATTATGTGGGTACGAGGGTGCAGACCTACGTTCAAGGTTTCGGAATTAAGCATCCCAAAATTCATTGGAAGCCACCGGAAGGCAGCCTCGTACCCAATTTTCACCCATGAGAATAATTTTTTCGTCTCACAAACAATTCTGGAGCCCGTTCACTTTTCATTTCATGCGCCTGCTCTATCACGCGCCAATTTTGTTTGTAGTTTGAACGTAATAACCACGATTATGTTTCATGTACACGAGCCTTCCTCCAACAGCAACACTTCGATCATTTCCTTCAAAGAACTGTTTTCTTATATTTTGTTTGATATCGGCAAAGAGCGTAGCGTGATCCTCATTGGTAGCCCTATTACCTCTCAAATCCATTAAATATTCTTTTCACTACTTTGTGGTTACCCGGGTTACCCGGCTCAGAAATGAAAACTTGGTGGCGCTGTTACTGTTACACATATTGCAACAGCTCCACCTGGACGTCATGTAACCCAGAAATTGTTTTTCACGATCGTTAAATTTTGAGAATACTCGACAAAACGCTCTTAGTCGCTTTAAAAATTTCAAATTTTTTTTCCTTCTAATTTGATTGCGGGAGTTTGATAATGCGACAACATTTCTTCTCACCAACATGATTTTCTTAATTTCAGTGTATCGGGAAATTTTGCCAAACGTTCATAGTTCGCTATCATTTCGGCCACATTTTTAGACACACAGCCTTACAATGTCTGATAAATTAGCTGGCTTTCCGTTACATATCAGAGTACATAGATTGGTTTAATGAATTCTATTCGTTTCAAAACTTTTTCAAAACGCTAAATCCTGAATTTTTGCCACATTTTTATCCATAACAAAAAAAAAAAAAAAAACGACGTCGTCATCTCTTGTTCAATGTTTGTTATAATCGAGTTGTGTCTCGGTTTTTGAAAGTATTTCGTCTAACACAATGATTACAATATTTTAGCAACTGTTCAGGAACTGGAACCGTTATTCGACGTCGATGGAAAATCGAATAAGTAAATTTTCCTTCGGAAAACCTTTTGAAACAAACAAATCATGAGGAATTGCATTTTAGGAAAATGTCGAATCGAAAAGCAATTCGACCATTTTCACAGTATTCGATGAACGAAATTCGACAGAAGCAAGGCTTTACCGATAAAGAAAATTTTGGATTTGTCGTTGACAGCGATAATGCGAACAAAATTGATGAAAAAGCGATGATGAATGGTCACGATCCGAATGCAGCATCGTGGTACAAGGATGTGATTGAATTGAGAAAGAAGGCTGGTGAATATAAGGTGAGTGAAACATTTTGATAATTTATAATTTCATTGGTATCGTCCAATAAATGATTGGAGTTACGACTGTTGACAATTGAGTTCGTTGGAATCGAATCCAACTGCCAACTGACATTTTAAACGTCAAAGTTAGGGGCTGTTCACAAATGACGTACATGTTTTCGGAGGGGAGGGGGGTCAAAGTCAAGTCATACGTACAAAAAATAAGTGTTCACTTTTCGCATCGCCTTCATAAATCGCTAAAAAATCCGTACGTCATTTGTGAACAGCCTCTTATGAAACAGACGAGTAGTCTCTGTTTCATAAACAGTTATCAAAGTAAAATTGACGATAAAAGGAATAGTTTTAGTTCGATAAGATCCGCCGACGATTTTGACAGGTTTTATATGAAAGAAGTGTCAACATTTTCACCAGTGGATGTTATCGAGCCGAAGAAGCTGTACGCGCTCAAAATAAATTGCAAAAATAGCAAAACTGTGACGTTTGAAACGTCATTTTGACAGTTGGAATAGACCGACTTTTGATCCCAACAGACTCAATTGTTCTTTATTGCTACTGGAAGTTAAAAGAAATTGAATATCCTTGATGCACTGAATGAGTAAATCAACTTGCAATTACAACGAGAACAGTTTTTTTCATAGTTGTAGCTTTTTTTACCTGACTGTATCATGTAAATCGTTAGGTGAGCCTTTCTGTTCCTTCCAAGAACCTGTTTGATAGCTTGAGATGGTCTCACAACGAAATCACCAGGAATCCTGCGTCTTGCTTGGAAGAATTTAGGAAAACCACATTTCACGTGTATTCCTGTTTCCTCTTCTAATCCGCAAGAGTACCTTGGGGTTTATGATACCCGTACCCTGTTCAGGAGTCGATCTAGCCCACAGTGTCCAGTGGTCGCCGCTACTATCCTACTGGTACGACTTCGGTTCATTTTGAGGAGGTCATTGGCCTACTTCGCGTCGGATTTCGGGAAGAAGCGCTTCATATGAATACCTCCTTCATAAACTTTCCAGCGTTCCGTATGTTCCCGTCGCACCTAGTCTCTTAATGCATCCTTGCATAGAGCTTGGGATATTGATAGACGTGGTTCCACGCCGCTCGTCGTGGCAGCAGAGCCTACCCTAATAAGCTCTTCTGACCTTTCGTTCCCCTCCACGCCAGGGTGTCCAGGTACCCAAATCAAGGTGATCCGATTACTCAGTCCCATATGGTTAGGATTATCTTTTAGGAAAGGATTATCGATTTCCTTCTTTAGATCTATTTAGATTTATCAGGGTGGGATGGGCCATTTCTGGCTCCTCAAACACAGATCTATTGATCCTTTGTTTTCTTCCCGTTCATCATGTAAATCATTTAAAACCTTCCGGTTCTCACCAAGAACCTATCTGGGGCGATAGGTCCTAGGTCTGAGATATCGAAGGGTCGAATCACATAATGTGGACGCCCGTTTCCTCCTCCAAGCCGCAGTCACATCTTGGATCAGCCAAAATGATCATTTTGGCCAAGTGCTTGTTCAACCCACAGTGACTCGTAATGGCTCCCACTACTCTCCTAATGCCACTAATGAGAAGCTCCTTGGCCCACTTCTCGTCAGGCGCCGGGAAGAAGAGCTTCGTGTGCTTTCCTCCGCCGAACGCGCACCAACTCTTTGCGGACTCAGCCCACACACAGTGTTCCACCGCTCTTTCACACAGGGAGTGTGGGATCGGGATTTGGGGCTATGGGCCCTCGATCGCAGATGCTGAACCCTGTCTGGCTAGCTCGTCTGCTCTCTCATTACCGTCTACACCAGTGTGCCCAGGGACCCAGGCGATCGTGATCTGATTTCTCAGTCCCAATCGGTTTAGGGTTTCTTTCAGCTCTTTAACCAGTTTTGACGTTGTCACAGGCGACGCGAGCGCCTTTATCATCACTGTCTGAGCAGATGGTCGCTCTGCCACTCGTCATTCCTTCTGGAACTAAATTTATTACTCCCATCAACGTCGCAAACGTCTCCGCTTGGAGGACGCTCGCTAACTTTCCCAAATGGAGACTGTCGCAGTTCGCCGTTTCCTGCGAATAGATCCCGGCTCCCACTCCTTCCTCAGTTTTCGACCCATCCGTAAAGCTCACCGGTCCATCAGCCGGTAGGCAGGTCGGCGAGTTTCCTAGCCAATCCGCTCTGTCTGGTATAACGATATGGTATCGCAAAGTCGACCTGTGGAATCATGCGATCTCTGGGCATATCAAAGATCCTGTCCTTGATCACTTTCAGGATCCTTCCATGGCCAAATTCAAAATTCCTCATCCAGAGACCATTTTGCTTCAGCTTGTTGCTTTAACGATCGTCTGGATGGGCGATAGCGCAATGAGCGCTTCCATGGCTGCTGTGGCCGTAGTCTTCATAGCTCCTGTGACACAAATGCACACGAGCCTATGAATTTCATTCAACCCCTTCCTCACGCACTCCACGTTGAGGCTACGCCACCAAACTACGCAGTCATGGCTCAACATGGGTCTGACCACCATCTCATAGATCCACAATATGACTCTAGACGGTATTCCCCAGTCCCTTCCAAAAGCCTTTTGACAGATCCTGAAAGCGGCCACCGCTTTCTGTGCTTTGCATTAACATGCTCGATCCAGTTGAGCTTTTGGTCGGGAATAACCCCCAGATACTTCACTTTTGGGCTAGGATCAGCAACCTTTCCGAAGAGCCTGAAGTTCCCCACTAAATTGTGTCCTGTGTTCCTGTGTTCCGTTTTGTCGGGTTGACCTTCAAGCCCCTCTCCAGGCACCATTCCTCCACTAACCTCAGCGAACTACTCAAGCGACTTCCCAGGGTACTTTCGAACTTGCCTTTAACTAGAATAGTCAGGTCGTCCGAATAACCCTGCACATGAACGCCTGTCTCATATAACCTTTTGATCAGGGAGTCCACGACCATGCACCATAGCAACGGTGAGAGTATCCCCCCTTGCGGACAGCCTTTTGATACCCAGAAGCTGGACTTGTGGCCGCATACGGTCCTGCTTCTGAGCATGTTGCCAATCCACCTCGTTACTACCGGTGCTATGTCCCTTTCTTCTAGCGCTGCCTGAATGACATCGGAGCCGGTGTTGTCGAATGCTCCTTCAATGTCCATAAAAATCCAAAAGCAATCTCACCGAATTCGAATGACTTTTCTACCCCGGCCACAAGGGCGTGCAGAGCCGAGTCCGTCGATTTACCCACCTGATATGCATGTTGCTTCTCTTGCAGCGGGTATCTCGACAGGATTTCGTCTCTGATGTTGAAATCTACGAGCTTCTCGATAGTCTTTAATATAAAGGAGGTGAGACTTATGGTTCGGAAATCTTTGGCTTCGAAATGCGAGGGCTTTCCCGGCTTTGGTATAAACGTCACATTGAGTTTTTCCCAAGCCTTTTTGACATGACCAAATACTAGCGAACTTTTAAGAACTCCACAAAATGGTTCCAATAAGATCTCTCCACTCTCTTTCAACATCGCAGGGAATATTCCGTCTTCCCCTGCCGATCTGAACGGCTTGAATCTACCAATGGCCCACCTTAATTTGTCTATGTTAACTATTCGGCTAGCCAACGATCAGTCCTCCTCCGACGGAAGTGGAGGATCAGGTACGTTGTCACTGACCTTTGTATCACTACAGCCAGGAAAGTGTGTCTCTAGTAGATGGGTGGCGGTCTCTTTCCCGCAGCTCGTGAAGGTACTGTCCGGTCTCCTAAGTGAGGCTGGTAATAGTCTTGAGTCTTTCGATAGGACTTTATGAATTCTTGCATAATCCGGAATCTGCTCTACTTCAGCAAAGAACCTCCTCCACATCGTTCTTGCTTTCCATCGAACCTCCTTCCTAAACATGCCTTGAGAGATTCTATACAAATCCTAGTCCGTCTGCTGAACTGTCCTTTTCCGTCCTTCCTCCGGACCGACTTAACTTCGGGACAAGATAATTCATAGACTTCTGTCAGTAACGATAATATGCAGTCTACTGCCCTCTCCAATTCGTCAGTCGAATGAGGGATTGCTGTAGATAGCCTGTTCTCGATATGGACCTTAAGAAAATCTCTATACTGTAACCAGTTCGTTCTCCTGGGGTTCCTGTATCTGATCACCCGCGGTGCATAACTTTTCAGACTAAAGTGTATACACCTATGGTCCGAAAAATTATGCGTCGTGGATACTTTCCAGGAACTAATTCTGTCAGCGATATCCTCCGAGGCTAAAGTTATGTCTAGTATCTCTTCTCTATTTCTGGTGACAAAAGTAGGTACATTACCCCTATTCACTATGGAAAGATCCTTGTTGGCTAAAAATTGAAGCAACAAAGAACCTCTCGGGTTATTGTCTGTACAACCACATACCGTGTGATGCGAGTTTGCGTCGCACCCTAGGATAATGGGTACTCTATTCCTTTTGGAGTAGTCGATTGCTTCCACCAGCAGGTCTGTGTACGGACAGACTTCAGTGTCAAGCATATAACAAAACGCTATTAGCGCATAGCCTCCGTGCTCAGCCGCTCTCGTGATCCTAACCACAGTCGTGTCTCTATCTGAGAATTGGCAGAGCAACATCGCAAGTAGTTTCGGCGTCATGTAAAGAGCTGATCTCGTGTTCATATCGGCATTGGCTTTAAAGATCCTGTTCCTGTATGCCCCAGTCCCGGTATATATTGGCCGTGGCCACTTTGCAGTGGTGCAAGTTAATCTGTGTGAATCTAATCTCTGTCTGTGAACCCATTGTGAGGCTAAGAGATTATATCACCTGTACCGTCTAGTGAGCGGTATTTCCCGTAGTACGTCCCTTCGCAGATGGACGATTCTTATCGAGGGAAGAGCCATCCTTCGGAATTGATACCTTGGTGTTTTCCTAGGGAGGATCCTTCCTATGAGAAGTGCCGTCTCTCTGGGACACTCAAGTGTTATCCTTAGAACGTCTCTTTGTGGGCAAAGGGCCATCCTTTAGGGTTAACACCTTGGTGTTTCCTTTTTGACGATCCTTGGATTTCCTCCTTTAACTAGCCTGGAGGTTAAAGTGGGCGACATGGGCGTCCAAATTATCTCCTTATTTTCCGAACAGGGAAGGATCTCTCTTCCCAACGTCCCCATCGGCAGTGGTTCTCGAGCTCCCGTGAGTTCTACGTTGACCTCAGCCGTGTCAACTATTTCGCATTTCTTGGCAAAATTGAGTTCTTCTGAGTTTTTTTCAAAAATTGAGACTGATTTGAGGCTGTGAGTATACTCAAATTTAGTACTCACTGAGACTGCCGTTTTCACTCGGGTATTCTGATACGTACGGGTCTTTGGTTATGCTTTCTTTTCATTGTAAATCCATCTAAAAGAAATTGTCGTTAATTTTGGTCGGAATTTTTGCTCGTGAATAGAATATCCCAGAGTTAGCAATCAGCCGCGAGACATGCGGCACGAACTACGACATTCAATTCGTGTATTCCGCTCTATTTGTGAGTGGGAATAATCCTACCGCTTTTATCAATTTTGGCATCTTTAAGACAACGACAACTTTGAAATGACCCTGACATAACTAACCCTCATCGTTGCCACTAAGAAACTATGCTAAACTTTTGTTGCGTTTCACAACCACCTCTACAACAAACAGTGGTAACAGTCCGTAACACTCGTCTTAGCAAGCATTGTTTTGTTGTTTGTATTCACACGTTGTACAACATCTGCAACGAGGGGAAAAATGAATTCGCCTACTCACACTTTTAATGACACAATTATTCGAAGAACAAAATAACAAAAAACCATTTCAGCATCGTGGATGGGGAGTTGAAATACAACCCGACATGTACAACAAACAGAAGGAATTGTGGGATCAAGTATCGCGAAGAAGTTCATTGTCAGCTTTGTCGTTAGCTTCATCTGTTCATAAGTAAATTTTTTGAACGATTTTTGTTTGCTCATAGTTGAATAAACCGTAACTTGACGTCAATTTATTAGTAGACCCATTTCGAAGGAAGAAAAGGAAAAAGAGAACAAAAATAAGAGTTCGCCAATCAAACAATACGGCAAAGGTCAAGTTCCCGGTCAAGTGCACTTTGTGGATAATAGACTATGTGACGGTGTCACCAATCGTTTATACAATGTTCGTCATCACCTAGAAAGAACTACGGGTCCAGGTAATTGCACAACATTTTCGCATTTTGCATGTCTCTAACATTGGACCATTTAGATGTCGAGGAAGGCGCATTACTTCCATCCCCAACTAGAGAAAAATTAATTCCAACTATACCTAAGTCGAAAGAAGAGGAAAGTTATAATTCGCAACGCGGCAGTCCAAAGAAAAGTGCTACATCACGTCATGGAAGCCCCCAAAAAGGAAGTCCCCAAAAAAGTAGCAGCAGTCCTAAAAAAGTTTTGAAACAATCAAAAGGTACGCACCACCCTCCTTCCCACCCGAATGACAACATTTTGATTAAAATATTTCACACGACAACCAACAATGTGTCCGTAGGACGTTCTCAATCTGTCGGTCCAGTTACAACGAATGCTGATGGTTCACCGAAACGGCAAGTTCGCTCAGGTAGTGCAGTTCCAAATGCAACATCGACGTCATCTACGAAGCCGTACAAAAAGACCCCAGTTTCCACTCCAACCATTGTAGAGCGTCGCCCACGACCAAGTAAGTTAATAACAACATCTTATCCCACATTAATATTCGTTCGATTCTTCGGTTCAACTTCTATTTTACCCTCAAAATGTTCATCAAGTTATTCTTGGTAAAATAATGTTTATGTAGGCAACTAGAAGCTCATCCCAATATTGATTTTTCTTTTAAAATAACGCATGGTCGACGCATGAGGTTCCTGTAAATGAACATCAACTAAACTTCCATCTTTAAGTGTTAATGAATGGTTGATAGCATTTTGTATTTGCATTTCTATGAAATCTTTTCCAACTTAGCCAAACAAATAAGTCGTGCGATCATAATTTCTTTCCGTATGATTTCCGCAAAGAAAAACTGGATTTTTAATTTGTATGTGGCAGTTATACGTGACAAAAATTATAAAAGGGTGACCGGGTAATAATCCCTAAGGACGACCCCTCCACAGCCTTAAAAGTTCTTTAAGAAGAGTACGCAAACCCTTGCGACTTCCGATAAACCTTCATCGTATCAAGCTCTCATTGTATATTGTAAAAACTTAAGAGGGGGTCTGACGAAAGGTAAAACCTCACAAACCAAGGCAGTCTGGTGTTGAAATTCTGATTACGCCTAAGTGAAGTTATTAGTTAGTAACAACATCGAAGTAGGCACCAGATTGCGTTCTTGGGACCTGAAGCTGGGAATAAAGAAGGCAACCTGGTGCTGAACATCTGTTTTTATCATAGTGTATGCAGGAGTGAGATCTATACGTCACATAAGTTTCAATTCGACACCAGGCTGCTGCTGTCATCTACATTCAACGTGTCAAAACTCAAGGATGGAGCCTGCTGCCGTATAGATTTATTACCGCATACACTTTGGTAAAAACAGATGTTCAGCACCAGGTTGCCTAATTTATTTGCAGGTACAGGGCTCAAGTACGCAGTCAGTTGTCAAATTATAAACTAACACAAGGTAATGTACTCGCTACTTCCTTAATTTTGGCGTTTTCAAATTTTCGGCACCAAGTATCCTGGCCGAAAGTACAGACCTATCTTTTAGCGAAAAGTTTGTTTAAAAAACATAGCAATCTCAAAAAAGTGAGGATCGGAGTGGGTTGACCCACAGTTTTAGCGGGTTGACGCACAGTGGGTCAGATGTGGGTCGACCCACTCCGTTCCTTACAAAAAATAAGGATAGGAGTGGGTCGACCCATGCCTGACCCACAGTTGCAGAAGTTACATGAATCGTTTTTCTGTGCTTTCTAAAACTGTGAGTCGACCCGCTAAAACTGTGGGTCAACCCACTCCGATCCTTAAAAAAAGTAGCTCAGCTTCTAAATGAAAAAAACAATAAATTTTCTGTTATCAGAGCTATGCGTAGCTCTACGGATGTGATTGCACCTATTCAGCTATCTACACATGTACTCAGAGGTGCTCATAGGTTCGCTAACAAAATCAGAACTGTTCATAGCTCTGAAGATGTTATCAGGGCCGTGCGTAGCTCTACGGATGTGATTTGACCTGTTGATCTGTCTACATATGTACTCAGATGTGCTCATAGGATCGCTGATAAAATCATAGGTCTACAGATGTTATCAGAGCTGTGCTTAGCTCTTCGGATGTGATTAGACCTATTCATCTGTCTGTCAAAAATCAGTCATAGTTTGGATCGCTCCAGAATTCGATTCAAAAACATTTTCACCTCACACACACACCTACGCTGAGCTGAACAGTGGCGAAAACCATAAGCAATAATGTCTGTGTAGTGAAAAAGTGGTGGTAACATTTTTGAAACGAATTCTGCAACTATGCGACCTCATTTGCCTTTTACAAATTGAACTAAGGATCTGAGTGGATCGACCCACACCTGACCCACAGTTTTAGCGGTCGATTCACACCTGACCTACAGTTGCAGAAGTCAGAGAAATCGTTTTTCTGTGCGTTCTAAAACTGTGATTCAGGGTATGTTGACCCGCTAATACTGTGGGTCAGGTGTGGGTCGACCCACTCCGATCACCTATGGTGATCATAGTTTGTTATCCGCGTAAGTTTAAAATAAAATTTGCTGACCAAAGAATTATTTTGCTGACCACAAAAGCAGATGCTGTCCATTTCGTAAAAGAGATGCATATTCAAGTTTTTCTACTATAGTATTGTGCATGGTCTTTATCAAACTTGCTTTTTCCTATGTACAAAATGCAATCAAAGCAATTTTGTATGAAAGAAAGCGATCCCTTTTACGAAGCGGAATTTTGTGGTCAGCAAAATAATTCTTTGTCAGCAAAATATTTCTTTATCAGCAAATTAATTCTTTGGCTAGCAACATTTTTGCTTTCAGTCAGCGAAATTATTGCTTACAGTCAGCGAAATTAGTGCTTACAGTCAGCAAAATTATTCTTTGGTCAGCAAAATTATAACTTTCGGTCAGCGAAATTATTGCTTCCGGCCAGCAAATTCGATGTTGAACCGCTTTTTGTTCTCCGCCTTAGTTTAGGCTAAAATTTTGCTGGCCTAAGAATAATTCAGCTGACTGAAATCATTAAACTTGCTGATCAATGCAATGATTTCGCTGAGCAAAAACAATAATTTCGCTGACCAAAACAATAATTTCGCTGGCCAAAACAATAATTTCGCTGGCCAAAAGCAATAATTTCGCTGGCCAAAAACAATAATTTCGTTGAGCAAAAGCTATGATTTTGTTCACCATAAATATATATCCCAAACCACACTGAGGGCAATCTTGGTAAAAATGTGAGTAAGAGGATAAGTCTCTACGCCTATCAATGTTATCGGTTCGTTTAGTAAAATTTGACCACGTCCTTACCTTGCGATCTAGACGAAAAAGCTTCAGTAAAACTCGAAAACCAACGTCTATCTACCTGCCATAAACAAATTAAAATAACTTGAAGTTCCGGTAACTTAAAATGTGCTTGAAATATTTTTTTGTATTAAGTTGGAAAGTTAAGAAAGACCATTCGTCAAGAACGTCCACCACTCTAAATTTACTTCAGATTTTACGTTTGGCTCTTTTGGATACTTGGATGTAGTAAACGAATCGCCTTTCGGCCACTTTTTTAGTTAGATGTGTGTTTACCGGCGTCATTATCGGTACGTCGAAAATAAAATTGTTCTGTCCAGCGTCACACTTTTCATTCCGTTTCATTTCTTTGGAATGTGAAGAACAAAACAATCTCAACTTTCCATACCAAATGGATAGAAAATTGCTCTAAAAGAAATGAAACATTATCCCTTTGAAGAAAAAAACTCACTTAGAAGTCAAATGAATTAAACCGCCTGTGGCGCCACGAAATGGAAACTTCAGTAGAGCATGAATGGAGTAGCCAGCTCAGACTACTTTCGATTCAAGGACAACATGTAATTAGCATCCACAAACAAACTATCTTCCTTCCCTTTGATTGAGCCAACTCTGAAATGTAAATTTTGTACATGAATTTATTTGCTCCAACTATATTCATTAGTCTAGCTTCCCAATTTCCAACCATTCCCTGTGAATTCAATGAAATGATCGGCCACACAACACCATTTGTAAATTTTGTATTCCACACAATTCGTTCAATTTAACATGCGTCTACTAGCAGCAGACACATGATAATAGGTGGCACTATTATCGAGTCGAGTACATCATAGAGCCATCTATCATCATTTTTCTCTGACTTGTATCGATTGTATTTTTATGTTGATATTGGATTGGTAATTTACATTAATGGGTGCGACGCCTAACGCAAGACATTGGCGTACAAAATGTACATAGAATATGGACTCTGTATTGTACAGAGGCTACGTTGTGGAAAAATTACATAACCAAGAAGTACAATAGCACATAGAATTTATTGACAAAATGTATATCGTGCAAATCGCCAATAAATATCTTGAGACGATTTAGACGCTTCTAACTATGTCAAACATTAATATCAGATTTCTAACTCATGCACTTCAAAGCAACTGCTTCGGTGAAAACTTTATCTCAATGGTAGTCCTTAAGATGGCACCAACATGAATCCTGTATGCTCTGTAAATAATATTTTAATAGCCATTGTAGTAATTTGAAAAAATGTGTCTTCTGAATGACTCCCTGAATATTCCACGCTAATATTAAAAAAGGAATTTTCGCCCGGGGTACGCATTTTGATCGTCTTAAGCGGCACTACATAACATACGTAATATAAAAAACTATTTCTAGACCGCTCCCCCTTGTACACAAAAATTTATGGAATGTACACTTTTGACGATCCCACTCCCTCCTAAAGGCGTACGTACTTTTATGGATAGCCCCACCAGGAACTAAGCACTCTGAACGAAATGGAAAAATATAGAATTAGGAACCACAAGAAAGTCTAAGAGGCATGCTAAGGAGAGCTTGGGTGTTTTGTTTTCTTTTTGTTCGGTTCAGTTGTAAATAAAACAAAATCATGAATCTCCTCCAATTGGGCTGCTGAAAGCAGAGCTCTAGTATTTTCTAACAGTGCAAATGGTGGAACATCTCTGAGCTTTCGGGCAAAATTTTCCAAAAAACATATGAAGGGACGTATCAGAATAGATGTGGCAAACAGAATTGATGTTACGAAAACACTCGAACGTATCTAAGTAAATATTGCCTTAACTATTAAGTGTATGAAATTACGTCCACATTAAATTGTATTGGAAATAGCCGATAGGGCAATATTGAAAAACCCGTCCGAAGAAACGGTGTAAAAGAACCCTCCCGAAAGCACAAAATTGACCCCCAAAAATGTTCTCCTCAATTTTCTCTACAACATAGCAAAAAATCATTTTTTGGGCTAGGGTCTACCTTTGTTCTTACCTAGAGCCTTAAGTAGAACCCTCGGATACTTCCATAGACAAAAATGTTTCCCTCAATTTGTTCTGCAACATAGCAAAAATAAATTTTTTTGGTGAAGCCAAAAGTTTCTTTTATAAATTGTCGGTCATGCCTATATCTTTCAAACAAAGAAAAAAATTGAAAATCGGAAAAGGTTTACTCGAGTTATGTACGAAAAACACGTAAGGCCCTAACAGACTAGTGTTTGAAAGATCTGGGCATGCTCGACGACTTTTTAAAGAAACCTTTTTGATTTTGAGCCCTTGGACTTAGTTAGGGCACTACATTTTTACTCGAGTATAAATCTCTTCCGATTTTCAAAAAAAATTGTTTAACCGAAAAGTCTAGGAATTTTATGGAAGAAAGTTTTTTAATAAGATGCCCTTGGACTCAGCCAGGACCCTGAAACTAGGCCCAACGTGTTTTTGTTTACATAAATCGGACAAATACTAACCGATTTTGTTGATTCTTTTTCTATTTGAGAGGTAACCGTGTACCGAATTAAATTCATAAACAAATTTGGGGCTGTGCTTGAGGCTCAAGTGGGCCTCTGGTCGGTCCTAAGGTCGTCGGCCCTAACCAAAAAAACATTTTTTTGCCATATTACAGAGCAGATTGAGTGAAACATTTTTGTCTATGGAAGTATGTGTCAGAGGCATTTTCTTATGGCCCTATGTCGGTCCTAAAGTCGGGCCCTTAACAAAAAAATTGTGCTTTGCTATGTTGTAGAGAAAATTGAGGCATACATTCGAGTCTTTTCGTAACATCAACTCTGTTTGCCACATCTATTCTGATACGTAAGGGTCCCTTCATATGTTTTTATTGTTGATTCGTCATCTAAGGACCATGATTGATGCTCCTCCCCCTACTCCCGGGTCGAAATTCGACTGGTAACAAACGTCGTGGTAAAGGCAAAGGACCCCTTTTCGAAGCACTACGTTCTTCGTACGGGTCTAAGAACTAAATCTCAAGGTATCATTTAGTTTTGGTTGTTGTGTCTTGGAACACTCTAGCTAAAGCCTTCTGCGCGGGCAGCAACTCTCGCACAGGGTTGAATTTTTATACTTTCATCCCTTGTGATCCAAAATGGATTTTTCATCTTTTTGTCGGCGATTTTTGTTTCCAGTTACTTAATTAGGTCCTGAAAAGTTAACTGACGTTCTAAATCTAATTGATCTAATTGTAAAATAAAGTCGGATTTTGCTTATTTTTTAAAGCACTAAGCTGTTAGTGTTTCGAGTTTTTCCCAAATACAAGTTAACAACTTAACTGATACGCTTGAGTTTCTGAGTCTGACCGGTTCTGAATTAAATTGACTTGTCCTAATTTGCCAAGTTACTGTAATTCCAGGTCGAAACATACTTCACGTTGACTTGACCTTGTGGACCCCCTCATTCTGTCATGTTCTGTCTGTTTCTTCAACCCAACCCTCTCCTTAATAATAATCCACCGTTGCAACCCGTCCGGGTCAGAGGCTAGATCATTTTATTTAACTAGATCCGCAATTTTTTGTGAGCTTTCGCTCATATGGATTCTTCTTAAAGTTCCGAAGTTTTTAGTGTGTATGTGGTAAATTTCACACAAATCCAGTGCAATCTATTATGTACTAGGTGCGGAAACTTTCCGAACCACGCCCAGTGGTAGCTGTCATTCTACCATCAGGATTTCTTCTTCGCCTAAAGTTAGACTCAGATATTTGTACACAAAATTCATCGAATATGGGTGACGTCATATTTGTAATTCTTCTATGTGCGATTCGTTGCGGCATCAAATTCACAACTACCCATATTATGAAGCCTGGGTGGGCCTACGAACGATACTTTCATGCTATACAGAATTTGAACCCAACAGAATTGAACGCGGATATTCTTGGTGCAAATCCAAAACGTTACCACTGAGCTTACCCGTTCAAACCCCACCCCCTCCTTGGTTATGTAAAAATTGATACCACACTTTCCTATATCCATTTCAATGGTTGTGGTGTTTTCACCCTTACTCTCCGTCCGTCCGTGTGAGCACTCTCCATTTGGGATTTGTCATCGGTGATTTGTCATCGCTGATTTCTCATTTGTGATTCGTCATCGGTGGTTTGTCATCAGTGATTTGTCATCTGTAATTTGTCATCGTTGATTTCTCATTTGTGATTTGTCATCGGTGATTGGAATGTTACCACACTTTCCCATATCCATTTCAATGGTTTATGTTTTCATCCTTCTTGTCGGTGACTTGTCATCGATAATCATCGATGGTTAGTCATCGGTAATTGGTCGTCGGTGATTTGTCATCGGTGATTGGAATTTTACTACCTCTATCGCTACTTTCCTATACCCATTTCAATGGTTTATTTTCCCAAAGATCCTTCTCCCCCCTAAACGCAGACGTATTATATAGCTGTACCTAAGAACCGAACTAGAGAGATTCTCCAATTCTGGTGTGAGGTTCACAAGCCGCTATTCACAGCCCGATCCGCCTTTTTATTGATGAATAAACGGACAAACAAAGACATTAATATCGGTCAATATTTACTCTATAGTGACAGACAGACGGACAAAATTTTTATTGCTCAAAAATCGCATGTCAAGCTTTGGTTGTGAAAACTAAAAAACCAAAATGTCAGAAAAAACATGATTGTCCTTCTTCGACATGGCGCAATCGTAATTGGCTGATAACATCAATTAGTTGAGTTCTGATTTTACGAAAAAACAAGACCCAATATCTCAGTTGAAGTTGACGAAACGCTAAAGTCAAACAGATGACAAGTTTAGCTTAATTTCACATTTACAAATCGCTATAATGGAATTAATTTCTTGCATACAGGGTAAGAGCACACTACCATGGGATTTATATATTTTTATTTTCATTTTTTCATGAAAGGGTTCAGCGAAGTTTATATTAATCAACCAAAAAGCGTGAAGCGAAACTTGTAATTTTATACAAAACTGGGTAACGTAATGTGTTGCTAGATTATTACAAAAAAAAAAATTGCACAAAGCTTTTCAATGAACTCGGAAACTTTTTACAAGCATTTTCAAAACACATTCGCTATGACAAACTCTCAACCGTAAAACATAATTTTGCTCACAAAAAAAATTCCTTTCAAATAAATTTTAATTGAAATTATTTTATCCAGCCACATTAAACCGATTGACACAAACCAGAAAAAAAGCGTCATTTATCGAACTTTATTTTCAATTTTTTCGTTCCTTTCATCTTAGCAAAATAATTGTTTTGTAGAAACATTACATTAATTTTATATTTTTTTTACGTACTATTTCTAGCCACCCTTCCCACATCCAATTCCCGTTCTAAAAGTAGTTCGCTGCCGCCAAACGGTAGATCCCTTACTAATCATCAGAATCAAAACCTACCAAATGACACTCATAAATTGTCACCATTAACCCTAAAAATCCCCAATCTGAAAAAATCCTATAAATCCAATAAACATCAGAGACCAAAATCGACGATCATTAATGGCTATAACGATCCAATGACCGAATCAACCATTAAATTTGATCAACCAGAAAAAATCAAAGGTCAGGATAACAAAACTGGGGAAAGTAAGTATAATAGAAAAATTCGAGCAGAGAAAAAATAAATTGAATGTATTTGCTGAAATAAAATTTTAAATTTCGTATTTGGTGTTGTGTTCACAAAAAAAAAAACTTAAATGTATCTGTACCAATGGTTTTCATTTGTTTATCATTTCCGTTTAGATTTGTTTTTTGGTTTTTATTGCATTTTCATGGAATTGGCTAAAATGATTTGTTTTGTGTAAAGCAATACTTTCCTCTCCAACAAATGCATAAACTACTTGAAAAAAAAACTACACCAGAACCACACCTCCTTTGTATACTTACTTTTCTGCAGTTGACGTTGAACCCTTTTTGTAATTGTTTTAAAGGAAAAATCAAATAAATAAACAATCCTCGATGTAAAATCAAATTGTAATAAAGAAAAAAGAGAGCAAAACAAATTCTTCATAAATAAAAGCTTTCATACTAAAAGTCGCTTGTTTTCCTTACCTTAAAGTAAATTAAATATAAATGTTTGCTGGCAGTTACATAAAGAAACCATGTGACCGTCAGTAAAAATTTCTATTTATTTTATGCAACTCAATTGCAAAATGTTCACTTTTTCACGCATCATGTACTTTTTATCACTTGTGACTTTGGGATTTCTATATCACTTTTCATCACTAGTGACAAAGAGTGAAATCATGTTGTTGATACGAAAAAGTGAAATTACAAATTGGTTGCACGAAACGTTGTATGCAACACGTTGCGCGAAATTAGTACTTTTTATCACCCCATCTTGCGACAAAAGGTACTACATTTCGCAACTCGTTGCATAAAATTTCTCTTGCGTTGAGCTTATAAAGACATCCTGCAAAAATTCTTCAACACCGAAGAAGGAGAAAAGACAAAATGGTTATTTATGCAACTAGTTGCGAAATGGAGTTGTTTTTGTTACTAGATGTGAAACGAGCGAAGCGAGTTGGATAACCACATCGTGTGACAAAAACAACCAATTTGGCAATGTGTTTCATACAAGACTTTATGCAACAACTTGTGAAACGTGAACTTTTGAATGAGTGAAAAAAAGTTACTTTTTATCACCAGTGACAAAAAGTTACTTTTTATCACTAGTGACAAAAAGTAAATTCTTATCACCCAAATGAGTGATAAAAAGTAACTTTTTGTCACTAGTGATAAAAAGTAAAATCAGTTATAAAACGACCTCTCTGACGTCACCGAAACGATGCATGAAAAAGTTGACTTTTCACAACGTCGTTGCATAAAATACTTTTCGGTATTTTTAATTGTTGCAGCTAGCACTGTTTGTTAAGAAATATAAAATGGGCGCCGCAAGCCGTAAAAAAAGCGGACTCGAAGAGTGACTCACCGCACAATCAAAACCCGATGTCACATAAAATTTCAGCCAGTAGTAAGATGGTAGACATAACTCTCTATAACGCACCGAACGTTCAAATCAATGATATGATTCGATGGCAGAGAGTCGAAGAATCTTCAATGTAATTAAAAATACATTGGACCCTGCGAAATGAATTTATTACATGAGGACACAATTTGGTGATAAGAAACAAACTCACGAGTGTTTTTTTTAAGGAACAAGCTTTGGAAAATGTTTTTTTTTGACGTATGTAGGATGTTCATATCCGAGCCGAGGACGAGGTATGCAACTACACGATTCATGTAACGTTAGTAAAAGAAAAATTTTTGTGAAGAAATCTCATAATTTGATTAAAGCTCGCAAACTTCGAATCAATTCTGGAATTATACACATTCCCTTTACAGTTATATTTGAAGATTTGAGAAAAACTCACCTAGACACCCAGACTGGAACAATTGTTTTGGAGATTGTTCTAATTTTAGAATTCACAACCACAAATTTATTCAAAACATTTACAAATCTTCCATAGACTTATTATCCACAGCAAATTTTGTGCACATTTTTTCGTTTGTGGTGTGTAAACTGTGAGTGTACTTTTACTTCTACTTGTACTAAGGTCAGCAATTTTAGTCTATAAGAATGTCACTTTAGTTCCATGCACAATATTCTTTTACGGGTGTGGAGTTGAGCTTTCGGATGATGGTACTAGAAACTCGTCCTAAATTCTGTGTTACTACTACAAGCAAGAACGCATACCATATTTCTATCTCACATTTTTCTTCTTGCTTTAGAATTTGTTCGCGTGAGTCAGACCAGCGAAGACAGCCGGTGACAAAACATCGTACGACTTCCCGCTTGATGAATATATGGACCCTGATGTTTGTATCGCCTGCCATAAAGCTATATCTTTCATCGTAATCTACACATTTTGTACTAAATGTTCTACTACTTCATTGTTTTTTCACTGCCGCAATGTATGACTCAACTTTGTTTGTTGAAAGTATAGCAAAAATTTTTTCGAAGTCGTAAGCCTGAAACAGGCTACGACGGACGTCCCTTAAAGAAGCCTTAGATAAAGTAAGCAATTAGATGAACAATTTCGTTTGCAAGTATAAAATAATTACAATTTTGAATTAAGTATTCACCCTTGAAGGCCAAGAGTTTGTTTTAAGGTAAAAGTTACATGTTGACTTTAAATGTGAAAAATTTATATTTTAAAATATCGATAAGACATGATGATTTTTTCATGATTGATGATGATTAATTGATGATCAATCATGATTGATTATCAATCATAATTGAACATGATTGAACGTCGATCAATCTTCATCAATAATGATTGATTGATTGTTTATGAATCATTATTGATCACGATTGATCATCAATCAATCTTCATCAATCATGATTGATTGATTATCAATCATGATTGATCACGATTGGTCATCAATTAATCTTCATCAATCATGATTGATCACCAATCGATCCTTATCAACCATGATTGATCATCAATCATGATTGATCATTGATAACGATTGATTGATCATTAACGATGATTGGTACAAATTTTTAACATTAACTTATAACTTAACAGATTTGCAAAGTCTTTTCTTCTAAAAAATCGACGGTGAGCTGAATCGATTAAGAACTTCTAAATATAATATCCACGGAAATCGCCCTTTAGCTACTGAAAAATAAGAACATCAGTAAACGAAGCGGTCTACAAAGTTGACCTTAGTCGTGCTACTCGACCATCGTGTACCATAAATTACATAACTATGTTGCAGTAAACTGTGAAATTAAAACAATATTAGGAGTGGGCTTGAAGAGAATGAGAATATGATTAGGTAAATGGCTGACCAAGGGCTGGGGATGGGTTTTACCACCATCGACTCGGACGGGTGTTTCAATATTGCCCTTTTATCAATTTAATAAGAACAGAATCTGTAATGACAAAATTTCCCTTGCTAATTATGCTAAAAATGTACGCGGAGGTTCAAAAAGGATGGTTCTTTTTTGGTGAGCAAAATTGCAACAAAATCTGATTGACAGAAAGAAAGTGCCTTTTCTGTAGCCAGATATCTAAATTACTTTGGTTTTCATGGTCGTATCACTGGATTTTGTGAACCGATTTTGTTTGAATATCAAAAAATGTGCCGAACTGTGCCAAAGGTTAAAAAATTATTCGTTTGCTCTACTGTCAAATAAATTTTACGTTGTCCAGTAGATTTTTCGATCAGGGTTTTTTCATTATTATGTTATTTTGACCGCTTCCATTACAAAAAACGTACTCGTTGAATGCTTTTCCATTTAAAATGTGAAATCATTCGTTTACATCTATTGGAATTCATAAGTTTCTTTTCTTCGTACATATTGTACGCACTCCATTTTGCTAAATCATTCATTTGTGACACAAAGTATTCGATTATTTAAACACGCGGCGCAAATTTGATTTTTCCCAGTGTCAATGCATTGAATTAATCAATCTGATTTAATTGAGAAGGTTTATTGATTCAATTAAATAAGATTTAGAATAGTTAGGGCGAACAAACCATCTCCGTGGCGGGTAATAGAAAGACATGCAGGACGATAGTTCACCATTCTGGGGTTGTGGCATAAAGGCCTCACACCGAAAGGTACTAATGGTCTATACAGTTTGACGATGTTAATACATTAATGGATAGTCTACAAGGAATGGTATTATTGAAGAATTTGGTTTTGTTGCTCTTTTGCACTTGACAAAATTTATTTTCTACGTGGATGTTGAATTGAAATTATTTGATTTTTCCTCTCTGATGAAACAACATGAAATAACTCAATCAAACACATAAAATATTTACCTTTGTTATTCGTCCCCAAACAAATACATCATACGCATCGAACAGCCTTTCATTGAGTAGTCATGAACATGTTCATCATTGCATGCATCATTTACTGTGTATCGTTTATATATTCAGTGTGTAGCCGTAAGTGTAAATGTCTCCTTTCTAAATGACTATCGATTTATATTTACGACAACAATAACACTTTTCGTAATATGAAACCGTATCGATATCGTTACGAACACAAAAAATTACCAATTCTACCACAGATGATGATGATGACACCGACAAAGACGGTGGATCGATATCGAGTGCTAGTCCATTACCGGCTCATGAAATTATCGAGCACATCGTTAAATCACCACCCGAACCAACCAGGGTAAAGTCACCGGAGCAAATATTGATGCGATCACCCGATCCGGTCAACTGGACCGTTCCATTAGATACCGGTAAAACATTTACGGTCACCCAAAACGTCCGAGATGGTAAGTATAGAGAAAACAAATGAAAAATTCCATTCATGATCTATGAATTCAATTGTTCAAGTAGGCGATCCAATACTCCGGCCACAGAGTGAATTGAAGGCATCAACACCGGTGGAAAAACCACCAGCTGCCCCGATGTCTGCTCCGCCAGAATTTTCCGAACCATTGAAAAGTGATTGTAAGTTTAAAAGAAAATTTCAACGAAAAGTCAAATTCTAATTGAGAACAATTGAGAACAGCCTGGAACGATAAGGTGTCAACTGTAACTGCTGTACAGAAACCGGACATTCGATATGATAAGCCAGTTCCGGGTTCCACTTTACGTTGCATAGACGATCCGTCATTCGATCCACCAATTAATTCGCCATCAGGTAATCGCACGGCTTTTGATGTATTAGAGAAAGCACGTGATCGATTTGATCGTTTTTGGGGTGGTAATAAAGAAGAAAATGTTTAAGTATTTGTAAATGCATTATGCACATCTTATTAACGTCTGATTCGTCTACATGTGATGTGTGTGCAAGTAGTGATAAACATGTTGATAAATCGCTCTTCTTGAACTATACAACTTTTATCAAAATATACTTTATTCAACCTTATGGCACTAAGCCATCTTAAAACACAGCAAATACATTTTTTCCTTTAGTTCTTTTCTAAGAATTTACATTGTGCATGATTTGTAGCAATCGTTTGTGAAACGTATAAATTTTCACTTTATCACAATATTCAACACAAACACTAACACTAAAAAAACGATTATCGACGAAAAGAGCCAAAAACTTACAATTTCTATGGAACTTTTCACAAAATTGATTCTAATTTACAGAATGACAAGATCGCAAAATGCCACCACCGAATTAGAGATTTTTATTTGCTTGTCGAAATAAATGGATATTCCAGAGCATTCCCATGTCTGTAGACACGAATTATCACCCAGTCAGTCACATTTGAATAAGATAATAAATTGTCCCCCTTGTTCAACCAGCAAAATCACACGAAAGTTGTGATGAAGTGATTCGAAAATATTTTTTTTATTTTACTTATGATTCGCTGAAGACGTACATGCAATAAGGACGAACGCTGCTATGTGAGAAATCATCCCCAATGTATTATGAAACTAATGATCTCTAAACGATTGCTTTGATTCCCATAACTCGAGAATCAAATTCATACCATCTTGAGACTCGAATAACAACTAAAGGGTTTCTCGATACACGTTTTCATCCTCAAAGGCCATCCATCGGCCAGTGATACTTTTTCTATCCAAGTGAGGGTGATTTCTATTAGTCTGAGACGTAGCCCCTGGATGATATTTCCTTAAAAGTGCCGAGGTGTGTCGTTCAATCAACAAATATTTCTATGTCTCTATGTGGTATTTTGTACCACATGCGAGAATTTTTTACTGAGTGTAAGCTTTTTATCAAATCTCCACCATTTTCTCATAAAGCTACTTCTTCATTTCATTGTTCGTTATCTCCTTGGGCAAATAAGTCGTTGCTTCTATACAATAAAAAGACGCTGCAACTATGAAATAATATTTCGATTGTTACTGTATAATGAAATATTGGCGCTAGAAGGGATCATTCATAAATTAATGGATCTACTGTCCTTAGGGTATATAGGAAAGACGGACGAATTCGGACAGGGAGAGGGTGGGGTGGGTGTATAAGAAGCCTGACGTCTGACAAAAAAAAATGAAATTTGCACCCATCACCATTCCAAAAGTTAGTTCGGTTAATGAGATGATGATAATTATATCCAACTACGATGGTTGTTTATTTATTTATTCCAATGACTTAAAAAATACAATCGCCCTAATTTACAATAATCACCTTCTACAATCTACAATAATTTCCATTCACTTCACAATATCGTTGCTGTTTTCATTGTTTTAATTTCAAGCTAGGGACCGTTCATAAAGGATGTCACGTCGAGGGGGGGAGGGGGGGTCTAGGACATCCGTGACAGGAGGGAGGGGGGGGGGGTTCGAGAGCTGCGTGACGTCACGCTAACTACAATAAAAGTAGTTGCATCCGTATGTCATAAGCTTCGAACGCCGAATTCGGGTCGGGCGAGGCGCAACCGTGAAAGGAGTCACTTAATCATACAATCAAGCGTAGGGTACGATTCGTGTCAAAAGAACAGTGATTGCAAAATCATGATCGAAAGACCCAATCTCTCAAATTCAATACGACGGATATCAAGGTTGGTTCAGATTTGGCCGAAAAATAGGGGCACAGACGAACAGTGTGAAGGACATTTTTTGCAGATTTCGTTTTTTAGAACCCAATGTTACAAACGTAGTGACAAACACTGTAGACACTTACTTCATACGGGTCTAAAAAACAGCTATGTAGCTCAGTCGGGAGAACAACAACTGACCCACACAACTGTGAAACTCTGTTACCGTAAGGTACGGCGAGTTTTCGAAAATGGTTCTATTCTGTTAACTTTTGTTCTTCTGTCATGCAACGTACTGTAACATACTCATTAACATTTAGTGCTAATACTTCTTGAAATTTGAGTGTCATGCTAATTGGTAAGTTAGCGTGACGTCACACCAGGTGGGGTATGAGGCTGGCGTGACACTGGCGTGACAGGGGGGGAGGGGGGGGGGGTGCGAAAAAAGCCGATTTTGGCGTGACATCTTTTATGAACGGCCCCCTATCTCTATTCCGTAAATTGTTTATACCTCCACTTTCAAGTTCTCTAGCCGTTTGATTGCCTCGATCGTTATCTCATTTAATTCACTCCTGTAAAGTGATGAATGCTGCACTGACTTATGATATGATCCATAGATTGGGGTTGACCGCACTGACATTATGGTGAGTCAGCGAATTTCCATCTGTGCATTAGGAACTTGCAACACCCTTGTCCTGTTCGGAAACTATTTAGCCTCACCCACAGCTTTCTTGGAAGATCGTAGCCCATCACCTCCTTTGTTGGGTCAACTATTAGTTGTTTATTTGTGACATCTGCTTCCTACCACCGTTCCTTCCATCTTGTTTTCAGGTCGGGTAAATCGTTTCTTTCGCGATAAAAGAGCCAGAAGGGGTGTCTTGACTTCAGCCTGATTGTAGTGGGAGCGCATTCTATGTCCTTGAAAATCGGCAATTCCGTGTCCAATTCTATTTTGGTGCACTCTTAGATGGCTGCTTCCTGTCTTTGGATGTGGGGAGGTGCGATGTTGCTCAACACATATAGCCACTCCACTTCCGTAGGATCAACTGCTCCACTTACAATTCGAAGCGCGTTGTTTACCTGTGTGTCCACTTTCTTTACGTGGGCACTGTGCATCCATACTGGGGAACAGTAGTTGGCTGCTGACATGACCATAGTCTGGGTTGTGATCCTCAGAGTTTTAGCTGAACATCCCCATGCCAACTTTTGTATGATGTTGACACGTGTTTTCAATTTAGTCTTGAGACGTTCGCAGTTTGTCCGTTGGGTGAGACTTCGGTCTAACGGGATGCCCAGGTACACAGGATTCACTTTGTGTTCTACTTCTTCCCCGTTTATTTTAAGCTCAAGCTTTCGGTTTGCCTGTCGATTGTTCAGGTGAAAGAGACAGTGCACTGTTTTCGCGACATTCGGTTTTAGCCTCCATTCTTTGTAGTATTGTGCCATTAATTCCAAATCATCATTTAAAGTTGACTGCAGTTCATTGAAGGACTGCGATTGGCAAGTCAGTGCGTTGCCGTCTGCGTATACGAATTTTCGTGACTGTGTTGCTGGTAAGTCCATGGTGTAGACACAATATAAAAAGTCTGCTAGGACTGATCCTTGCGGAAGCCCATTGTTTAGCACCCGTTTGCGGCTCGTCTTTCCGTTAAGCTCGACTTGGAAGCTGCGGTCACTTAACATGTTCATCATCACCGCCAGCGTTTTCCGGCACGGTACGATTTTGCTAAGTTTGAATAATAGGCCTCGCTTCCATACGGTGTCGTATGCTGCAGATAAGTCTAAAAAAACCGCTGCAGTTTTCAACTCTCGTTGGAAGCCTAGCTCGATGGTTGTGAAGATGTGGAATGGGTAGATGAATACCACATCGATGTACCCCAAACATGCTCGAAGTGGTATGTCGTGAATGAATCGCCATGAAACCATTTTTTATCAGGTGGGGGTTAATCAAATCAGACGTCATTCTTTTGGAGGGTCAAAGAAATCAGACGGAATTGGCCGAGGGCGTAGAGGGGTCGAAAATCGGACGTCCTTTCTGAATGGCCCGTAAATACAAGAGTATTATTTCTCCATTATCTCTCCATTATATCTCCATATAAGGGTTCATATCAGTACAGAATACAATCAGCAACGCCAAAGCTCTATCGAAAACAAAACGATCTTTTCTGACATCTTAGACCACCTCTATAACTTACATGGACTCTTATCACACTTCTGGGATGTGGGATAGGGTTCGGAACAGATCAGATGTATCTGTTTTGTTTCAGATTAATCTGAATAATTTTCAATCTGAATTCTGAATCTGATCTGGAATTTCTATTTTTGATCTGAATTCGATCCGATTTTGATCTGAACTTAAAAGATCTCAATTTGATCTGAAATCTGAGGGATATCTGAATGGTACCTCGACAGAACTAAAACAATGTTTTGTGCTCGGAATAATGAAGATATTACGACTACATTAAGACTCAAGACACTCACTTCTGGGTGTAAGATGAAGCGGGAAGTGTGTGGGATGAAATGGGAAGTGTGAAAGATGAAGTGGGCAGTGTGTGGGATGAAGTTAGAAGTGTGCGTGATGAAATAGGAAGTATGTGGGATGAAGTGGGATGAAGTAGAAAATGTGTGGGATGAAGCAGGCAATGTGTGAGATGAAGCTGGAAATGTGTGGGATGAAGCGCGAAGTGTGTAGGATGAAGTGAGAAGTGTGAAATGTGAAGTGGGAAGTGGGTAGCATGAAGTTAGAAGTGTGCGTGATTAAATAGGAAGTATGTGGGATGAAGTAGGAAATGTGTGAGATGAAGCTGGAAATGTGTGGGATGAAGCGGAGAGTGTGTAGGATGAAGTGGGAAGTGTAAAAGATGAAGTGGAAAGTGGGTGGGATGAAGTTGGAAGTGTGTGTGATTAAATAGGAAGTATGTGGGATGAAGTAAGAAATGTGTGGGATGAAGTAGGAAATGTGTGGGATAAAGCTGGAAATGTGTGGGATGAAGCAGGAAGTGTGTAGGATGAAGTACGAAGTGTAAAAGATGAAGTGGGAAGTGGGTGCGATGAAGTTAGAAGTGTGCGTGATTAAATAGGAAGTATGTGGGATGAAGTGGGGTGAAGTGAGGTGAAGTAGGAAATGTGTGGGATGAAGCTGAAAATGTGTGGGATGAAGCGGGAAGTGTGTAGGATGAAGTGGTAAGTGTGAAAGGTGAAGTGGGAAGTGGGTGGGATGAAGTATGAAGCGTGCGTGATTAAATAGGAAGTATGTGGGATGAAGTGCGATGAAGTAGGAAATGTGTGGGATGAAGCTGGAAATGTGTGGAATGAAGCGGGAAGTGTGTATGATGAAGTATAAGGGATGAAGTGGGAGGAAGTAGGAAATGTGTGGGATGAAGCTGGACATGTGTGGGATGAACGGGAAGTGTGCAGAATGAACTGAGATGTTGTGGAAAAAATGTTGGATGAAGTGAAGACACATCTCACACAATTCTAACTTCATCCCACACACTTTCCACTAACAAAACTTAAGTATTTAATGGCAACAAACCAAATAATTAATCTGAAGTAAATGGGAAAAAAAATCTGATATGATCTGAATCTGAAGAGTAAAGATATGAAGTGTGATCGCATAATTATTTACAGTAATCTGAACTGATCTGAAAATTCAGATTTTTTCAGATTCAGATCATATAACAACAATCTGTTCCGAACCCTAAGTGGGATACCTATACCTAGATGTGGAGTGAAAACCAATCTTTGATAATTCGATCACTTTCGGCACTTCTTATCGACAACTTTGTACTAATTTGATTTTATTTACTTCTCCTAAAATCTCTATCTCTATCCTCCACTCGGTGCCATGAAAAAGCGCAATGCGTGGATTTTCCCAAAATACCGATTCCGACATCTTCTAGACCCATTTAATCTAAAAATATAATTTTTGTAAAATAATTGTTGAAAGTACGATTTCTGTTACACGATTCTCATACCTTACTTTATTATTTACTCGCCTTCTTACACTTATAAGAATTTAAAAACCCTTGAACCCATTCTTCACTTATGCATTGAATTCGACAAGGAAACACACGTTCACTAAAAGTCTATGGCACATACTTTTGATTCCGATGGTAAATTGCCAAAGAAAAAGTATGCAAATTGCGCATTAACTTTTATGGATATAATTTTTTTACAGCGTACTAAATTGTGAGGTTCGTTCAATCAGACAATGAATTAGACGAGAAGATTTTTTTCTATTGTTGGCAAATGGAATTCTGACGAAAAAAGAGCTTAACAACATGAACCAGTTATGTGGTGGCGTAAATTAAGGCAGACATTTCATTAACATAACCTCAAATTCATAATTCATCAACACATAATTCAAACCTTTTTGGTTTTGCAATATGTTTGTCAGTTTTAAATCCTCCATACAAACAAACCATAGACCGAATTACGGAGATAAAAATATTACAGAGATAAGTAAACGTTATGCCTATTATCAGAGGGCTGGACCCACCGAACCTTCGGTTTTTCTTGCCGAGTGTATCTCATGACTGCTTCCAACATAACCCGACATAAGAAGATATAACATCTAGACATAATCCTTGATTTTAAAATCATTCTCTCCGCCTCTAAATGTTTTCTTTAGCTAAATTTTGAAGGAATTTGAGGCTACGTTAGGAGAAATTTTTCAACACGCTCGTATCTTTCATTCCGAGCGTTGGATCACTGACAGTGAAAGTATATGAGTGTGAAGGTGGTCAAAAAACTCGTCAAAAGTTGATGATGATGTGGTGAATACACTAACATGATATGGTTACTTGGGTACCGGGACACTCTGGAATAGAGGGGAGGGAGAAAGCGGAGGTGGGTGTTACATCTGCTGAACCTGAACAATTGTACCAGAGTCAAAGTGTGACAAAGTCAGAGGGGATAAAGCGTTGGTTGGCACGAATATGGTGGAGCATTGCACACAAAGCAGTTTCTGTCAGTACCCGACCGCAAATCGACAAATGCATAGCTAAACATGGACCGGAGTCGCATAAGAAGTATGGTGGGAGCGATCACCGTACAGTCATCTGGGTGGTCATGTGATCAGGATGTACCAAAACTAGGACCCTGATAACTTCCTGGTTGGAACGAGTAGACTCGTATTCGGAAGGGATCAGCAGATCTGTATTTCATGACTCAATAAGGGTCGTCAAAACCTGATAAATCTGAAAGAGAAACTTGATATGGTGAATATGAATTGAGAGCTTTTGCCGAGTTCCATTGAGTAGAGGGTGTGAAGTTGAATTTAGATTGCGAAAGTGAGGATGTTCTAGCTGGACGCAAGAACAAGAACACGATCTTTGATCCTTTGTCCCTTGAACCGCTTGCCTGAATATAAGTAAAACTGTAAGTTGCACCTGAAGGTGCATGTGTTTACGGCTACATTTAAATACAAATATCACAGTAATTTACAGAACATACAAGAGAATCACAGTCATAATTATCGCATTTATAATTGAAGGTCAAGCCTCTTTATCCACTCAATTGCGTCAGGTGTAGCTTCATGGATGTCACGTATGTTATCGGGGTACGCTCGCAGAGGACACTCTGAGTAAATGTGATGCATGGCCTGGATCGAAGGCCCACAGTCACAATGGGGGTCGGAGATGTATCCCCATTTGTGCATATGATAAGCACACCTGCCATGTCCCGTACGGATTCTGTTTAGGGAAACCCATAGCTTTCGGTGTAGGCTGAAACCTTGTACTCGTGCGCAAGGTTGGTCAATGAAATCGTTTGCGTCACTGTTATCGCTCTGCCATTCTGTTAGCCACTGGTCTCCCGTGTTAAAATTATTTGCTTATCAGAGCCGCTTTTCTAGATTTCAGTCTCTGAGCTCGGACTAGGCATTCATCCTCATGTATGGGGAGATGTCGATTTTGTTGAATTTATTGGTGTTCTCTCAACAGGGCGTTCTGTCTACGTATGTGTGGCGGTACAATGTTAGAGAGCACCGGAAGCCGAGTGGACCGATCCGGTTATTGTTCGTAGTGTATCGTTCAGCTGTATGTCTATTTTGTTGGTGTGAGCGCTGTTCAGCCAGTCCGGTGAGAAAAATTCAGCCGTGGAAAAAACTAGCGCAAGAGCCGATGTGCGCAGCGTCTCGGCGTCAGCACCCCAGGTGGTTCCGCATAACTTGCGTTGCGAGATTTCACTTTGGCCGCGGTATTTTCGCAATGTTTCCTAAAAGTTAATGACCTGTCTAAGGTAGCGCCATGATACTTTGGGTTGGCGTTGTGCTTCACTTTTTTGGCCGCAGAAGCACACTCTTAGTTTGTAGCTAGCTTGTTGGTTATCCAGGTGGATTCGATCTTCGCAGAGTTAGGTGCAGGGTTAGACACCTGAAGGGTGTAACCATCGAAAATGGATGTATACTCCTGATGGAGTAATTGAAACTCTAAGGGATAGTCTGAGATAGGTGGTAAACAGTCCGAAAAGATGATCACTGGAAACAGGGGGATGACCGCAAGAGCAATTCTTGTCGGTTCTGTGAGGGGAACCCTTACTCGCATTGAGTCTACCAGTTTTAACCAGGAAAAAGTCCAGGCGCTTACCATCAAGTGTTGGTAGGTGTCTTACTTGGACGGTACGATGTCCGAAGGTTTTTAGCCTGAGGATGGTGTAGATTGGACAATCCTCGAGAATGTGGACACTAATCTCAGGAAAAGGTTCACAAGAGAATTTCGGGTCGTTCGACCGCCCTATTCTGTGGAGGTGATCGTTTAGTGTGGAGTGGTTCATTAATTCGGACGTAGACTCTACATTGTAGAGTTAGTTTGAAAATTTCTGTGGGAACTGAATTGAGTAAATTTAAAAACTTTTGGCGGGTTCCAGATTGCTTTTCGTGGCATTTTATGAAACGAAATATTTCTTAGCTTTGTTATCCACCTAAGTTTTAGTGACATTTCGTGAAAGGGAACGTTCATTAGTATTGTTATCCACCAAGCTTTTCTTAGCACTAAATTCCTACAGAAATTTCCAAAGAATCTGCTACCAACTTTCAAATATTTGGCCGACAACTTTTACCAATGCGAGCATATTCACCGTATCAAGTTTATATTCACCACATCATCATCAAACTTTAGGCGAATTTTTTGGCCACCTTGCGCCGGTGATTTTAAATTAACTCCATACCTTGGCATAAGCCGTTAGCGCCATGAAAAAAAAGGAGGCATACGCCGTTAGCGCGCTAAAGTGTGGTATTGTATTGTGTGAGTATGACGCAGGGCCTATTTTTGAGAAAATATTTTCTCAAATTTTCTCAGCAATAGGCCCTGGTATGAAGTGACCAAAATAAACAACAATCCACTAACACAACATGAAAAATACAACACTAATGAAACGCTATAGATGACGAAATGTTGGAAGAGTGTTGTATACATGTGATACTTAACGTTTTTATGACTTACAACACTTGTACAACACTTATACAACTCCAATACAACAATAACACATTGAAGATTTTCATATAAATTTGACATAATTTCTGTCGTTTTGTGCAATGTTCGCTGAAACGTGCGTGGTCAAGAAAATACAGCATTTTTCCGTTCAGAATTTCATTTCGTATCGATTTGGGACAATTCTTCTACGCTAATTGTTTCTCGTCACAGATAAGCGACTTAAAATGGAGAACGAAAACATAATTGTTGGTGGTAAACTCATTGCGGTTTAGATCTTCTTTTTTTAAATGAGGTTGCCGATACTTTCGTCATAAGAAAAACAAATGCTCTGTAAAATTAACGTCATAAGGATATGAATAACAACAACAACAACAAGAAAAACACAGTAAACACGATTTTTGCTGAACATTAAATACATAAAATAAGCATTTTTATAAGACAGCCTACGTGCACGACTTAAGAATACATCGCAGGCATATATCAGAAGAGCCAAAAAAAACAAAGTAATTTAAAATATTCATTAAAAACGTGAAACATTCGCACAATCAGAATAATGTTACCAAAAAGGTAAAGCGAACAGTGTGGTGGGCGAATAAGACTTACAAAAATGCTTTCCATAGTTATTTTCTTGTGGTTAATGTTCTTATGTTGTAACGTTGAACTGTTTGTTAGTTTAGTTTCTAAGGCTTGCTTTTCATTTTTCATGGCTCTGGTAACTAGCGATTCAAATATGGAGAGAGGAAGGAGGTTACATATTTTAGTACAAACATTTATAGAGACAGGGTAAAGAGAAATCAAAATCGTGAGGTCGAAAGAAGTTGTTACACAATTTGTTGCCAAAATTTTGAGAATAAAACATTTGAAGCTTTTGTGATTTGTAGAAAAAAACCTTCCGCAAAGGTAGAAGCACATTGAACTTTAATTTTGTCGTACACATTTCGTTCAGTTTACGAGTTCATGAATTCACTAGCGTCATTATGAGTTTCTACCTTTAAAGCTAGGAACACACGGTGTTACACCTTAGCTGTAGAAGCCTAAATGTTTAGACTTTGTGATACACTGCCCATTGAGCCGAAATGAAGTAAGTGATTTTTGGTGAGCCTTGAAAGCTTTCCTCAGCCTTAAGCTTCTTTTCAATGTAATAAAATTAATCTCTAGAATTGTTAGTTTATTACGATATACCCCATGTAAATAGCACGTCAAATCATGGAAGTGTTTTAAAGAAAAGTCAATTTACGTAGGAAATTTTGTTTTATTTTTTATTGCATTGGTGGATGGTGTGTTGACATCACGATATTTATTCGTATTCGGTCCACTGTTGGAGAAATGAAAATTCCGTTGCTGAAAAGTACACACTGTCTGCATTTCGATTGTGCCGTTGTACTACTCTCAGGACAAATACTTAATTTTTCAAATTGAAGAAATCGATTTTTTATAAAATTGAGTTAGATTTCTATTCGAAGCGGCCGTATGACTATTTGACCCGTTCTTGCTTCCCCGTTAGTCTTCTATCAATCCACCTAGACATGTCTTTGTTAGATTCTCACATTACATGGTCTAATTTCAGAACACGAACAGTTGAAACCCCTCGTTGTATGTTGCATGTGCTTTACGATACATCTCCTAGTCTCCGACACAAGCCAGTACGCCAAATTCACTTCGTTACATCTGCAGTCTGCACACATACTACGATGCATCTTCTAATGTCCAACAAAACTATTTTTTTTTTTGTTCTAAGTGAATCCTTCAATGTGGTGTTTCATACACAATCAAGACGTCCTTTTCTAGGGCATTTGTATGAGTTTGGACCACTTGCTTCAAATCACGTTGATTTATCTGTTGTTTATGGTAGATAGACTCAGATGTCTCTACACAAAATTAGATCGTACATTGGTAATGTCATGCATGTCATTCTTCTGTATACTGTTCGTTGCAAGCAACACAGTAACTACCCAACTTTCGAAGCTAAGGTACGCTTAGAAACGATACTTCAAGTTGAAGTTAAATCCTGTGCAGAATTTCTCCACACACCAGGATTGAGCCCTGTAATTCTTGGTGGAAAGGCAATACGTTACCACTGGGGTAACTCATTCTGAGATAAAATTGAGTTGTTGATAGTACCAAATATCATTCAAGCAGCCGCCGGCTGACGTATTTCGCATAATGACAAGAAAGCCAGCCGACGTACTGCCCCACATTTTACGTTCTTTTTCGTCTCTCTTCTCTTTCGATCAACTAAACTACGGAATGGTTTTTAGTTGAAAAATGAAAGGAGAATATTTAGACAATAACAATCAATTATCAATATTGCGAGGGGTTATTCACTGGTCAAAAAATTGTACTAAAAATTCCAATTCCATAAAAAAATTCCACGAAAATTCCAAGAAATTACAAAAATTTCATCGAAATTCCTGAGTTCAGAAATACCTGAAATTACATCGAAATTCCAAAATTTCCACAAAATTTCCGAAGCTCCGAAAATTCCAGAAATTCCAAAAATATCACAGAAATTCCAAAAGTTCCAAAAATTCCACAGAAATTTCAAAAACTCCACAGAAATTCCGAAAATTCCACAAAAATTCCACAGAAATTCCATCGAAATTGCAAAAATTCCATCAATCTCGCAATAATGTCAAAGGCGCTACCCAAGTATGTCTGAGACCAACGTGGTTTCTCCAAGAAATTCTGAAACTATTTTCTTTAAAATGTAATTCTCAGCAACTTTGCCTTTAAAAGCAAATTTCTAACTGCTATAGTTCTAGAGATATGCGTCATCCCTAACAATTCTAGAAGCTGCTTTATCCCGGGATTTGGTAATTTTTCCCTAAAACCATGAAGCACCTGTTCTCTAAAATTTTATTCTCTACAACTTTGTCTCCGGAAGCAACTTTCTAATTGCCAAAGTTTAAGAGTTATGAGTCATCCCTCCCAATTCTATACGTGGAAATATCCCAGGATTGGGCAATTTTTCCCTAAAACCCTGAAACACGTGTTCTCTAAAATTGTATTTTCTACAACTCTGCCTTTGACAGTAAATCTCCTTACTGCATAGTTGAGCAAATATAGACGAAAAACCATATGCTTTCGTATATGGCCAGCAAACTCAATTTCGTCACAGTGCCCACACCACTAACCAGATTTCCACAAAAAATTTGCCCAATTTTGTCAAGTCAAATGCTTTTATTTCACACCAAAATGAACAATTTCCGGCTGGGAGTTGCGGGAATTGTGAAAAGTTAACACAGCGCTGTGTCTGCAATCCGTACAATGGATCAATGCAGAAATATTACGAATAATAATGTCTACGATATTTAATAGTATGAAACTGTATTAGTCAGCGTCTAATACGCAACTCGTCGTGTGTCCTGTAAATTTATGCAAGTCGCTGTAAGTGAACCCAACCTCTCACATACATTTCCAAATTTACGTGAGGCCGTTTAGGATGCGTGTAGGCTCAAAAAGAATTTCGTCGACGTATTATGTGATCCGTATTTTTTAATGTTTTTTTTTCTTCAAATTTACGTACGTTTTTATATATTTTTTTAAGTAAAATCGCCCTGAGTCGAGAAATGTGGACATGTGTTTTCACATTTCCACATTTGTTTTCACATATGTGAGTCACATTTGCCTCGCAAATGTGAAATTTTATTTTTTTCAAGTGGCACATTTGTCGTTCCCGTCGCACATTTGCCATGGGTCAATGCACATCTGAAAACTTTGACAGTAAATGTGCCGAGATGTGCTCGAGAACGCCACATACTGGTTAGGGAAGTGGTCACATTTGCCAGTCACATTTCGGCGAATTTACCGAATTTGGCAAATTTGCCTGTTTTTAACACTCAAATGTGACTACTACCTGTATCTTGCGTTCTCGAGTACATCTCGGCACATTTACTGTCAAAGTTTTCAGATTTGGACTGACCCATGGCAAATGTGCGACGGGAACCACAAATGTGCCACTTGAAAAAAATAAAATTTCACATTTGCCAGGCAAATGTGACTCACATATGTGGAAATGTGAAAACACATGTCCTCATTTCTGGACTCAGAACGAATTTTTCGATGGAAAAAGCAAACTGGCACAACAAATGTGGCAAATGTGCAAAAAATACAGCTCAGTACTTGAAAAAATGAAAAAAAAATTACGTAAATTTGAAAAAAAATACGGATCACTTAATACGTCGACGAAATTCTTTTTGAGCCTAAGCAGCCGTACGTAAAATTGACGAAACATAAATTTGGAAATGTATGTGAGAGGTTGGAATCGACATAGTGCTAAAATTTTCACAATTTCGCAGATTGGTTGAGAAATAATGAGTTCAGACAAACATACCCGCTGAAAAGAGAACGTTTCCACACATTTGTATTTTCAAATATAGACGATATCAATGAACTGACAAAGTTCAGTAGTATTTTTCATTGAAAAGTAGCATTTCCCGCAAATCCCTGAGATATTTGCGAAAACGTTTCACCGACCCTCGAAAAACCATGTTTTTGGTCACTTTGTCGACCATATCTCCGGAACCAGTTCACCGTTTTAGCTAATCTTTGAACTTCAATCATGAGACAAATATGTACCTTTCAGGAAAGGACGAACGACTGGACGTTTTTTGCATTGCTGATTCGTCATTTCTAGACTATAATATGTGCATTGTGCAACCCCCAACTCCCGCCTCGATCTACCCCATGTTACAATAAAGTTGTTTAAAGTAAACGTATAGCACCCTTTCGCTCAAGTAACAACTCAAAACATAACCAATGACCCGTACGTATCAGAATAGATGTGGCAAAGAGACTCGAACGTATCTAAATATACAAATAAGCAAACAATCCAACGTTTTCTGTTCGTTTATAACTGTAAGATTTTCAAAGATCCATAGAAATTACCCAAAGTAATGTCAAAGGCTTTACCGACGTACGTCTCAGACCATTCAAATATAGAAAAGCTTACACGTGTTCTCTAAAATTTTATTCTCTACAACTTTGCCTTTGGAAGCAACTTTCTACCTCTCATAGTTCTGGAGATTCGGGTCATCCTGCCCAATTATGGAAGTGGCCATATACCAGAATTGGCCATATTTCCCTAAAATCCTGAAACACGTGTTCGCTTAAACTTAATTCTCAGCAACTTTGCCTTTGACAGTAAATCTCCGCATTGCATAGTCACGTCGGGGTCACCAATATGATTTAATGTATGGCGCTGGCTGGTGGAATAAACTGCGTGTCTCTTGTAACAAAGTTTACAAACGAATGAATATATTTCTCTAAACTTAAATCTAATTTAAATATTGGTGAATCGGTGAACTATATGCGTCGATGTCTTTTCCTATTTCTGGCAATCTATATTTTATATCTAACTGTTTTCGAAAAACTGTTTTCGTACATGGCTAAGAATCTCAATTTCGTCCATTCCATTGGTACCAGTGCCCAGACCCCTGACCAGGTTCCCACAAAAATTTTCTTCCAGTTTTATGACATCAAATGCTTTCATTTGACACCGAAATAAGGAATTTCCGTACTATATTTGCTGAGATATTTGCGAAAAAGTTTCATCGACCCTCGAAAATTTCATGACCGACCTCCACTTCTTCGACCATATCTCCGGAACTACTCGACCGATTTTGCTCATCTTCAAACTGGAATCATGGGAGGCATGTACCTTTCAAGAGAAAAAAAGTTTAGGCTCATCGGTTGAGCCGTTTCGAAAAAAAGGGGAGATTGACGAACAGACAGACAAACATTTTTTTTATTGCTGATTCGTCATCTCTAGACGATAATAGATGCATCCCCCCCCCCCCTCCTACCTCGATCTACCCCATGTTACAATAAAATTGTTTTTAGTAAACGTATAGGACCTTTGTACTTGACGGGTCCAAATATTTTCTGTGTACCCCATCTCTCCCTCAACTTGACAGTTTTTCAGGCGCTTCGGTTCCGTAATACGCAGTAAAGAATAGAAAGAACAAACAATAATTCTGCTGATAAATCTTTCGTAGTCGGCGATTTGTTTGCTGGTCGATTGTCGAACAGCTCAAAGAGTTTTCATGCCTTGAGGCGAAAATAGTTACTTTGGCCCTGCTAATTAATGTAACCGCCGCAACACTGTCACTCGCCAAAAAAATCCCTTTCCCCTTGATACGTAAATAACTAAAACATGGGATTATCGATATGCTCAAAAAGTAAAAAAATTACGAAGGAGAGTTTCGCAGCGGCGAATCGTTGGGGCACTGAAAATAATTAATTCGTGCTAAAATATCGCGACTTTACGTGGTGTTTTCGATGACACAAAGAAAATATTTTGTGATCGCAAGAGGCAAAGAAATGTCACTGATGCAATGAAATATAAATTTGTTTTTGTTAGTTCCACAAGAATGAGAATATTGTCAAAGTAACATAAAGTAGTCTTTTATAGCGTAGAAGGTGTAGCATAAAAAGAAATAGATTTTACAGTTTTAAGACTTTGAATAGAATTTTTGATAAAAATAAATCGCTAAAAGTCAATAACGTTTGCACACATAAAAAGAAAAGACAAAGAAATTAAAAATACTAAAAAGATAACCGCTGTAAGTCACATTTTGTATCCAACTGAAGAAAATAATCGAAAAAACGTATTTTCTTCGAGAAACAAAAATATTTTAGACAAAAAATAAATCGCTTGTTGAAAATGGGCCGTCCGTTTAAAAGATGACATTATTACAATATTTTGATTTATTTGCTAAATTTCCATCGTTAATTTAATAAAACTTTTCTTTGGATAAATCTCTGGGAAAGTATCGCCGAAAAAACCTCCGAACTTCAAACCATCGAAAACAGTTTCCTCGTACTGAGTCTTTTCCATTAAACATTTTGTAAAATTAAATTTAGTTTTCTTTGTATAAAATACAGCAAAGAAATGTACAAACTAATTTTCCATTTACAAAAGTAATGAAAAAGCTTCCATACAAGGAAAATGTTTTACGTACTTTGAAATTCGTAGGTTTCTTTCGGCGATACTTCTCAGAGACTTTAGATAAATGTTTCGTCAAGGTTTTGATGCATGAACAGTTTAGCTCATTAAATGAAATGTTTTGTTACATTTTTCTGTTTACATTACTTTATGAATAGATGCTTTTAGTGCGCTTTCATTTTGAAATTATGGTGCGATAAATGCGTAAATTACGCACGTTTCCATGCGATCGTTGCGTAAAATACGTAAGTAAACAGTAGAATTTTGTGGTGCCCGATAAGTTCATGAAAAATTTTAAACGTTGAGTGGACTAAGAGAGTCTATTGATTTAAAATTGAGAAATAAACTTTATGAAAACTCAAATAAACTCGATGTTTTTGAGACTACTACCACACCGAGAAATGTATAAGATTTGAAAAACAAATACATCTGTCGGTAAGCAAGCTTCTCCGCTTCACTCTCTTTATGTAATCTATGACCTAAGGGTATGAAAACTTCTTTTCTTTCCTAAAAATGTCAAAAAATCCCCGAAAATTATTTTAAGAGTTTTTGGGAATGAAAATTCCCGAGAATAAGTCCTGGAATAAAGCATACAAAAATCTTCTGAAAATGCCTACTTTAAGAGTTATAACTCTGCCTGATAACACTGCATTGCGGGTGTCTCTAACAACAAATTGTTCTTATTGTTTGAACCAGATATTTAGAAAAAACGTCAAATTTTTAAGATGAGACGACTCAGCCTTTTAGGCTATGTCAGGTTTCATCCAGGACGGCTAATATTTCAAAAAATTGTTGGTTTTGAGGGTCGACGTGTCTGTCGGTGCTGTGGCAAATCGACCAGTGCAATTAAAATCCATTCCAATAAATCAATATTATCCATTCGCTGTCCATCAACATCCATCCCGCCCCTCGACCCCGCTTTTTATTTTTTTAGTCTTCATGGCTGGTAGCGCTGCCTAAAGTAGCCAACAAAATTAATGATGATGGAAAAAGCGGGGTCGAGCGGTGCGGCTGGAGATATTGAAATTGACGATGTTGGGCAGCGGGAGTTATTGAATTGGACGTTAATAAACGGAGCGGGAGTTATTGCAATGGACGATTTGTCGTGTTGGGGTCCGTTCATAAATTACGTAGCGCTTAGGTGGGTAAGATTTTGCGACTAGCGTGACAGAGTCTGACAAGCGGAAGGGGCTTCTGTACCGAATATCCACCTGAATTAGGAAAGCAAAAATCAGGAAATGAAAATCCGAAAATCAGGAATAGCAAAAATCAGGAAATACCAAATTTAGGAAAAATCACAATTTCGAAAAACGAAAATCAGGAATTCCTAAGGAGGTGGCAATCTTATTTTTGGTAAACCCCCGCGCCTGCAGGCTGCCTTCCGTGCATGGGGCTCTGCCCTTTAGACCGCACAAGGGGGGATATTCCCCTTTTGACACCCATACGCGGGGGCTGCCGCCCCTCGACCCCGCTTTTTTATTTTCCAGGATTCATCAAGGCCTGCAGCGCATTCTCTCAAAAATTATTTTATTTTCTTCCTTGGCCTGATTCCTAATTTTGGTTTTTCCTAATTTAATTCATTCCTAATTTTAGTTTTTCCTGATTTTTGTTTTTCCTTATTTTCGGTTTCCTAATTTTTGTTATTCCTAATTTTTGTTTTTCTAATTCATGTGGAATACCTCTGTACCAGCGTTACGTCACACGAAATTTTCGAATAAGTCTGCAAATACTCTGAAGCTGTTGGTAGCTTCACTGAGCTTTTAGTCAGCCACAAAAGTAAACTTTCAATCTTTAGCTTTCGTTAAACGTTAAGAACGTAATAAGAATCACAATCACTTCCCTCCGGCCCCTCTGTCTCGGCCATCTATCTAATCGCGCAAGTTTGAGATATCTAGGTAGTCTCGAAGCCGATATAAACATGATTCGGCATGATGAGGACCGACGAAAATACGTGCATATAAACCATTGTCATGTGTATAGTGAAGTAGCGATAGAGTGTAGATAAAGAAGTTAATTTTAGACCTAAATAATCAATGATTTATTGGTGAATCATAAGTGATTCATTGGTGAATTATTGGTAATTCCCCGCTGAATCATTGATAATTCCGTATATCATCATTTCCGGTGAAACATCGATTCACGGTGAATCATCGATGATTCATCAGTGATTCGATGGTGAATCATTGGTGATTTGATGGTGAATCATAGGTGATTCGATTGTGAATCATTGGTGATTCGATGTTGAATCATCGGTGATTCCCTAGTAAAGGGTGCACAGACGGAAGGACGGACGGACGGACAGGAAGGGTGAAAACATAAAGTCGTCATAAATCGATGGGGGGAAGAGGTAACGTGCTTGCGTGACACTAGTGCGACAGGAGTGGAGGTCCGAAAAATCCTTTTTTTGCGTTACGTAATTTATGAACGGCCCCTTATCGTCGGTGCCAGGTGGATGTGTGGGTGACTTGTTACCGTTTTGGCCTGGTTCGAATATCTGTCTCTAGTTGATTTTGCTTCGCTAGAGTTTGTCATCCATAAACTTCAAATGAAATGCTTATAGCTCTTTATCTTATCGATTCTAAAAAAAAACTTTCTTTATTTTCAATATTTTCTAACCCACACGACATAAATTTCATGTTTTCTGACTTTACCAGAATATTCTTTCAGGCTACCGAACTACGCCATAAATTTTAAGGAAACTTTACTTGGAAAAAGTATTATTTGTGCTTCATTAAATATTTTGAAAAGGGTAGGATTTATGGGAATCATTTACTTTTTCACACACAACCATTGATTGAACGATCCGTGTATTTATCGCATCCGCATATATTTACGGTTTTATGAACGAACCTACGCAAAGTGTTTCTTCTACAACAACCCATATTTATGAAGCAATGAAACATTTTGATTTGCATTCAAGAAAACTATTTTCGAACGAGCGGAAAAACAGTTCGATTCATTTTATTACTAATTTCGATTGTACGGCACCCCTGTGATTTTAACTTTATGTTATAAACTGTTGACGCACACAAGAACATTGAAGCTAGGGGTAAATCGCTCCCTTAAAATTGTGTCCAAACATCGCTCGAGTTCAATGTGCAGTTTGCTTTCCTAAAAATGTCGACATTTTATCTTATCGAACTGCCATGAAAAACAACAAATGAAAATGAGCGGACGGCAAAAGAAAGACATGTGCCTGGTAGGATTAAACAGGAGTAAGAGGAAAGAGGGTGAGTGATAGTACGAGAGACCGATAACGTAAGAGACAACAATGGAACAATGCCGTACAGCATAAACAATACCAATAACCGTACAGCAGAAAAACGTTCTTATTGTAAAATGATAATTTTTAAAAGTTTACTCATTCACTCACTCAGTTAGATGAAAGCGACCGTCATTCCTTACCCACTTGTCATTCGCTTATAATCGCTTGTCGTTCGGCCATTCGCGCTGGCATCTTTTCACATTAATTTCAAATATTTCGACTCTCGCTGAACATTGATAAATGAGCACCGTACCAGCATTTGCTCGAGCGATTTCCCCATTGAAGCACATGATCGATCTGATTTTTTGTATGGCTTAAAACTAATTAGTTCAGACATTTTAGTTGTTCATCATCGAAAGTAAAAGAACAATCAAATAACATTTTTCAAAATATATTCACTCTTATTAGTCCAAATAGAGTAGTGCTAGTAAACCAATCAATACAAAAATACACAAACACATCTACCAGTTGCAAGTGCTAGATTGATATAAATAAACACATTAGATGAACTTGAACAATTACCGTAGAAAGACACATAATCGCAACACTTTAGCCCGTCCAAAGTAATTCTTTTAAACATTCTTCACTCAAAACCTTGTATACCTTAAAATATAATTCTAACTTTGATGTAACCATTGTAAATCCATTGTGGTTGACAATTACTTTACACGACTGCTGCAAAATAGATCTACTCATTCCTTCAGCAAAATGAAGGACAACAACTAAAAATAATTGTCCGTCCCCCGTATACGTGACTTTACCTATCAAGCGGGCCGGGCGGTTGAATATAGAAGCATAATGCAAACCTTTTCCACTTTTTAACATTACCCCAGTCCAAACAGTTGATCCGCAATGTACATTGTAACAACCCTACACATGTGTTTAGGGATTGCCAACAAAATATTTTTGGTGTATCTGGTGTAGATAAAGGGGAAGGAGGAGGGACGTTCTATCAAAATTCCAGAAATATGTTTCGGACAAACTTTGCCTTGGGGGAGGGGTGGGTTTGCTCACAACTACTATAAGTCGTTTATGGAATTTTTTTTACAGCTGCAGTTTAATCAATAGCTACAGGATCAATTTTTGGTAGGAAATCCGTCGATCAGAGACGAATCTGAGCATGGCTGATAATTACTTTGGGACCATCCATAAATTACGTACGCTTTTTTCAGTGCTGTCAGCAGATTTAAATCAACAATAACTTGAAAAATATTCACTTTGAAGACGTCAAATGTATGGCCACCCCAAACTACCCCCTAAATGGGGGGTCGGCCATACATTTGACGTCTTAAAAGTGAATATTTTTCAAGTTATTGTTGATTTAAATCTGCTGACAGCACTGAAAAAAGCGTACGTAATTTATGGATGGTCCCTTTGATTATCAATTATCGATAAATACAGATTATCGATTATCGATATTTGTTTTTGGTAATGATATTTAATATCATTATCGATATATTAAAATATATAAGTATATGGGAGAATAATAAAGGGCAAAATACTAAATTTGATGTATACTCGATGTATTTTTGTTGTTTTTTTGATATATTTGTGATGTATAAGTGTTGTTAAGGTTGTATTAGTGGTTTGTTGTTGTTGTTTTGGTGTCGTATGCATCCACATAACTTGTACAACACTAATACATTGCCAGTACATCACTAATGCACCACCAGTACATCGATACAGCATGATAAATTTGTACTCGTGATGTATTAGTAATGATGATTTTTTAGTGTTGTACACGAGATGTGTATATGGTGGTAGAATTTTTTACGTCACACATACAACTCATACATCATTAACACATCAAATATACGACACCAAAACAACAACAACACATCACTAATAGAACCTTTAAAACACTCACACATCAAAAATACATCACAAATATATCGAGAATACATCGAATGTGCATCAAATTTACATCAAAGTTTTCGAATCAAATCATGACCAAAGTGATAATGTCAAAATGAAAACTTTGATGTAAATTTGATGTTTATTCGATGTATTTTTGATGTATGAGTGTTGTAAAGGTTGTATTTTTGTATTTGTATTTTAGGGACTCCACTAACAGCTTTTTATAGCCAATAACAAGTGTTGTCTGGACCACAGGCTTAACGTGACTTCCGAAGCACGGCTCAGAGTAATGCGAATGTGGCGTCTTATTCAATTACTCCTAATATATATGTGATGTGTTCTTGTTGTTTTGGTGTCGTATGTTTGATGTATTCATGATGTATGAATTGCATGTGTGATGTAAAAAGTACAACCACTAAATACACATTAGGGGGGATCCGTTTTGTCAAATAACCTAAAGGAGTGGTCTGCAAAATATCTTTATGTCGAGAACACTCCAAAACCACCAGGGTTTAGGTTTTTGGACGAATTTTAATGCTTGCACAAAATCGGTAAAGTCAAAATTTCGAGTTTCGGTGAATTTCCCCATTGCGAACTCTACCAAAAACAATTTTTGTGCTTTTATTCCCACCTAACATTGCTTTTCGACAATTCTATTTCCATTTCAGGTGTAAAAATGAATTTGGGGCTATACAAGAAGAAACAATAGCTTTTTTGTAGTGTCAAAGGGTTTTCATAGCTTTACACAATCTAAAAATCCACTCTTTTCGTTTGAAAAAGTAAGTAATGGCGTCAAATACGTCGAAAACTATATTTCTAGTTGATATACCAATTTCTTTCACGTACTCAATCGACTTGGGAGAGTTAGTTCCAAAATAGCATGAAAACCGACTTTTGCAGTCACACGTAAAAGTGGACAAATGATGTAACTTGGACCAATCAGATTGTAACAAGCATCGTTAGAACTACATTTGGAGTGGGTAGGAATAGGACATTTTTTAATTTGTAACAGGGGAGATTAAATTGTCCCATCCCGAAAAAATATTGATTGCGATGTTGAGAAAGATCAAACGTCTTTCAGCACACAGTCCCCAACTAAATTGTTGAGTTGGTCCAAATCACATCATTTGTCCTCTTTTACGTGTGACTAAAAAGTTGCTTTTCATGCTATTTTGGAACTAACTCTCTCAAGTTGATTCAACTCATTACGGGCTACTTTTACTATGAACGTGTAAGCTCTTATTTGAATTATTTTGTCATTGACATAACGCTCAGACATTAACACATCTAGAACAGTTGCGTTATGGAGATAATTAGAAGAGATCAACATTTCGGCATCTAGCGCCAATCTTCAGTTATGCACCTTGATATGCTGATGGACGTGATGGACAAAGTGCTGACGTATCCATTTGTCTCGGTTAGAGGTATTGATTGGACTAGCGAAGTGTAACGGAAATGGTTACAGCTGCCATCTGTTGCAGCTTTGTATGAAACATTTCTTACTCTAACCCTGAGTGTATTGTATCCAAAGTTAACTACGTTCATCAAAGCCTATGCGATCTTATAGTGGCAGATGCCAAGATAATGTAACTACGTAATGTGAGGTTTTAGTTCGATTTAAACTGTTGCACACATATCGATTTACCGTTCTATCTAATGATAACAAATCGGATAAATCATGGGCGGTCGTTACGGATAACAATTTCCGGCTATATGAGGGAGCACACACACTCGTAATTAATTCAGAGAATTTGTTGTTGAGTAAATCCAGCTATGAAAACTCATTCGAAACTTTTCAAATCTCTACGGATTAAAGCCCCCAAGCTGATTGAGTACGTGAAAGAAATTGGTATGTCAACTAAAAATATAGTTTTCGACGTATTTGACGCCATTCCTGAATTTTTCAAACGAAAAAAGTGGGTTTTTAGATTGTGTAAAGCTATGAAAACACCCAATTTTCAACCGTTGGCAAACTTTGCCACTACACAAAAGATATTATTTCTTCTTGCATAGCTCCAAATTTACTTTTACGCCTCAAATGGATATAGAATTATCGAAAAGCAATGTTAGGTGGGGATAAAAGCACAAAACCCTAAACCCTGGTGTTTTTGGAGTCTTCTCGGCATAGAAATATTTTGTAGACCACTCCACTAGGTTATTTCGAAAAAAAAGTTAAAACCGATCCCCCTAATACACATCACTTGCACGACACAGATACATCACCAGTACAACACCAGAACATAACTAATACATCACGAGTACAAATTTATCATGGATCGATGTACCGGTGATGTATTAGTGATGTACTAGTGATGTAGTGATGATGTTTTAGTGTTGTATAAGTTATGTGGATGCATACCACATCAAAACAACAAGAACACATCACTAATAAAACCTCTACAACAGTCATACATCAAAAAGGCATCACAAATATCACAAAAATACATCGAACATACATCAAATATACATCACATTTAGTATTTTGCCCTTTATTATTCTGTCAAACACTCCGTGGATAAGTATGTAAAATTTATGATGCAATACACTATTTTCCCATCTTTGATGTACATTTAAACGTGATTTACATAAATTTTACATTACTATAAATGTAAAAATGATGTAAAATTTATGTAAACAATGAAAAAATAATGTAAATCATGTTGAAATGATGTACATGCTTTTCCGATTTGAAATGTAAAAATGATGGAAAAATAATGTAGCAAAATCCATCGTTGTTACATTAATTTTACATCTTTTCCAACATATCCATATCCAACATACACAAAATTTACAGTATTTTATTTACATCAAAGAATAATTTCTTCGAATATATTTTCGAAATATACCCGTCACTTGACTAGACAAATCTTCTAGACGATTTTTCATCTTACCCGAAAATGAAGTTTTTCTTTTTCTGACACTAAAATACTCCGAAGTTACTAAAAATTCTTCCAAAATGTTCCCAAATTGTTCAAAAAGCTGAAGGGTTATTTGGTGAGCTTTGAGCTTCTTTTGATTTCCTTCGGAAAAATGGAACAGAACAAAGAAAGAAATAATTTTAGAAGAGTTATTTTTGATTTAACATTTGCACTAAACAGTAAAGTGTTCCACTGCATATCTTTAATAATTGAAAGTTCTTCCTAATTTCCCAATACTATCGATAAGTTCACTCAAAAGTAGACTCAACGATGGGAGTAACTTGCAAGACCAAAACCATTTCTTCAACGAATTTAATTTCGAAAAATATTCAACTGAATTATTAACTCTACGTAAGGCAACCGTTTAAATCAATCCAATTAAATTGAATGAAGTTTCAACAAAGCCAAAATTTGTATTTAACTTATTGAAAACACTATCAACGTGATTTCTGGATTCTATTCACGATAAACCCTCAGAAATCAGTAGGTAGTCTTCCAAAATACTTCATTAGTTGAATACAACATCTTGTTTAATTTCTTATGAATTTAATCGAATTGGAACGAATTAAGTCGATTTGGAGGTTATGTAAAGTAATTGTTTGCCTTAATAGTTGAAAGCTATAGTGTTCTCTGTAGTAGTTTCGTTAAACACAAAATTGTTAGTGACAGATTTGAAATAACCAAATGAATATGTTGGAAGGATATGCCTGAAAACAATTTTTATTCGCTGTCCCATATGGAAAGATGTCAATACATGTATATTTTTCCCCATGTAATTCGGTCTATTACATGTAGGGTTCTTTCGATATTTGTGTCCACATGTAATAACAATGTGTCCTATCCGCAAAACTCATTACATACAACTAATGTCATTATCACCGTTTTAGTACCAACATTATAGTCGAAACGGTTGAAACCGTCGAATGTTCGAATGATGTGAGCAGATGTTCGAAAATATGACAGTCAACATGTGTACTTTCGTTTAGATCTATTCTTCAAACAAATTCGAGAAAAAATTAAATTTTAACAATTTTATTGTGGTTTTTTGTTTGATGGCGGGTAAATATACATGTATTGACAACTTATTTCCATATGGAACAGAGAATAAAATAGCATACGTTCCATGCAAAAGAATTCATTAAATCGAGATCAATTTTGTGAACTCGGGAACTCACTCGTGAATTTTCGAGCAACTCGCTTCGGAAACTGTTTTTAAAGCCAGTAGTTGCGTACCTAGCCGTCGGCTCGGATATGCAAACTCTACCCCTACTCCAAAACTTGATGCTAGAAAACACACTCGTGAGTTCCGCTCATATCACAAAATTGATCCCTCATGTAATGAATTATTTTCACTGCATAGAACGTAATCTACTCTCAGCTAAGATCAACGCTGTTAATAGTTTAAAAATATATTTTACCGCAAAATGAACTCCGGCAAGTAGTCTTCACTTGCGGCATTTTCTGATGCTAAATTCCAATGACACGAGGATTTTCTAATCTGATTGTGATTTTAAGAGATTTAAATTGTTTGCTTAGTGAAGTTCTTTAGACTGTTTAAAGGTTTTCAAGGAATGCTTACAAATTTCCTTTCGAGTATCATAATTTTACATAGTTTCGAGGCAGACCCATAGGCAAGATAAAATTCTTTTGAGTGATAAGGAATTTTAACAAATTTGTATGCACTTGGACCAGTTTCACGTCGAAGGTCTACCTGAACCTGAATATGACAAAGCCCGAAATTGAGATTTAAGTCTCAGTCTTAATGAAACTGAACCTGAATTCATCACTTTAGGTCCGACTAATGCATCCCAGGTTCAGATCAATCCGTCACAACCTCAACTAGTGCAGCATTTAACGATCCTTAAATGATAAATTCAAGTTCAAATTTCAAATAACATCAAAACCGACCTGTTCCAATCTATGCTTATTGTACACTTGTGGAATGGATGGACATGGTGAGTTTAGTTTTCACATTGAACAAAAACTTCACTCACTCGCTGCATTATACGATAATACAGTACGTACAGCTAAAGCGTAGATATCGTTTTTAGTTGTATGTTAGTCCGTATTTAGCTATGAAAATCACAGATGGCATGCTTTGCTCTTCATTAGTTCGTATATAATTTGTGTCGCCACTAGCAAAATCAGAAGTATTACCCGATGTGACCTGATGCAAAACCAGATCTATTACAATGCCGACATATCGAAAAAAACTTAATGAAAATCAGCGAACATTTTCAACTAATTTCGCCAAAAAATCAGATTAGCCACAAAACCAACCCAAACAATTGCCTAGAATATTTTGTTAAATTTTGTCGCTAATTCTATTTTTCGGCGAATTTCGCTGATTTTCTCGGAGTTTTCTTTCCTTGGGGTCGTTTACATAAGGTCACGCTCTAGAGCGGAGGGAATCTAGCGAAACATGACAGTATACGGAAATTTGATTCAGATTTAGCCTTAAAATGCATGAGTCAGATTTAGCCTTAAAATAGCGTGACGCAATATGTGAACGACCTCTTATGACGGTGAGAGAATCATAAGCTTGTGCAATTTTTTAATTTCTTTTTTATCTCTCTTTTCATGTATTCGCTTGTATTTTGTGCAAGTGAAACTCGGTTTTTAAGTGGAACGACTTTATGATTCTCCTACTGTAAATCAAACTATAGATCGTGTTTGGCTCATTAGTTTTTAAGATGCAAAAATCGTTTTGGTGACAAAATGGTGTCATGGCGGTGATTAAGTGCGTACTTTCATTGCAAATATTGCGTACTTTACTCCGCCATGACAGTATTTGTCACTCAGATGACGTCGCCTTCAACATAAAGTTATAAACTCAATCTATTGAAGCAAAAATACGCTTTTACCTTAAAATGAGTCAAAAGCAGAGAGTGATGAAGAAACACACAAAGGTACAGTGACCAAAATTGAAATAGCAACTTTGCAGGCTTTCGCGGTGTCAAAAACCTCCGCAGAAGTACAAAGTTGGTAAAGTTCTTATTTAAGTTTTGGTTGAATACCAAGCAGAGCCTATTTTTGGGAAACCGGTTTCCCGAATTTCCCGAAATTTCCTAAATCTTCACGAAATTTCCAAAATTAAAAAAAAAAAATTCGGAAAAGACCATTTACTTGCTAAAACATGCTCAAACATATATTTTACCTGCGTTCCGTTATATATAAATATATGTCTTTTGCTTAGAAATTTGTAACTATTTGATCATAAAAAATACTTCAAATCAATATTATTAGCTTTACTTGCTTATCTAAATGATGTTTTCTTGTAACAAAAGTTATTGACTCGCTTCACTTTTCCAAAAATTTTCCGGTGTTTTCTTGGAATTCCCGAAAATTTACTGAAATTTCCCGAAATTTCCCCAAAATTTCCCAAAAATAGGCTCTGGTACCAAGTTATTTGAAAATGTTATGATAGCTGTCCTAAACATTTCTACAAAAAATGTCGTTGTATATGTGAAAATGCCGTCCTGTTCCTTATGCGGTAAAATAATCTGAAGAGCGCAAGGTGTGAGCAACTCAACCGTCTCATATTTGTTGCCGCTCGGTTCACTTACCTCGTATGTGATGTAACGTACTATTTTCTTCTTAAACACAAAATTACGTTATCTGATTTTGCTAAGTAGTTTCTTTGCGTTCTTTTTTTTGCAGAAATTTACCTTTGTGTCTTAGTGTAGCAGCATTGCTTATCGTTTGCCGGCTTTATTAATTTGTGTTTTTTTGTTCTTTTTATAGCTTTAGGAATTTCGAAGGACTAAATGATGAACTATTTATTGGTAACCGCATTCAACATATTAAACATTTAATAAAAAAATGAAATAATGCAGGAAAAAAAAAGTAAAATTAGGTTTTGCAAATAAAATTTTATATAAATTACAATTGCTATTAAAATTAGCTATTAAAGTGAAGAAGAACGTAGAACAGAGGACAACAATTTTTTATGGTAGATACAAAGAAATAATTAAATCTGTCGTAACTATTTACTAAAAATAACAATTAAAAGTTGCCATAACAGTCGTTACTTAAAACGAGTTCAATAAAATGAACATTTCTTGCCTATTTGCAAAATATAAGTTTGAATTGTCAACAAAATTAGTAGTAATTGATAGCATGCAATTCTCTGCACCATCTTTCCATACAGGTATACAGTTTTAAACATTCGAATAAATTAATAGGTCGGAGTGGTATTGCATGTACGCGTAGAGACTAACAGATGGCGCCGACCTTCACCTGCCACAATATTTCATAGACCTAGCAACGCCACCATAAAACAACGTTCATTGTTAGAATTACCATCCCAACCAGTTGGTTTTAAGCCAATTTTGAAAAGCTTAAACTCATAGCTGCAATTCGTCAATGCAATTTCCATCAATTCGTTGCGGTTGATTTTGTTGTTGCACTATGGAAATATTGTTTGTCAAAATCTATTACAATTTTCATTCGATTTCATTTGCACCTCAGATTCGAAAAATGTATTGAACAATAACGTGGTGTTGGTTAATCCTTTCAAATATTTCTCTTTTTAAAACTAGGGAATAAACGTTAGATTCGGGATAATTTCAAAGGCGTCGACTATACTGGGATGTATTTTCAATGGATCAAGCGCCTATTTCACATGTTGGCCACAAAACAGCTGAGGGCGCCCCGAGTTTCAACTGTTCCGTCGATAACAAAACATTAAATTTGTATGAAAGAAATTCGTTTTATGTGAATTATTCATTTTGTGTTTTATATAAAGCGGACCAAGTGAGTTATTTTAAAGCAACATTAAATGAACTTCCATCGTCATTCATTTTGTCCGCTTAATTAAATACAGAAAATGACTAATTCGCAAAAACGATGTTTCCCCACACAAATTTAATGTTTTGTCCCCGACGAAACAGTTGAAACTTATGTAGTATTGCCTGATCAGACGTGAGACAAGACTTGATCTATCGTTAGGGAAATCTGAGATTGCTAATTGAGTGATGTCACTGGTCATTCTTCCACCATTAAAAAATGTCTTCTCAGTTCTTCTTGGTTTAAAATATCCCTCGTCCGACATGCGAATATCCCACCGAAAAACTACTTCAACTTGCACGACACACATCATATAAAAATCATGTCGAAAATCCCCCTCTCTTACTTAGTCATGGCTTTGTTTGTTTTGTTACATCTCTTAGATGACTGGGACGCTATGTCACCGGAAGGCGTGGTTTCAATAATATTTCAGATCATGGGAGATGTACATCCCAAACTTGACAAATTTGTGGGAATGTCTCTTATATTTGAGCATTGGGTGTGCGCATTCGTAAGCTTAATATCTCATTCACCTTGCAGAGTAGAGAAACCAAATTAATGCCAAAGAAAAGTTTTAAAATGAAAATTTTATTGAAAGTTATATCGTACAGGAATAGTACATTATAATACTATAACGAGATGTGTACATACACGAGGGGAGTGTTTCATATTGTAGGTGGCAATGCGAAATTTTTCGAATTGGGCAACCCCGAATTTCATTCATAAATCGAAAGTTACGAATGAAATTTGGTGTTGCCGTATTAGAAAAATTTCGCGTCTGCCTCTTTCGCATTGCTATGTGTGGACACTATCATCGTACATCTTAACTATATCCACGAGAGTGTGTTAGTGCAAATTTGACATTTCATCAATACTTGACACCAATACACTCTCGCAAATATTGTAAATTTACATTTTATTAATCTGGCAGTGTAATTATGCAGTTAAGGTTGTAGGGAGTGGTATAATGAGTGACTACTATGGTTGAAAAGAAAGAAAGAAAGAGATCAGATGCTTCATAAACTGGAGGGGGTATCCCTTAGTCGACGCCTCTGTGTGGTTTAGTTTGTTTGTATTAAACTCACATTCACTCACTAAACGATTATTAGCCGTATAAAAAATCTTCCTTCAGTTTTATTTATTTCGAATGTACCAAACAAAATTGTTACAATTAACATCAACGATTAAGTATTTCAATTTCACAAAAACTGTACGGTGATGAGGTGAAAACAAATTGTAAAATTATATAAGAAACAAAATGGACTTGTCTTTTAACCTAAACCGTTTTGATGTTTTCATATAACGCAATCCGAAGAGAATATCGTTAAACGTATAACAGTTTTGATATGAAACATGACGTCATAAAGGGAGAAACATTCTTAACAAATTATATTTTTATGTCGTTTTAGTGGCGATTATTTCTGCTACATGAAGTACTTTCCAAAGAGTGTTTAGGACCATTCCATTATTAGTGGTGAAACATAATTAAAGTCACGTTTTAGAGGCGAAAAGTTCGAACAGTTATAACAGTTATAACTTTTTCCTGAAAGTCTTGTGAAAACTATGAAAGGTAACTTCATCTCACTTATTTTTGCCTTAATATTCATTTAATTTCGTTTCACACTGTTCTATGGGCGTGCAAAGTGTTATAATTGTTAGCATTCTACTTCGTAAAGAATACAATTAGAACACTTTTTATCGTAAATTACGTTCATGTACAGCTAATGTTCATAAATCTTGGAAATATTTTGACAACGATAAGTTTAGTTTAAGTTTATTTGGATAAGAGTTAGAACTCTTCGAATTTTTCGCTCATAAAACACTCCATGAAGATATTTCACAGAATAAATGAATAAAGCACTAGCTCTTATAATCAAGAGTTTCATCCGAAACAAAACATACGCCTCGCCGCATGGCCCATGAATCTACTTTCAAAACTTGATACATTTTTATGAGTTCACATTTCTATGTAGAGTGCAGTTTCATAATGTAAATTGAACAATGCGTCTACAGTGAAAGTTTTTCATTCTGACCGCTGCGCAGTGTGACGTTTCTTTCAAAATGGAGGCGTTTGTCAAAATCGGGTACTACGCCAAATTTACCAAATAAGGCAAAATCGGTACAAATTAAAAAAAATTTACTGTAGCGTTGTTTGGTAAATTTGGCGTAGTGCCCGATTTTGACACGCGCCGCCATTTTGAAAGAAATGTCACACTGTGCGCTGCTATAACTTTGACAACTTCTGTGAGATCAATTATCATTCTTTATATGCAAAGCTCATGTGATAAAAATTAGATCATTTTCGAAAATTCCGAATTTCAGTCCATTTTGTGACCAACTTTGTGATTATAAATTTTTTTATTCTAATGCGCGTGAGATCAATAGCTTAATGTCAAGTTACTCTCGTCAGATGGTGCAAAAAGTTTCTATGACAATGTTGCAAAACTAGTACAGTCAGTATCCACTCGGCATCAGGCTGCGTACTTGAGTTGCCTTACAGAAGTCAGCCTGTTGCCGAAAATCACGATAGTAAAGAATATTATACGTTATATAAGTTTCAATTGGGCACCAGTCTACATTCTCAGTAGAATATTTTGAGTACGCAGTCTGGTGCTGAGTCGAAATTTATATGACGTATACTCGTTAATGTACCTACACATAGCAATTCGAAAGTGACACACGCGAAATTTTTCTATATGGCAACACCAAATTTCATTCATAACTTTCGATTTATTATTAAATTTCGGCGTTGCCTAATTCGAAAAATTTCGCATTGCTGCCGTTGCGATGAAATTAACGCACTTGTGGCACCAGGGTGCGTTCTTTACGGTTACTTACACTAACTTATCAAGTAGTTGCTTGGTGCCAAATTGGAACTGAGTGGACATTGCCACTCCAACATTGTCATAGAAACGTTTTTGGCACCAACCTGCCTAGCTTCCCATTTATAAATCTTTTCACATTTGGTTCTTCCATTCCATTGGACTCATCCTTAGGTCGAAAAATCCCGATGACGATATAAAAATGTAATGTGTAAAGAATTCGTTTCAGGATTGTGTGTGTTGCTTTTTAATAAAGATTTTAATTTTATTCGAGTTATTGCTTGGCTGAGAGTTCCTTGAGCATAATTTTGTTTGCCCAATGCCCACCCGTAATCGTTTTGAGAAGCAATTCGTCTCACTTGAACGCTTCCCAAATGATTTCCAAAAGTTAGGGATCGTATTGGAAGAGAAATTGGTTTAGCTATTCGGCAATAGAACGAGGCACAATTTTTAAAAAAGTTCTATGCATACAATGTTCTATATTAGGACGTTTGAAATCCTAGTTCCAATTTTATTTCCACAGCGAGTGTTCTTGCGTTAGACAATTTGGTAAAAATAAAAAAAAACAAGAAAAAGGAAAAAAAAATATATTTGAGTGAAATTCTACATTTCTGTGCTAGTGTTGCAATGCTACTAAAGTTTAAAAATGTAAAAAAAAAATAAATAAATGAATTGGAAATTTTATTTTATTTTTGAAATGTAGATGAAGAGTATATTTAAAAATTGTTAAAATTATTTATAATTTTGCAATTACTACTATAGGCACTGTAACGAAAGCTATACATGTTTAAAAAAAATATTATACTTCTATTTGTATTGAAATAAATAAATAATTAAATAAAAAGAAATATTATTTGCGTGTATTTAAAATTTAAATTTGTTATCTGCCGAAATATTGTTCAGGATCTCAAAATTTATATGACAATTTTCCATCATTTCAAATTTTAATTAATTACTTTTCACCCAATTTACACTTCCCAAAGTGGATCAGTTGATGTGAAGCACCAGGGAAGTGAAATTCGGTTGAAAATTAATTAAGTCAATCGAACATCGGGTAACACTGGCTACTTAGTTGTTCGATTTTAAAGTTAAATCAAAATATATTTATTTATACTCCTAATATGGAAATTAAATATTGTTGAAAAAGAAGAAAATTATAATTGAAATAAAATAACAGAATAAAATGTATGCCGATATTTTAAAAATAAATTGCAAAAGTAAATTAACAACTGTATTCCAATCTTCCTTTTTAGACCCGTACAACGCGACGTCGTAGGGAAATCTGCTATCTTTGTGTTCATAAATCTAGTACTGTTGACACAATTTTGACATAAGTACGAAAGCCTCGCTTCCGGGTGACGAATCTTTGTAAACTATTCAATCAGAAACCTGACTGTCTTTGTTTTGATATTTGCAAGTAACACTCGACGTGAAGTTGGCTGCAATTGCCACTGAAGCTAACTTCATTGAAAAGATAAGCTGATTTCATGAATAAATTTACCAAAATCAGCTGACTTCATTGAAAAGTTCAAAAATCAGCTGATTTTGTTGCAACTGCAGCTAACTGCACGTTGAATATTACTTGCAAAAATCAAAACAAAAGACTGTCACGCCCCCGAACCTCGCTAAAAATACGTTATGATTAATGTCGTTGACAAACTTATCTTAAACATAACCAAAGACCCGTACGTATCAGAATAGATTTGGCAAAGTGACTCAAACGTACCTAAATATACAAATAAGCAAACAATCGAACGTTTTCTGTTCTTTTATAACTCCAAGAATTTCAAAGATCCATAGAAATTACTCAGGTTATGTCAAAGGCCCTACCGAAGTACGTCTCAGACCATTCAAATCTAGAAAAGCTTATATCCAAAGACTAAGTCATTTTTCCCTAAACACCTGAAACACGTGTTATCTAAAATTTTATTCTCTACAACTTTGCCTTTGGAAGCAACTATCTACCTCTAATAGTTCTTGAGATTCGGGTCATTCTATCCAATAATGGAAGTGTCCATATACCAGGATTGGGCCATATTTCGCCAAAACCCTGAAACACGTGTTCGCTTACATTTAATTCTCTATAACTTCGCCTTTGGAACCAACTTTCTAACTCTCATAGTTCTGGAGATCTGGGTTATCCTGCCCAATTATGGAAGTGACCATATACCAGGATTGGGCCATATTTCAACAAAATCCTGAAACACGTGTTCGCTTACATTTAATTTTCTACAATTTTGAGTTATACAGTAAATCTCCATATTGCATAGTTAAGGAAATATAGACGAAAAGCTGTTTTCGTATATGGCCAAGAATCTCAATTTCGTCCATTACATTGGTCCCAGTGCCCACACCCCTGTACCGATTCCCACCAAATTTTTGTGACACCCAGTTTTGTGACATCAAATGCTTTCATTTGACACCAAAATGAGCAATTTCCGTGCTATACTTGCTGAGATATTTGCGAAAAAGCTTCACCGACCTTCGAAAAACCATGTTTTTGGTCACTTCCTCGACCATATCTCCGGAACCACTTGTTCGATTTTGCTCATCTTCGAACTTGAATCATGGGAGTCATGTACCTTTCAGGGAAAAAAAAGTTTAGGCTGATCGGTTGAGCCGTTTGGAAAAAAAAGTGGAGACGGACAGATGGACGGACATTTTTTTTATTGCTGATTCGTCATATTTAGACGATAATAGATGCATCCCCCCCCTCCCACCTCGATCTACCCCATGTTACAATAAAATTGTTTGTAGTAAACGTATAGCACCTTTGTACTTCGTACGGGTCCAAATATTAGTACATTTAGAACCTTTAGAACAGCTTCGGTACTTCTATTTTCATTTGCGTGAACTGCATTGTTACTGACATAATATTGATAAAATGAAAGTGAAGTTTGTTTCACACGAAATGAGTGCACATTTTTTGGTGTACTAAAAGTCGATCATAGCGCTGTGAAGGCCAACATTGGTCACGAATACAAACTAAAGATTACAGGGAAATGTAGTATTGAAAAGTCAAGAATCATACTCCAGTTTTTGCAGATTTCCATATCATCAAAATATCAAAAATTACAGATAAGGTCTTTTTATTTTTCCCCACATTTTGAGATTCTCTAATTAATCTGCTTTCCAACGTTTCCAACCTTCCACTGGCTTCGTTCACTTACAATTAAATTCAAATTTTTGTACAATCAGAAAATGTCAACATGTTTAGGCTTTGCATTGTGGTGAATTTTGCATTTAATTTTGTAATAATTATAATTTACGTAGGAAATAAGAATCATTAGTAAATTTTAAATACAGTGCTATAACATGTGTCTGATTATTTTATCTGTTTCATATACGCATTTAATTTTCTTATCGCTCGCACTTATGTGTTTGATTTCCTAAAAGTTTGGTATTATTTGGCAACAAAACCGATGAGATAGACTAAAAATGATAAATTACCGACTGTAAAATGTTTTTGACCGGGAAATAATCTCATTTTGAACGAAATAAGGTAATAGAACAGCGGGAATATTGACTGACAAGTCAGAGTGGAAGTGAAACAATGAAAGACTTTGAACATGTTCAAAGAATGATTTCAATCGGTATCACTGGAGTCATGAAATCAACGCCACAGAAAGCTACTGAAGCACTTCTGTTGATTATTCCGATAGATCTATACTTGCAACAAGATGCTGTAACTACAACGGTAAGTCTAAAAGACGTTCTGAAGAAATCCTATCGTTTTCAATGACGCAACTACAAAATAAAACCTCTAATCTGTCTGCAAAGCTAGTCGATGCTTGGGTAAGGCGCATCTGAGAAAGGCATACAAGTCTGTCTGGTGTTCTGAAGTATATACACCACGGAGACTTTTCATCTTTGGGCGATAGTGACAACGAGGAGAACAGCAAAGACACCAATATGTCAGCTTAAGTTTAGAAATTCTTTTCGATACCGAATCAGAAAAGAGCAGAATCTGTCGAAGAAGAAGTAAAATTTCACAAATAACCAACTTATAACTTCATTGATTTTTGATATGTAGCCACTTTTACCAACCTATGCGGATGTGGCTAAAAAGGAAAAAAACCAATGGTCCCGTACAGTCTTACATGAGGATATGCATTGAGTAAGACTGCTGAATGACGAGAGGATTTTCGCCCTAGGGTACTCGGACGATTTGACCATTCTGATTAGAGGTAAGTTCGAGAGCACGCTGGGCGATAGGATGAGGTACTCGCTGAAAGTAGTTGAGGAATGGTGTCGAAACAACGGCCTTAGAGTTAACCCGGACAGGACGGACATAGTTCTCTTTAGCAAGAGAACGTCGGGTCAAGAACTTGTAGGTGAACTGAAGCTGTTTGATAAAGACATCGCCCCTGGAAAGAAGGTGAAATATCTGGGAGTTATTCTCGATCACAAGTTAAATTGGATCGAGCATGTCAAGGACAAGGCACAGAAGGCTATAGCAGCTTTCTGGATTTGCAGGAACTCCTTTGGGAGGAACTGGGGTCTACCGTCCAAGGCTATACCGTGAATTTACGAAGCAGTCACAAGGCCTATGATGAGTCACGGCTGCGTTGTGTGGTGGCCGAGACTCGGCAAAGGGAGTGCGAGGAAAGAGCTGAACGAGATTCAAAGGCTGGTGTGCATTTGTGTTACCGGTGCTATGAGGTCGACAGCTACGGCGGCCATTGAGACGTTGATTAACCTGCCACCGGTCTACGTGGAATTAAAGGCGAAAGTCTTTGCTACGGCAGATAGGTTATCACAGAATGATCTTTGGACTCCGAATTTCACTTCGGGCCATGGGAAAATCGAGAAGGTCATCACTAATGAGGTCTTTGAGATGCCTAGGGACCGAATGAGACCGGAGACAGACTTCGTGAGGCGGTTTGAGACTGTCGTGCCCAGCAGGTCGGAATGGCTGGAAGTCTGGCCAAGTCACATCTCGGGTGAAGAATTTGTGAGCTTCACTGACGGCTCTAAAACTTCGGAAGGCGCGGGAGCCGGGGTATTTTCTTCAGGGCAGGTTGTTGAAAGGTTAGCCAACGTGACACAGGCTGAGACGTTTGCGGCACTGATGTGCAGGAGGCAATCCCAACAGAGGCATGTGGAAGAAAAGTCACAGTCTGTTCCGACAGTGAGACTTTGATTGGGGCGCTCATGTCGGTCGCCTGTCGTGACATCCAAGCTGGTGAAAGAGTTAAAGGAAACCCTGAACCGGGTTGGACTGAGAAATCAGGTAAAGCTGGTCTGAGTCCCCGAACACTCTGGCGTGGAGGGAAACGAGAGAGCGGATGAGCTGGCGAGGAAAGGTTCGGCAACTTTAATTTGTGGGCCAGAGCCTTTCATACCCATACCACACTCGGAATGTGTAAAAGCAATAGAGTGTTGGGTTAAGTCGGAATTCGTTCACCATTGGAGCACCTATGAGGGAGGAGTGCACACAAAGCGCTTCTTCCCGGTGCCCGATGGGAAGTGGACTAGAGAATTGCGAAACATGACAGGTGTCGCATCAAGCGAGTGGTTGGTGCGATCACCGGGCACTGTAAACTAAGCGAGCATCTGGCTAAAATGGGACTCACCAATGATCTGAATTGCACCTGTGGCTTCGGCGAGGAGACGGGCGTTCACGTGATATGTGAATGTCCGAAGTTTTCCTCACTGAGGCTTAGGACTCTAGGTAGTTATGTGGTCCAACCCGCAACAGTACCCAGCATAGGGCCTGCCGCTCTAGATAGGTTCTTGGTTGGGACTGGGAGGTTTTAGGAGATTTACATGATGAACGGGTGACGAAACAAAGGATCACTAGATCTGTGTTTCATGGACCAGAAATGTACCGCCCAACCCGATAAATCTATAGAAGACTGCTGAAATTGAAAACAATCAAGAAGTGAAGAAGTGTCTCTCAAAAATTATTAGACAAGAAATGAAATTGATGGAAGCTGGAGGTAGTCGGTATTTGACTAAATTTACTAATACCTTTTAGAAGTAAAATTTACGGGTATATAGTCTGAACGCTTCTGAAACACTAAATACATTATTTATTGGTTCAAGTATCAAGACCGTATTTTTTATACGCTATAATATAAACGCCTATAAAAAATATTCACAATAAATTCACAAAAAATAAATTTTACCGAATGTTTAATCAACTATTTCCGAAAATATATTCATTTTTTACGAAATAAATAATCGATTTTACCAAAAACTAATTCACAATTAACCGAAGGAGAACAGCATAAATAAAAATAAATTTTACCAAAAAAATATTCATTTTGTCATAAAATTAAATCATTTACTAAAAAATAATTCACAATCTACCGAAAAAAATCAATTGTTACATAAAAAAAATTAATATTACCAAAAAATTAGCGCTTTAATTCCTATGGACATTTTCCTTGTACAAAATGCTACAATCATAGGAAAATTTTCCTTTTACAAATTATTAGGCAATCTTAATTTTTTTTATGTCAAAATTGATTTTTATTCGGTAGATTGTGAATTTTTTTTTTTTTTGTAATTAATGATTTAATTTTGTAACAAAATAAATAATTTTTTGGTAAAATTTATTTTTATTTATGCTGTTCTCCTTCGGTAAATAGTGAATTACATTTTGTTAAAATTGATTTTTTATTCGGTAAAAAATGATTTTATTTTCGGTAAACTCTCGGTAAAACTTATTTTTCAATTTGACAATTCGAATTTTGTTTCTGTAATTGTGAATATTTTTTTGATCGTTAAATAGGTCCCTTTTTTATACCGAAACACTGTGAATCAATCATGTATCTAAATTTACCGGTTTTTCACCGAAAAGACGGTATTACCGTTTACCGCTTTAAAAAAAAAGACGGGTTTTGCAATCACTAACTCCGACGATCCTAAAATAAAAAAAATTAGTTCCACTTGGAATATTTCCTTCCATTAGTTAAGCAGAAATATTTTCATACATGACCAAAGACCCGTACGTATCAGAATATATGTGGCAAACAGAATACATGTGGCAAACCGAACAGATTTTGCAAATAGGTGCGAACTTATGTTTTTAAAACTATCAGAATTCCAACGACCTACAGAAATTACCCACTGTAATGTCGAAAACCCTCGATAGTGGTAGAAGTAGATATATTTCGGGATGGGGTCATTTTACTTTCAGGATTTATTTGCATCTGTCTATCAGGTAGAGGAAAATGATAGGGAGGCAGATTCTGGTTCGGAGATGGCGGAGGAAATTACACTGGATGAGGTGTCCCGGGAAGTCTGCAGATTAAGGGCAGTAAATCCACAGGGGTGGATGAAATTAGGACGGAATTTATTAAATATAGCGGATCGGCTGGTATCCAATGGCTTTGAAGAATTTTCAATTTGGCCATGAAGTCTTCTTCAGTACCTTATGACTGGAGCTTCGGTGTTATTGCTCCAATTTATGAAAAGGGCAACCGTAAGGTTTGTAGTAACAACATGGCGATATAGCTCTTGAGCGTGGTAGGAAAGGTGTACGCGAGTGTACTTGTTGTCCGGGTTAGGAACATCGAGGAAGGTGTGTTTGATGAGGTTCAGAGTGGTTTCAGGCCTCTGAGAGGGTGCCAAGATCATATTTTCTACCTCAGGCACACTATCGAAAGGCTTTATGAAAAGAACAGGGACTTATGCTTTATCGACTTGGAGAAGCATTCGACCGGGTACCAAGGAAGAAGCTGTTCGGGGTCCTTAGCGAGTACGAGATCAATGGGATTTTAGTGCGTGCCATTAAGAGTATTTATTCAGGGAGCAGGGCCGCGGTAAGAATAGATGGCGAGATAAGGGAGTCTTTCGAGGTTAATGAAGGTGTTCGTTAGGGTTGTTGTCTCTCCCCGCTTCTGTTAATAATTTTCATGGACAAAATCATTAAGCAGACCAAATTGCAGGGAAATGTCAAGATAGGTGAGGTAATAATGAAAATTCTGGCTTATGCAGGTGACTTGATTCTGTTGGCAGATAACACCGGGGATTTACAGGGTGGAATTGACTGCTTGAATGCTGCATGTGAGGAGTAAGGGATGAAGATAAGTGTAGGGAAAACTAAAGTTATGCATGTCGGCAAATCTCGGAAGGAGATAGCTTGCAGTTTAGATGGGGAGGATCTGGAGCAGGTTTCTGAATTCAAGTACTTAGGAACAATGTTTTCAGGGGATGGCAAGTTAGTTAGGGAATTTGAGAAGAGGAGGAAAATGGAAAACGTGGTGGCCAGTCAGTTGAGGTCGCACGTGTTCAACAGGAAGGAATTAAGTAGCGAAACAAAGTTAGCTATCCACGGGCCAATTTTCAGGCCGACGATTTTGTATGGTAGTGAGAGTTGGGTGGACTGCGGATATCTCGTTCATGACCTGGAGGTTTCTGATATGAGGGTTCTTAGGAACATAGCGAGGGTTAATCGGAGGAAGCAGTGGAATAATCATATTAGGAACGACGACATTAGGGTAAACTTAGGGATTTCGTCAGTGGAAGAGGCGGCAAGGGCTAGCCGTCTACATCGTTTCGAGCACGTTCAGAGGATGGGTAATAACAGGCTACCGAAAAGGATCTTAGATGCACAGGTCCCGGATGTTAGACCAAGGGGTAGACCAAGGAGAAGGTTTATAGATTCAATTAAATCAGACTTAGAAGTCAGAGGACTCTGCAACTTTTCTTTAGGAAGCAACATTCCAACTGCCATAGGTCTAGATATATGAATCATCCCTCCTGATTCTAGAAGTAACTGAATTCCAAGGATTGGGACGTTTTTCAGGAAAACCCTGAGGCACCTGTTCTCTAAAAGTTTTCAATTTTTCTTTCGGTAGCAACTTTCTAACTGCCATAGTTCTATAGACATAACCCAAGAACATATGAAGTTGGCTAAACACGTCAGAAAGAGACAACAACTAGATGCGTGGGAAAGTATTTTTATGAAGAAATATGCAGAGAACACAATGAACATTGATAAGGCACCTACTTAATCACACCTTTTGAATTTGATCCGCTTTAAAAAGTAATTTCTTTATTTCGTAGAATACCGTAGTTATTTCGTAGAGTACGGTAGCTTTTTTCGTAGATTTGATCTTTAGATTCAGTTGCAAATTAGCTGTTGAAAATGGAATAAGCCCGAAATGCGTATAGCAAAACTATAAAATAAAAGCGTAAGACCAAATAAACGGAGTTGAAAGCAATTCATTTGTTTTTAGAAGTTCTTATTTAGAGTAAAACTTGTGTGGGTCCCTGGGCGCAGTGGAATTCCAGAATTTTTATTAATTGTATACCTTTATTAACATTTCTGAAAATACATTTAAAAATTATTTACATTTCTTTACATCAACTTTGTCACTTCATGCAACTTGATGCAATATTATGGCTGAAGAACCTGGATATTTATGTGTGAACTGTGATTGGTATCACTTACATATCTGAAAGAAACTCAGTAGGAGCACTTTTTAAAAACGAAAGTTTTCAATATCGAATTTCGTCTCGCAGCAATTTTTCACTGCGTAATGCAAGACATTAGAAGATTTTCCTGTAAGTTGTTAAGAGTGATTTTGCGAAAACTTCGAATTTTTTTAATTAAAAAATCATGTGGGTGACGTGGGCGCCGACAAAATTTGATAATGCCCACTCCCGTGCCCATACCCACGGAAACTTGGGCATGCCCATCCCCATACCCATGGGCGTGGGCAGCCCACTCATCTCTACTGGTTACAAACATCGTGGTAAACGCAATAGACCCCTTTTCGAAGCACTACGTTCTTCTTACGGGTCTAAAAAGGTAAGTGACAATTTCTTAGGGCAAAAGAGAAAGAAAATTAACTTTTTGGGCGCAATTGCTTGATCTAAAATTAAAATTAAAAGGCGGCACCCTCGACTCATTAGCTATTTTAATTATTCATGTTAATTCCTTACATATAGTTTTCATTTAATTTGTTTGTTTAGTAGGTATAGTGTTTGTAGTTGGAGATTTGAAGAAAAGACTACTATTGTTCAGCACTATTGTCTACCCTATGAACCAGTACTCATGAAGTAAATCGGTATTGCAATTTCTATTTTGCTCCTCATGAATATTTAGAACCGAAGCACATACGACGTCTCATCCAACAATTAAAGAAAAGGGAAGCTGTTGTTGAGCCTGAGTTGAAAAACAATGTGAAAACTGTCACTTACCTTTACATTTCCTTAATGAACGTCTGATTTTCACCAAAAACAAATATATTTGTTGAGGTTCATTCACAAATGACGTCACATTATGCTATAGAAGTTTTTGTGTGAGACAAAGCGGACGGATTTTATATGTAAAAATATATCACACAACGGGCGACGAAAATATTTCATTATTCGTACAATGCACTCGACCACGAAAACGTTATTTGTAAATTTCCTGTAAAAAATCTAATTGAAATACCTCGGCATATACTGTTAAAAATTTGATGGGAGTGCTTTTTTTATTTTATTTGAAAATGACTGGAAATTAGTTACAAAATTATTCAACAGAAAATTCAGCAAAAATTATTGCACAAAAAAAATTCATCATAAAACACACGAACTTACATTTCGTGAAACAGCATATGTCGTGAATCATGACATTGTCATTTCTAATTAGAATTTTATTTTCGAAACAATGAAAAACTGAAATTGAAATGTGCTAATGTAAAGTGATTACAGATTGAACTTTGAATGAAATTACATATTTCGGTAGTTTTTTTTTTAAACACACAATTGAGGTTATCCCAAAAAGCGAAAGTCATTTTCAAAGTAAGTAGGTCAGGTCATCACACAAAAATAAACGACACCCCAATTTTAATTGTAATTTCTCGCTCTGAATGTGAAAATATCACAAAATTGATGACACGATATAGTGCTGCTACGTGCAAGCAATGTTTTTTTTTAAATGCTTTAAGAAATATAAATTAAACTGGTAGGAAACCTACAAATCGTTCGTTTCAAGAGCTTCCACAGTTTCTACACATCACATGCGAATACATTCCAATTCGGCTCTGTTTTTCGCTAAATACATCGTCGATATACGAATAAATGATACATTATGACTTCT
>CM055406.1:121771317-121799301 GCA_029228625.1 Pseudolycoriella hygida
GCCATGAGAGTTCCCGATTCCCTCTGCATGATAATTAAAAGCTACTTCGAACGACGAGTGCTAACGTACGATACCACGGAAGGACAAAAGATGGTAGACATCACGGCTGGAGTACCTCAGGGATCCATACTGGGACCAACGCTGTGGAATGCAATGTATGACGCGGCGTTACGATTGACACTGCCAAGATGTACAACGACGATTGCTTTTGCCGACGACCTGATCCTCACGGTGTCCGGAACGTCAAAGTTGGAGGTGGAAGTGGTCACGATAGAGGTATTCGAAACAGTCGAAAGCTGGATGACAAAGGCAAAGCTCAAGCTGGCTCACCAAAAAACAGAGATCATGGTAGTTAGTAATTGCAGAAAGACTGGACAGATTGTTCTGAACATCGAAGGCAACGAAGTCACATCCACTCGACAATTGAAATACCTCGGAGTCATGCTGAATGTCCGCAGAAAATTCAATAGCCATGTGGATTACGCGTGCGAAAAGGCAATGAAAGCCAACGCAGCACTGGCTAGGATGATGCCGAATAGGTTTGCACCGCGCCGCAGTATAAGGAGGCTTCAAGCAAGCGTTACCCTATCGATGTTGCGATACGCGGCACCAGCGTGGATAAAGGCGCTGGACACGAAGAGGAACCGGAGGAGATTGAACAAAGCTCATAGATTGGCAAGCATAAGGGTAGCTAGCGCATACCGAACGATCTCCCTGGAAGCGGTGTGTGTAATAGCCGGAATGATGCCAATATGCATAACGCTGATAGAAGATAGTGAATGCCACAGCCTGAAGGAAATTGACGGCCAAAACAGAAAAGAAGTCAGGTCGCGATTAAGAGTAAACTCACTGAGACAATGGCAGCGGGAGTGGGACTCCACGGACAAAGGAAGGTGGACCCATAGGCTCATTCCGAACGTAACCACATGGATAGAAAGGAAGCACGGAGAGGTAAATTTCCATTTGACTCAGTTCCTGTCGGGTCATGGGTGCTTCAGAAAGTACCTGCATAGGGGTGGATTCGCAGAGTCACCCTTCTGCACGTCATGTCGTAACGAGGAGGAAACGGCGGAGCACGTGATGTTCGCCTGCCCCCGTTTCGAACAGGAGCGATGTGCGCTGATAGCTGCGAGCAGGTCAGATATGAGTGCCGATAACATAGTGTCAGAGATGTGTCGCGATGAGGAGGTGTGGAAAGTGGCAGATGACGTGGTTGCGAAGATAATGGGGAAGCAACAAAATGAATGGAGAGAGGAGCAACGAAGAGCTGCTGAGAGAGTAAGTGCGTAAGCACAGCCCCTCCCCGAAGTAATGCCGTGAGGCGGTTCCGGGGGGACGAGAGCATGGAGAATAAGGAAGGAGGTTTTAGTTGGTAGGTCATCGAAAGATGGAATCCAACACTACCTGGGTCGTCAAACGACCAGGCGCCTATGAAGGTTTCCTCACCCTTAGAAAAAAAAAAAAAAAAAAAAGGTGTAGCAAGGTGTAGTGAGATACAGTGAAAGGCGGTGAGGTGCTGTAAGGTGTAGTGAGGTGTAGTGAGGTGCAGTGAGGTGTGGTGCAGTGAGATGCACTGAGGTGTAGTGAGGTGTAGTGAGCTGCAGTAAAGTGTAGTGAGGTGCACTGAGGTGTAGTGTAGTGAGGTGCACCAAGGTGTAGTAAGGTGTAGTGAGGTGGGGTGAGGCGTAGTTATATTTTGGATTTTATATTATAGAATACGGATCCTTGCAGCACATTAATAATAATATAATAATAATAATACGTTTATTTTACGTCTGACTAATACAGTCGACGGTTCTACTAGTACAAATCAAAAAGAAAAAAGCTTCTGCAAAGGAAAAAATACAAATTCAAATCAAAATTAAACTGAAGCACATTATCACAGTGAAAAATAACAATAAATACAATCCTCCTAAATTAAATCGTCAAATCAAGTCGTTAAAAATAAGTCGTCAAACAAATCTATAGGTAAATATCACAGCCAAGAACAACAAGCTTTCTCGTATGAAACAAAAACTAGGTGCATTATATATATGAAAAAATGAAGTTAAGTTAGAAAAATAGAAATCGTCGAAAAAGAAAATAATAAATAATAAATAAATAAATAAATTGATAAATTGATTAATTGATTAATAAATTAATGGTGTTTCCGTCACAGTGATACACTCAAAGTTTCGACAACAGACTGCCTTCTTTTTTATGGCTCAAAGACACAAAAAAACGCTGATCTCAAGTCTCTATGGGGATAACGAAGGGACATTTGTTTGCCTCTCTTTCTTGCTTCAATCTTTCATATATTTGCTTCTCGCTTGCTCCGTTCCGTTCGTTACATTTTTTCAATTCTTGCATAGCTTTCTATTTCTTTGATTGTCAGAAAGACGTTTCATGCGCCGATGTCATCCGTGCCGGTTTGTTATCAAAACAAACATGAAAAAATGCTTTGTCAGCTGCCGATCAAAGTCGAGATTACGGATTGCCGGTGGCTATATATTTGGGCATCACATGAAGCAACAATTAGTAGATTTCTTTCAGTCTTTCATCGCCTCCGATTTTTAAAGAATTTTCGTATAGCCGCCACCCGCCGTCGCGTCGAGTGCGCCGGTGCACTAGTCTTAATACGTGCAACATGAACGACTAGCCATTATTGTCTGATCTGTCTGGAATACTTTAATAGAACATTAGATTTGATTGGCACACCTATTGACGCTTGGCTTTATACAATTTTTGAGTCAAATGGACCTGAATTTCATTCTTCAGTACTTTTTCAACCATTACTGTGAAATGGAAATATGCGGATTGCCAGAAGCGATGCTGTTGTATTACATAAAATGATATCTTCGAGCTGATAAATAAAATGCCCATTTCGCTCACGTCTATTTAATTTTTGTGCATTTATCAACCAAATTAATCTCACCGAATTATTATTAGAACGTGCTGTGAAAAATTAAATTGATTGAAAGGATGGGTGGAAGTGGAACTATCACATCGATATAGGAAGAATCACCAGTCACGACCCATGTCATCATAATATGATAATATCTACGGTAGATGGAAGAGCTGCAAAAAAACAGAAACGATTTCATTTTTGACAGGTCCTTTTACCATTTTCGGTTGAAACGGATAATTACATTGTGCTTTACATTTCGTAATTCGTTTACATCACCTTCATTTCGGGGACTCATTTTATTATGTTTTGGTAGAAATACTTTAATGACGTAGGCAAACATTCGAAAAATTCTTTTTTTTTTGAGAATATTGTTAAATATACACACCCAGCCGTCAATTAGTGTAATGAAAACCTTTCATTCACTTCGTCACGTCTTATTAAGTATTATCGTCCATGAGTTTGTCCACGCTAGTAAAAGTTAAAATGAAATTAGGTATAAGTGTAATACCCGCATTGTGTTCTCAAACCACAGAAAACTGCAAATAGTAACGGATTACGTAATTTTTGCGGGCATTTTCGCATTAGTGCAGTAAAAATAACGAAGCTAGAACTTACCATCAGGCGGGGTGTTACAGATGCGGCGGCGAGTAGCAAGGAAAATTATGTTGGAGAATCAATTTGTTCCTGTGATAACGTAGTTGCCAAACCATTCATTTGTTTTACGTATAGAATTATTGTATTAAAAGCTTTCATAGAAAACGGGCGTCTTTCCATTCCACCAATAAATCTATAGGTTATTGGCCCAGACTACGATAAAAGCGATCCATAATGGCAGAGGACAACATATATCGGAAGTTTGTTCAATTCGACGGATCGAATTGGAACAGTTGGAAGTTTCGAGTAAATGTACTGATGGAAGAAAAAGATTTGACCAAATACTTGGAAGAAAGCTTGGATGATATCCTGGAAACTACAATCGATGATGACGATGAATTGAAATGTAGAAAAGAAGAAAAGAAGTGCAAATCTATTTTGGTGCAATGTATCGCGGATACTCACCTGGTATACGTGCAAGATAAGGAAAGAGTGAAAGACATGTATGACTCTTTGAAGGCGGTTTATGAACGGAAAAGTTTGGCTGGACAATTGTTTCTTCGTAAGAAGTTAATTACGATGAAATTTGAGGAGACTGATGACATGGCGGACCATTTTCTGAAGTTCGACAAAACAGTTCGAGAATTAAAGGCGATAGGTGCAGCGCTGGAGGATTTGGACATTATATGTCATTTGTTATTGTCCTTGCCCAAGTCGTATGAAAATTTGGTGACTGCTCTGGAAACGTTGGATCCAGACAAGCTGGGCATCAATTTCGTTAAGAGTCGTTTGCTAGATGAGTACACCAAGAGAAAGCAGTTCGAAGGTGGAAGTTGTTCCAAATCAAACAGTTCGGTGGCAATGCATGCGAATGAAGGTTTCAAATTCAAATGCTATCGGTGTCAGAAGGTTGGTCATAAGTGGGCACAATGCAAGATGAAAATTGATATGGCAACTTCAAAACGATTTGCATCAAAAATTGGGAAAAATGCGAACGTTGTTGCTGAATCAAGTGGTGACAGTGATGACGACATGAAGGTTGCTTTCGGTGTGTTCGACGAATTACCTGGAGTGAAAGAATCACGTATGGAACCACAAGTTTTCGCTGGAATGTCCAGTCGTACACATCGACGAATGATAAAATTTTTTCTGGATTCAGCTGCGACCAGTCACATGGTTAATGATCGAAACGCAATGATCAATGTGAAGAAAATTTGCGAAGATAAGGTGCGAAGCGCTAAAAAGGGTGTAACCTTGTCTGTGAGTGAGAGTGGAGACATAGATGGTTTTCTTATACACGAAAATAAGGAAACGGAATGCTTTTTGAAGGATGTTCTATTCATGGAAGATTTAAGCTGTAATTTGATGTCAATCGGTAAAATGGAGAAGGCTGGAATGGAAATTCATTTCAAGAATGGAGCAGCTCACATTTTCTTTAAAAATAAATTGTTATATACTGCAGAACGATGTGGTGACACGTACCAGGTCGAGTTAGTTATTGAAGAACAACAATTCGCTGGCGTGTGATCCGAAGACAACAACACGATATGGCATTATAGAATGGGTCACCTTAATATTCAAGACGGGAAGAAGTTGGTAAACAAAAACATGGTTACCGGTGTTGATTTGAAAGCCAAGGAGAATGTGCTAAATTTGTGTGAGCTGTGTGTTTACGGAAAGCAGTCCCGAAAATCATTTCCTGCAAAAGCGGAGCCCCGTTCAAGCCGTCCACTGGAACTGGTGCACACGGATGTTTGTGGTTCAATTGAACCAATTGCATGGGAAGGTTCTAAGTACTTCGTGACCTTCGTGACGACTACACACATTTCACTGTGGTCTACATGCTTGAAAAGAAGAGCGAAGTTTTGGATAAATTTAAACATTATGCTGCAATGGCTGAGGTTCAATTTCAATCGAAAATTGTCGGATATTCCATTGGAATGAATATGAGAGACATCATCAAGGCAAAGATTGTACGAGTGAAGAGTGATAATGGTGGAGAATATAGTTCAAACGAATTTGAAGATTTCTGTATTGAACGTGGTATTCGTCATGATCGCACTGTACCATACAACCCTGAGCTCAATTCAGTAGCTGAACGAATGAACAGAACTCTTATGGAAAAGGCACGAACTATGATTTTTGCTGGAAAAATAGAAAAACGTTTTTGGAATGAAGCAGTATTACCAGCAACATATTTGACAAATAGAAGTCCTACAAATGCTTTCATTGGTGACGAGAGAGAATTTAAGACTCCGGCTGAATTGTGGTATGGTAAGAGACCAGATTTGAATAATTTCAAAATTTTTGGTTCGTTAGCGTATAATCATGTTCCCAAAGAGTGTCGAAGCAAGTTGGACTCTAAAACATTGAAGACAATTTTTGTGGGCTATGCGACGAATGGCTATAGGCTTTACGACCCTGAAAAACGCAAAATTATAATTGGTGGAAATGTTACTTTCAATGAAAGTGTTCATCGACAGAAGACCGTGGACATTTTCGATGACAATCATGGCAACACAATAATGGGTGAATCGAATCACATTAAAACTGATGACTCAGGTGAAACACCTATACCTTTGGATGAATCTCGAGAGGTGCCGTTGAGAAGAAGTGGGAGAGAACGTCGTCCACCTGTGCGTTATTGTGATGAAAATTTTGCTGCCAATTCCGCCTTGAGTGCTGAACAGTATGTTCGAAACGATCCACAAACTTTGCAAGAGGCAAAATGCAGAAGTGATTGGACATCTTGGAAGGCTGCTGTTGATTCCGAATACAAATCATTAATGAAGAACGTGACATGGACGCTCTGTGAACTGCCATCGAGTAAAAAAGCAATTAAATCGATGTGGGTTTTTAAAATCAAACGCAAATTTGATGGAACGATCGACAAATACAAGGCTCGCCTCGTCGCAAAAGGTTATTTACAAAAAAAAAGGGATTCGATTACAACGAGACGTATGCTCCAGTTGCAAAACTCACAACATTTCGTGTGCTTATGGCGATTGCATGCCATGAGAATCTATTCGTTCATCAAATGGATGTAAGCTGTGCGTTTCTGAATGGATTTTTGGATGAAGAAATTTACATGGTTCAACCGGAGGGGTACGAAATCGGAAATAAAGTTTGTAAACTGAATCGAACTATTTACAGCTTGAAACAATCTCCGAGAATGTGGAATTTGCGTTTGCATCAATTTTTGGTTCAATTGAAATTCGAACGTTGCGAATCCGATAGCTGTTTGTATGTGAAATTCACAGAAGAGGCCAAGTTTTATTTGCTTATGTTTGTCGACGATTTAATATTGGAAAGCAATTCTCTCGACGAAATTACGTGGCTAAAGAAAAAGCTTATCGGAAGAGTTCGAGATGACTGACTTGAATGAAATGGAGACATACTTGGGCATTCATATGGAACGAGATATTTCAAATGGCATGATGAAGTGTGATCAAAAGCAATATCTCATTGATACGTTGAACAAGTTTGAAATGTCTGATTGTAAACCGATTGACACACCGATGGAAGTTGGTTTGAAGAACTTCGTGTAAGTTGTGATGAGCCAACAGTTCTGTTCGAAGACAATCAGTCCACCATTCGATTAGCAGAGAACCCGAAGGATAAGAAACGTATGAAACATATCGATACGAAGTATCATTTCATCCGGCAAACGCTATCGAGTGGTGATACGAAAATACAGTACATTCCATCTGAAGAACAATTGGCGGACATTATGACAAAACCGTTGCCACCGAAACAATTTATCAAATTACGTAAATCCTTGGGTTTAACAAATTGAAGTGTTGGAGAATCAGTTTGTTCCTGTGAAAACGTAGTTGCCAAACCATTCATTTGTTTTACGTATAGAATTATTGTATTAAAAGCTTTCATAGAAAACGGACGTCTTTCCATTCCACCAATAAATCTATAAATTATTGTCGCGGTCTGTGGCTAGGCATTAACTAAATTGGGTGACAATTTCATCAAATCAATTTTTCCTTATTTTCATCTCTTTCCAGTCTGGTATCTTTCAACTGAGTTGAATTCTGAGAACAGTTGTTGATCAGAATCCGAACGTATACAAAGAAAGGTTTAAAAAGATCCTCGTTGGCAACACTGACAGTTTATATTTATAGTAGGTACAAATCACTCATGCAGTTGTTGTTATCGCTTTTCATATAAAATGTATGCGCCGAATCATGTGCCTACTGTGCCGCAGGCTATGAGTTTAATTAAAAGAAAACGCGGTCGACGGGTGGAACGAGGTATAATCTGCGGGGTTTTGTGGGGCTACATTTTTGCAGATCTTTATGCATGTAAAGTCGCCTGTTGTTCTACACGGCGGGGTGAGTAGACCCACAATCATTTAATACAAAAACGATATTCCGATATCAGAAAACAGCGGTAGCGTACTCTTTGCACTCTTCTGAATTAGAATAGCTAGACAGTTGGTTTCTTCGGGAAAGATATAGAGATTGGTGAAGAGAACTTTTTGGATTCAGAAGGCTGTCAGCAAGTTTCAAAAAGTTGTCAGTAAGTGTCAGAAAGCTTCAGAAAGTTGTCAGCAAGTGTCAGATTGTCTCAGCAAGTGTCGAAATGTTATCAGCAAGTTTCAGAAAGTGATCAGCAAGTGTCAGAAAGTTGTCAGCAAGCGTCAGAAAATCTCAAAAAGTTGTGAGCAAGTGTCGGAAAGTTGTAAGAAAATCTCAGAAAGTTGTCAGCAAGTGTCGAAACGTTGTCAGCAAGTGTCACACATTTCCAGAAAGTTATCAGCAAGTGTCAAAAAGTTGTCAGCAAATTACAGAAGGTTGTCAGCAAGTGTTAGAAAGTTGTCAGAAAGTGTTAGAAAGTCTCAAAAAGTTGTCAGCAAGTGTCAGAAAGTTGTCAGCAGGTGTCAGACAGTCACAAGTTGTCAGACTATTTCATAAAGTTGTCAGAGGGCTTCAGAAAGTTGGCAGCGAGCGTAAGAAATTCTCAAAAAGTTATAAACAAGTGTCGGAAAATTGTCAGTAAGTGTCAGAAAGTTGTCAAAAAGTTGTCAGCAAGTGTCAGAAAGTCTGAGAAAGTTGTCAGCAAGTCTCAGAAAGTCTCAACAAGTACTCAGCAAGTATCAGAAAGTTGTCGGCAAGTGTTACAAAGTTGTCAGCAATTGCCAGAAAGTCTCAGATCATTTTTGTCCATGAAAACATAGGTTTCAGAGCTCGCCTTACAAAACTATTGATATCACAACAAAAAACTTCTTCGAAGGTCCGTATGTCCACTTCCAAAATTATTGACATCGTCAATAATATGGTCAAAGTTTTATTCTTTAAAAAAATTGCACCACTGTTTTAAAACAAAATTACGTTGTGTTCAAAAAATTGCGTCACAAATGCCAGACCCAACGACGAAATAATTTTTCTGTACTTTCAGTTATACTGATCGTCGGTTCTGGTTCTATAATTCCCGCCTGGCTGCCTTTTTTGCTAACTCGTGAGCCTTTTCGTTGCCCTCGATGTTCGAATAACCTGTTTATATATGTAATATTTTCTAACAGAGTCTCCAGGTTGTCGCTACATCTGAGCACAGATTTAGTCGACAATTTACACGAGTCTGTGCATATAACTATTTTCTCATTTGTTAGCCGTTTTTCCGACAAACTGCGACAACATTCGCTGATACCTACTACCTCAGATTGAAAAACTGTAGCAGCGATTCCCAGAGGAAAAGAGACTTGAGCGTCTTGCTCTTCGCAGTAAATCCCTGATCCAGTTCCTTTCTCAGTTTTAGATATGTCTGTGAATACGGTTACACTTCCAACCTTGGAGCATCTTCCATTCTCCCACTCTGTCCTGGTTGGAACAGCCGTATCATACTTCCTTTCAAACCGGAAAACTGTTTCCATACGGTCACTAAGCATCTCAGTTTCTTGGAACCCTTTAGTAAAATCGACTAAGATTCCTGCGTGTCCCATACTTCTAACAGCTGCTTCCCAGTGTCCGTTTCTGCACAGCCTTGCTACTGTCAAACCTGCTTTTATAAAGAAGCTTATCGGACTCAGCGACAGCAATACTTCCAACGCTGCCGTTGGTGAAGATGTCACGACTCCCGTTATACTGAGATACGCCAGTCTTTGCACTTTGGTCAACTTCTCATCCACAGAAGGTGTTGCAGCGCAATGAGACCCCAGTTTTTCCCGAACGTCTTTCGGCATTACCAGAACACCTTCGTCGCTTTATTTACTCTTTCCTTCATGCGTTACGTCCAGGTTAGACACTCGTCCAAAATTACTCCGAGGTATTTAACCTTTTTCATTCGTATTAGTCGCTTCCCGAATAGTTTCGGTTTGCTGATTTGAATATTTCGTCTTCTAGTGAAAAGTACCACACCAGTCATGTCTGGGTTAACAGACAATCCGGTCCTCGCGCACCACTCTTCCACCATCCTGAATATTCCTTGCATCAGCTGTCCTAAAACTTTTTCAACTTCCAGCTCTATTCAACTTCGTTAGCAAGTCGTCAACAGTAATATTCCACAGAATAGGTGGCAGGACGCCTTCTTGTGGTTAGCCTCTGTCAATTACCCCTGTCCTTTTCACTCCAAACAGATTCACTGAAAGCAGTCTGTTTCTCAACATTGCCATTATCCATCTTATCAACGTCCTATCGACATGAAATCTTCTCAAGGCGGGATTTATGGCGCCGAAGGTCACTTTGTTGAAAGCACCCTCCAAATTCACGATCGCCGCCAAGGTGAGCTTTTGTTGATCCATATTCTTCTCCAAGCTATGTACAACTTGGTGAAGAGCCGTGTCCGTTGATTTGCCCGATAGATATGCGTGCTGATTCTTATGCAGCTGCTTCGATTTCAAAATTACATATCTGATTAGTCTTAGTTTTCAATTACCAATTTTACCACCGTCTCGTCAGTCCGTCTTTAAGCAACAGTTCTTCTCAGACATAAAATGTTTCTACGTACCGAGCTTCCTTCAAGCACTGAAAGAATCATAGTGGTAATCGCCACTACCTCGACTTTTGTTAAATGAATTCACAGCAAATGCACGTACTGAAACTCGATTGTAACGCCATTCGATGTAGACGCTAAGGAAAATTTATTGTATTGACTATTGAGACATTGACTCTTTGTAAAACTGTAGAAAAATAGAAATCGGAATACGATAAGCTCGACTGACACGAGCCAAGAATCGAGTTTTTGAAGTATTTGGGTAATTTGATGGTAAAACCGTTTCGATGTTGTTCACCGAGGGCATGCTTCGGATCCCATTGAATGTTTTAAAAACCATTGAAATGAGTTTCGAAGCGTGAAATGTAAGAAAATTTAATTTTCTTGCAATTTGTGATGGATCTTTTAGAGAGCAGCTTGTTGTTAGAAATTCAACCCGACCGAAATTCAATCTTAGTTCAATTTAACGAAAAAATGGGTGAATTGCTGCCAGTACATAATACACTGAAATCGCCCGTACGTTTTATGTGTAAATAGTACATAGTGGAGCTCGCATATTTTTATGTGGGGATGTTGTTATTGCCATTTGTATGTGTCGGGTGTATTTATATAGTTTGAGGATAACTCGCCATTTCACTTAACGTTATACCCGATATATGTTACGAGGTATGCAACTTGTTACAGGGGTGGCGATGTGACTAAATGAAAAGTTTTTCATTTTATTTACACAAAATTTTATTACTCTACACTATGCATCACTTCTTAATTCGTCTTTGCATTTTTATTTGTGCAGGAAACGAAAGAAAAACATATGCACAAAAAGTTGCAGCGACGGAGAAAAATTATTCCAAATAAAAACGACAAAGGCCATTTGTATGCCAGTTAGTCACTTTTTACGGTTTCACTTTATTTTTCGTTTATCTTTACGGAAAAAAAGGAAAAATATTTTCATTGAAAAGTTGGAGGAGAAAAGCCATGAAATATTGAATTGGAATTTATATCGTAAATTAAATAGTCTAAGCACGTGCAAGATTAGGGTAACGATGCCTAATTTGGAACAACATTCAAATTGAGTGAGCGTGTAGAGCGGTTCCTCATTTCTCGTGGAGAAATGGATTGATATCAAACATCCCTACGGATGAGCACCGTCTTAGCTGCGGGTATGATCATATTCTTACTATAGCCCGCTCACACCAGGCCAGATAGCTGTCAAAAATCTCTAGCTGTCTTACCACAATGAGATTTTTAACACCATGCGGCCATTTTTTTTTATAAGGGTGAGATAATCTTCATAGACATTCGGTCCTCCTGGACCAAGGAGGTGTTGGATTCCATTCTGCGATGACCTACCTACTGAAACCTTACTCTCCATGCTCTCTTCTCCCCGGAACCGCCTCACAGCATTACTTCGGGGAGGGGCTGTGCTTTCGCACTTACTCTCTCAGATCAACTCGCAGCCTTCTTTGATCATATCTCCATGCACTTTGCAGCTTCCTCATTATTTTTGCAACTACATTATCCGCTACTTACCACACTTTCTCATCGCGGCACATCTCCGATATTATGCACTTGTTCGAAGCGAAGGTAGACAAATAACACGTGCTCCGCAGTCTCTTCCCTCTCGCATGTCGTGCAGAAAGGTGACTCTGTGAATCCGAGCCTGTTCAGGGTCTTCCTGAAGCATCCGTGGCCGACAGAAACTATGTCAGTTGGAAGTTAACCTCTTCATGTTTCCTCTGTACCCATGTCGTTTTGTTTGGTATAAGTCTATGGGTCCACCTTCCCTTTTCCGAGGAGTTCCACTCTTGCTGCCACTGTCTCAGTGATTCGGCTCTTAATTGCGTCCTAACTGTTTTCGTAGTTTGACCCTCCCTTCGCTTCTTACGCGGCCACTGTATTCTCTGATATGTTGTTGAGATTGTTGAAAGTGAAACATTTTTGCGCATGCAATGTATGATCCTCGTCGTGTGCAGCATCTATACGAGGACGCGTTTTCTTCAGTGTTGGTTTCTAATTATGTTCTTGAGTTTTAAATTGTCCCCAGTTGCGTTCATATAGTAGTGTAAATAATTACTTTTATGCGCAGACGGATAAAAAACTTCAGATTTCTACAGCTATGCTCCACCCTCTGACTTGTTCACCACTTGGGTCCAAATCAGCCGTTTTAGCTTCTTTTATACAACGTATTATAATGTGCAGATATTCTCACAGAATTAACATGCAGAAATAACTCATTTATCCTCGCTTGTGACAGTTATTATTTCCCTTATTTCCCACCTGTCAATTATTTTTCTACTTTATTTTCCACCTGTCAATTATTTCCCTACTTTATTTCCCACTTGACAATTATTTCCCTACTTTATTTCATACTTGACAATTATTTCCCTGCTTTATTTCCCACTTGACAACTATTTCCTTGCTTTATTTCCATTTCCCACTTGTCAATTCTTTCCTTACTTTCCAGACTTTATTTTTCACCTACTTTATTTCCCACTTGACAATTATTTCCTTGCTTTATTTCCCACCTGACAAACCTTTCCTTACTTTATTTCCCACTTTCAAGACTTTATTTTCCACCTGTCAATTATTTCCCTACTTTATTTCCCATTTGACAATTATTTCCCTACTTTATTTCTCACTTGTCAAATCTTTCCTTACTTTATTTCCCACTTTCCAGACTTTATTTTCCACCTGTCAATTATTTCCCTACTTTATTTCCCACTTCACAATTATTTCCCTGCTTTATTTTCCACTTGACAATTATTTCCTTGCTTTATTTTCCTCTTGTCAAATCTTTCCTTACTTTATTTCCCACTTACCAGACTTTGTTTTCTACCTGTCAATTATTTCCCTGCTTCTCTTATTTATTGTTGTTCTGCTTCGGGCATCTTTACTCTATCCTAGTTAATGATGATGAAAGAGATTACAACGAGAACATTGCATTCAAACAGAAAAATGTAAATCAAGTAAACAGAAATTAATTCGATTTAAATTGTGCAAATCTCGCAAATATTGTTCTCGAGCAAAGAAATTATATTTTCATAGAACTATGGTGTTAGGAGGAATTGCTGCACTGCACGGCAATAGTTGTAGGACTTTTTATAATACGCATCAGGAATTTTTTTTGGAAATTAAAGAACGGATTGCATGCCGATAAACATTTTTTGCATTTTCTATACATTTCCCTTCTACATTTACTTACAAAACTAACGCCTTTACTTAAATCAGAGCCGTAGCCAGACATGAAATATTGAGTGGGCGCACACCCAAACTTTATCAATCAAAATGAAATGTGTGTGTCCTGAAGAAATGTCAATCACTCAAATCTTTTGTTAGCTGTAGGGTTGATCATCCCATTGTTCAAATTGTTATAAGGGAAAAAGACTTAGAGAAAATCAGCGAAGATTTTCAACGAAATTCGCCGAAAAAATCGAATTAGCGACAAAAGTAAGCAACAGATCCTCGGCGACTGTCGCTAATTTGATTTCTTTCGGCGAAATTGGTTGAAAATCTTCGCAGATTTTCTCTGAGTTTTTTCCTTATAATGGTTGCGGAGCCACCACCTCGGTGCGGCTCACCTCGTAGTTATGAGTATGTCTCAGGAGTATGACACTTCCATATAAATCTTATTGAAACCATAACCTCAATTTTTTCAAATTTCACAACCCGTTTGACATTTGCTTGTCGAATAAATGTTTACAGTGAAGTTAGTGACGTTTGTCAATCAAATTTTGAACCATTCTGTCAATTTTGTTTGAAATATGACAGACGTGAAGTTGGCACAGTTTGCATAAATCACAATATAAAACTTTTAATTTTTTCAAACGTCAACCCGGCGGCGCTGATCGCACGACCATTTTTTTTTGTATGGAGTGTCATAGGGGAGGTATGTTTGTTTATTTGTTGTTTTTGACAGATAATAATTACACGCGTGTGTAAATGGTACAAATATCTAACTATCAGTGGGTACTATTAGCACTGTTCGCAACTTATTTGTGAAGAGTTCCACTCAGTACCTTAATCTTTACATAAGGAAAATAAATGTGAAGCAATTCCACTCCTCAGTCATTTTCTTGACAATTTGTAACAAGAAAGCCCGTAATTATTAGACCCGTACGAAGAACGAAGTTCTTCGAAAAGGGGTCTGATGCGTTTACCACGACGTTTGTAACCAGTCGAATTTCAACACGGGAGTAGGGGGAGCACCGATCATGGTCCTTAGATGACGAATCAGCAACAAAAAAAATGTCCGTCCGTCCGTCTGTCAACACGATAACTCGATAAAACTCAACCGATTTTCAAAAACTTTTTTTTCCCTGAAAGCTAATCGAAAAATCTTTTATGGGATTGAATGAATGGCCCAAGTGCCACCAAACTAGGGCCGTTTAAGTGATTTTGGGTCTTTTGTACATAACTCGAGTAAATCTTTTCTGATTTTCAAATTTTTTTTTGTTTGAAGGACCTGGGCATAGCTGACAATTTATAGAAGAAACTTTTTTGAATTTGAGTCCTTGGACTAAGCTAGGGCACTAAAATCGAGTCTCTGCTAGGGCTCTATGGGTTTTTTGTACATAACTCGGGTAAATCTTTTCCGATTTTCATCATTTTTTTTTGTTTGAAAAATCTAGGCATAAAAGAAACTTTTGCCTGTGCTTAGGGCTCAAGTCGGTCCTAAGGTCAGCCCTAACCAAAAAAATTTTTTTTGCTATGTTGCAGAGGAAATTGAGAGAAACATTTTTGGCTATGGGTTTGTGTGTCTGAGGCCTCTACTTAGCGCCCTAGGTCAGTACTTAGGTCGACCCTAGCCCAAAAAATGGTTTTTTCTATGTTGTAGAGAAAATTGAGTAGAACATTTTTCTATATTTGGGGGTCGTATTTGTGCTTTCGGAAAGGTTTTTTACACCGTTTCTTCGGACGGGTTTTTCCAATACAACTTAATGTGGACGCAATTTCATACACTAAAGAGTTAAGGCAATATTGATTTAAATACGTTCGAGTCTGATACGTACGGGTCCCTTCATATGCTTTTCTATTTAACTTCGATTAGAAGCCATTCACAAAGTACGGACGCTAAAAAAGGAGTTTTTTACCACTCCTCCCCACTCGCACCCATACTTACATACATTACGATGTATGACAGCACGCTTTTTTCGAACCCCCCTCACCCTTAGTAGCGTTCGTACTGTGAATGGCCCCTTATATTATATTATCATTCAAAATGCTTTTGCGTGAAGACAACAATTGTTACAAATTTATATAGACAAAATGTGTCTCCCTTATTTTCCACCCGCACTCTCATATTGCAAACAAAGTTGTAGTTAATTTTCACCTCTACTATCATGGCGCTTGTGCTATAATATACTATAAAAATTTAAAATCGGAAATGCAATTGCTTTTCATGTAAGATTACTTTTCGCTTTAGAAATCATGCTTGTTACAGTCTACGAGCACGAGATGAATGTGCTTATATGCACACTATCAATTGGATGACAATTTTCAATATTCTTTTTATGTGTAAAATCTGAGATGTATGTTTTGTCAATGTTGCAGACGAAATGATTTATTTTACTAGAATTCGGAGTTTATATTCAATATTTTTGTTTCAAAGCCTAACCTAATCTCAATATAATTCAATAAATTTTGAAGAAGCTGCTATTTTTATTATGATAGATGGGAAGATAGAGATGCGAATTTATGGGGCGGTGATTCGTTTGAAAAATTTTAACAGCCGCAACATCATAAGTTGATAAATTGGAGGAGCACTGTTGTAGTGTCATATACACTAGATCCCCAACTAATTAACAAAGAGAGTAATAATACTCTCTCAACATTATAATGAATGTAAGGAATAGAATTAACAGATTAAATAAAAGAGTTGATTAAAAGCCTTTGGGCAGAACAGTCGTGTCTAATTACTCTACATGACGACCGTGAGTCACTCGAATTATGCAAACTCATATTAATTGTTTAAACTGTTTAACTAAATTAATATAATAATATAATATAAAGTCATTTAATTGAGTACGAATAACAATATAATTAAATTATTAGATGAAATTAAATTTAATGAACAGTGAGTGAATAAAATTGACAATGGGAAAAACAATCTCAAAGCCAGAAACGGCCAAAGCCGATGGGGTTATGTCTAATGCCGATACTAATAGCGTTACTATAATAGAAACATTCCAAAATCACACGTCAATTACGAGTCTCCTATTGATAATCATTGTGGTTATTTTGTTAATACATCTGTTTTACAAACTCTACACTTTAAATAGTAGACGCATAATTAAAAATGAGCGTGCAAAGTCAACAATGCGTTTACATGAGGTTTAAAACAACACATTCACAGTGAATAGTAAGGAACACTTCTGAAATCTAATAGTTACAATACGCAAATAAAGACTTAATTTATGTGTTCCGAAAAAGCCGAAAAAAAATAGACAATATCGATAGCTGAATGACAATCAACATATGAACATTTGGAATGAAAAAAAAAAGTTGCTACACTTAACAATCAGACAAGAAATTGGGAAATTTGAAATGGAAATAGACCCGTACTATTGGACATTTGTTAAACCATCTCAGTCATCATCTACCTCCGAAATTACATCAGGGTATGTTACTTTGCTTATTACTGGGATCATTCAGTTGTTCAATTATTTTATGGAGTGAATTAGTGAAAACGATAGAGAATTATCGTGAAATTATTTATGAAGATAATATAAATTTTGATGAATAATCAAAAAAAAAAGAAATAAAATAACATTTGAAAATAACAATGAAACAAAAGAACCAAAGAAAAATATACGAATTAATTTTGTTGAAGAATTTTTTGTAACATGATACATTTGAAATGAAATAAGTTTAATTGTTGAATTGGATTGAATTAACCTGAATAATATTTTTCGTGATGCAATTAGCGAATTTTGTTTGTGGGAATTTTTATTTGATTTTAGTTTAATAGCAATATCCCATTACAAGCATTTTGAATTTTATTATTTGATTTCGATATTTTGTTACAATCTTTTGTTTCGAATATGAGTTGTCATCTGAAATATGAAATGGAACGAGTTTCGTAATGAATTGAATGCGAAGGTAGAGGCTTATGATAAATTACATAAGTGTCTAAGACAGACGAAGACGCGCCCGGTTCGACAAGAAACATTTGAGTCAAACTTGAAGCTTTTGATACAAACATATAATGACGTTACAAAATTGAATAGGTTGGTAATTCTTAAATTTTCTGAAGAGCAAAAGAATACGATTTCATATAATCATACTGCTTTGAGAGAAAAGACAGTAAAACTTTTTGAATTATTGCAAATTACGATTATTGTACCGAAGGCTTATGGTTTGATAGATCTAAAAATAAAAATTAAGAAAGAGAACGAAACAAATTCATCAGACTCCGACGACGAATTATATACAGACCTGAAATGACTATAACGGCGACCGAATTCCTATCCCTAGTGGGTAGAACAATAACCAAAAATTATGCGGGAGATCCATTGGCGTTAGCGCCTTTTGTGAATTCGATCAAGCTTTTGAAGGTAATGGCTGGTGATACCCATGCTGCGTTGTTGGTCACCATAATAATGTCAAAATTAGAGGGTAAAGCTTAAGAAGCAGTTCCCGAAAACCCTGAGAACATTGATGAATTGATATCTTCTTTACAGTCTGGCATTAAGCCAGAATCATCGAAAGTAGTTGCTAGTAGATGACTGGGTCTTCGTTTTGATCGTTTCAAATCTTTAGTATTTTCAAAGCAAGCTGAAGAATTGGCAGAATCATTTCAGAGATCTCTGACCTTAGAGGGAGTTTCTAAAGAAAAAGCGAAGGAAATGGCCGTAGAAAAGACAATAGAGTTGTGTCGTTCGAACACTCGCAGTGATTTGGTTAAATCCGTACTAGCAGCCACTCCATTTACTGACGCAAAGGAAGTAGTTGCGAAGCTTATTTTGGAAGCAGCAACAGAAATCCAAGAGAAACAAGTTCTTTCTTTCAAGGCGCAAAATAAAAAAGGTAAGTTTAATAACAATTCGCGTAAGAATGGAAAAGGAGAATTTCAGAACCGTAATACTAACTCTCGGGGAAACGATAGAAGCGGTGGATCTTCGGGAGGGAATTGGCAGAAGAGGAATGACGGGCGGCAGAATAGCAGAAATAACAATCAAAATGGTAATGGCAGTTACCAGAGCCGATCTGCCAGGCCTATTGGGGCGTCGGAAAACTCCGATGCCCCCCAGTCAGGTCAGCTGGGGGCAATGACACTTTTCGGACGAACCCAATAGAAACCAACCGAATCCATGCGATCAATCCATCATATTCAGATTATGTTATGTTACGAACATCGATTTCAAAATTAAGTTGTACTTTTCTTGTGGATACACAAGCCGACGTTACTTTGTTGAAAGCAGGAGCAGTAACAACAGATATTGACTTGGACACAAGTCAAATCATTAAACTTACAGGCATTACGAAACAACCTATATTTTCTTTAGGGTGTAACTATACTGATTTGATCAGTCCCGATTTTGTGATTAATCACCCGGTTCATATAGTTCCAGACTCTTTCCACATACCTTCAGACGGTATAATTGGAAAAGATTTCCTGAAAAAATTTAAATGTAAATTCGATTACGAACGAATGTTGTTGTCTTTTTCATTAGACGGATCGAAGGTTTATTTACCTATTTTGGAAGGATCAACGGAGGATGTGGTAGTATTGCCAGCAAAGTGCCAAGTGGTGAGAAGGTTTCAAGTGAATGACTGCGATTCTCTTCAATACGTAGATTCCCAAGAAATTGGGGAAGGAGTTTTTGTGGCACGTACGATAGTGGACTCAAAGAATCCTCTTATCCGAGTGTTAAACACGGCAGACAGTATACAGATTATTAAGAATGATGCTTTGCAAGTTGAGAGCTTGTCAGATTACAACGTCTACACGTTAGAAAAAGTCAAAAGTGACCCTGGGTCCAGCAGGACCACCGAACTATTGAGGATTATTGAAAAAAGTACACCCCTGTATGCTAAAGAAAAATTGTTGCCATTGTGTGCAGACTATGCCGATGTGTTCGCGTTGGAAACCGATCGTATGACTGTTAATAATTTTTATATGCAGCGATTGAGAATTAAGGACGATGATTCCATATATGTTAAAAATTACCGTCTTCCTCAGAGCCAAAAAGCTGAAGTACAGCGTCAGGTAGAAGAATTACTACGGCATGATTTTATAGAGCCGAGTGCCTCGAACTATAACAGTTCTATCATATTAGTCCCAAAGCCATCATTGCAAGGAAAGAAACGGTGGCGCATGTGTCTCGATTACCGTCGAGTAAACAAGAAGATAATAGCGGACAAGTTCCCGCTGCCTAGGATCGATGATATATTAGACAGTTTAGGCCGAGCTAAATGACGGTAAACATCGACCTCTTTCAGGGATTCCACCAGATACCTCTCCATCCAGAATCAAGAGATATAACTTCTTTCAGCACAGATCGCGGATCTTATCGCTGGAAAGTTTTACCGTTCGGACTAAGTGTATGTCCAAACTCATTCTCACGAATGATGTCAATCGCTTTCACCGGGATAACGCCGGATGAAGCGTTACTCTATTTGGACGACATCATAGTAATTGGTGCTAGTGAGGGCCACCATTTGGCAAATCTCAGAAAAGTTTTTGAAGTGATGAGAAAGTATAATTTGAAAATTAATCCACAGAAATGCAAGTTTTTCTCGCCAGAGGTTACATTTCTGGGACACCGTTGTACTGCTGAGGGTATTCTGCCAGACGAATCGAAGAAAGAAGCAGTACAGAATTATCCGGTACCAAGAGATAAAGAGGCGGTTCGCCGCTTTGTGCAGTTTGCGAATTATTATCGTCGTTTTTACGGAATTTTTCAGTGATAGCACGACCCTTAAATAATCTTTCAAGAAAGAACGTGCCTTTCGAATGGACGGACGAGTGGCAAGAAGCCTTTTTGTATTTAAAGAAAAAGCTATTAGAACCTCCTATCTTACGTTATCCTGATTACGACAAAGAATTTTTAGTGACCGTCGATGCATCTAAATGGGGTTGTGGTGCAGTGTTAAGTCAAAATCACGACGGACATGATTTACCAGTATATTACGCTTCGAAAAAGTTCTCTGATGCAGAGACTAAGAAATCGACCCCAGAACAGGAATGTTTGGCAATTCATTTTGCCCTTATTCAATTTAGACCATATGTTTATGGTAGACACTTTGTGGTGAGAACGGATCATAAATCCTTGATTTATTTATTTACACATAAAAATCCCTCACCAAAGCTCACGCGAATTCGTATAGAAATTGAAGATTTTGATTTCGACGTAGAACACATAAAGGGTAAGGATAATGTGGCAGCGGACGCGTTGTCACGAATATCTATTGAAGATCTAAAAGACCTTTACGGGAAGGCGTCATGCGTATTACCGGTGAAAACCCGTTCAATGGTAAGAAAATCTTGCCAAAATTCAGAAAAATATTCAACTCTTCGCGATAGGAGCGATGATGAAAGTGAGATCGCAGTGGTAGAGAAATTAAATGCCACGTTAGATAAGAGACTCCCTCGTTTAATGAGTTATTTTGAAAGCCCAAGGTCGGGGCACGCTTTGAGAATATGTCTGAGGATATATTTGGGCCATGAACAGTTAGCTACTGTTCTGATAGATGATGTGATAGCTAATGACATGCACACTCTTGAGTTAGTATTGTCTCGTTTGAATGAAACGGCAATCCGTCACAAATTCAATAAAATTCAATGGCCATTAGATGACGTCATACTTTTTCCATGGAAACTTTTAAAACACAATGTCAGAAATTGACACACCTGCAGGTAAATTTGATAAAACGACCTATTCTGGTGAGCGACCAGAATGAACGAGAGAGACTCATGTCCCAGTTCCATGATGATCCAATTTTTGGAGGACATTGTGGGCAAAAGCGATTATACGCAAAGCTTAGAAGCTATTATTATTGGAGGAACATGCCTCGCGATGTAGCCAGATTTGTGAAGAGCTGCGATATCTGTCAATTGACAAAAGTTAGAGCTAAGAATAAAGAACAATTACTTTTGACCCCTACACCGCAAAAACCATTTGATACATTGATTATAGATACCATAGGTCCCTTACCTGTATCTAGTAGAGGTAATAGATATGTATTAACTTTGATATGCGATTTGTCAAAGTATTTAGTTACAGTTGCAATTCCAAACAAGGAAGCCTCAACCATGTCTAGAGCGATTTTTGAATATTTTATCCTTATATATGGGCTGATGAAGGAGATCAGGACTGACTTGGGAACTGAATATGTGAATGCGATACTCAAGGAGCTCTGTGCACTGCTGAAGATAGAGCATAGAACTTCGACTGCAGGTAGACATCAAGCGGTGGGCACGATTGATAGAAATCATCGTGTATTTAACGAGTACTTACGTTCGTACATAGCGGATCAATTAGATCAATGGGAAGACTACTTGCATTATTTTACATTCTGTTATAATATTACAAATAATTCAAGTTTACAACATAAATACACCCCGTTTGAACTAGTTTTTAATAAGCGTCCCATCATGCCTAATGAACTTTTAAAAGGTAAAGTCGAACCAATATACAATTTTGATAACTTTGTGCGCGAAGCTAAATATCGATTGCAGACAGCTCATATCCAGGCAAAAGCATTGATTGATAAAATGAAATTAAGAAACAAGATTTATTTTGATAAAACAGTTAAACCGTTAGATATTAAGATTGACGATGATATATTGATTACGAAAGAACCATATGATAAACATAAGGAAATATATGAGGGCCCATATAAGGTCCAAGACATTCAGAATTCAAATGTAATATTTTTCGATGAGAAAAAGAAACTGTTAAGGACACTCCATAAGGACAGAATCCGAAAGGTTGAAAGAAGTTGAAATTTAATGGGAAATATTTTTTGTTTAACCATATTTTTTAGTATAAGTTCAGAAAAAGAAAAAAAGGGGGGTGGAAGTAGCTAATCCACCATAGATTAATTATATCAAAAAAAAAAAAAAGAAAATAAATGCTATTTAGAATTGATTAATGATTATTAACCAAGTTTTAAAAAAGAAGGGAGGTGTAGGGTCATATACACTAGATCCCCAACTAATTAACAAAGGGAGTAATAATACTCTCTCAACATTATAATGAATGTAAGGAATAGAATTAACAGATTAAATAAGAGAGTTGATTAAAAGCCTTTGGGCAGAACAGTCGTGTTTAATTACTCTACATTGTGAACTTATTGGAGTCGTACGAAGTACAAAAGTCCTATACGTTTACTACAAACAATTTTATTGTAACATGGCGTAGATCGAGGTGGGAGTTGGGGGATGCATCTATTACCGTCTAGAGATGACGAATCAGCAATTAAAAAAATCTCCGTCTGTCTGTCCGTGCATATTGGCAAACCCCGGAAGGATGTAGTTTGCAGTTTAAATGGGGAGCAGTTGGAACAGGTCTCTGAGTTTAAATATTTAGGAGCCATTTTTTCGGAGAATGGCAAGTTAGTTAGGGAATTTGAAGAAAGGAGAAGAATGGGGAATGCAGTGGCCAGTCAGTTGCGGTCGTATGTGTTCAACAAAAAGGAGTTAAGTAGTGGCACAAAGCTAGCTATTCACAGGTCAATCTTCAGACCAACGATTTTATACGGTAGTGAAAGTTGGGTGGACTGCGGATACCTTGTGCATGACCTGGAGGTTTCTGATATGCGGGTTCTTAGGAGCATAGCAAAAGTAAATCGGAGGGAACAGTGGGACAATCATATTAGGAACGACGACATCAGGGAAAACTTAGGGGTTACATCAGTGGAAGAGGCGGCAAGGATTAGTCGTCTGCGGTGGTACGGGCACGTTCAGAGGATGGGTAATAGCATGCTACCAAAGAGGATATTGGATGCTCAAGTCCCGGGTGTGCGTCCCAGGGGTAGGCCAAGGAGAAGGTTTATAGACTCAATTAAATCCGATTTAGAAGTTAGGGGACTTTCTCTAGGCGAACAAACCATCTCCTTGGCACAGGATAGGGGGGTACGGAGAAGGGTGGTCCATGATCAGTAGTAAAGACCTCACACCGAAAGGTACAAACGGTCTATAAAGTGTGATGATGATGATGATGATGTCTGTCCGTCCGTCTGCACTTTTTTTTTTAAACTTTGAAACGTACATGCCTTCCACGATTCAAATTCGAAGATGAGCAAAATCGACCAAGTAGTTCCGGAGATATGGTCGAAGAAGTGGAGGTCGGACATGAAATTTTCAAGGGTTGATGAAACTTTTTCGCAAATATCTCAGCAAGTATAGCACCGAAATTTTGGTGTCAAATGAAAGCATTTGACCTCACAAATGATTTTAGTAGAAATCGGGTCAGTGGAATGGACGAAACTGAGTAACTTCGCCATATACGAAAGCAGATGGTTTTTCGTCTTTGCTTAACTATGCAATATGGAGAATTACCGTCAAGGATAAAGTAGTAGAAAATATAATTTTAGAGAACGCGTGCTTCAGGAATTTTGAGGAAAAATGGCCCAATCCAGGTTAATGGCCACTTCTATAATTGGACGGAACGACACATATCACAACAAAAACCTCTTAAAAGTTAGGGTGTGACGCAGTCCGTAAGTCAGCTTCCAAAATTAATGATATCGCTGATAATACGCAGAAGTTTGTTTAAATGGAACCTTGTGTTCAAAGTTTTGATTTCCTGAAAAAACTGCAGGGCTTTTTTTGAAACAAAATTACGTTGCGTTACAAAAATTGCGTCACAAATGCCGGACCCAACGACGAAATAATTTTTCTGTATTTTCAGTTTTTGCGCTGCAAAAATTTGACTTTTATTTCTTATTGCGTAGATTGTTTAAGGTAAATTTAAATTTTTACGTGTAAAGACTGAAAGTATTGAAAAATTATTCCGCTGGTGGGTCTGGCCTTTGTGACGCAATTTTTGTAACACAAAGTAATTTAGTTTTGAAAAAAGCGCTGCAGTTTTTTCAGGAAATCAAAACTTTGAACACAAGGTTCCATTCAAACAAACTTCTGCGTATTATCAGCGATAGCGTCACCTCAAGCGATATCATTAATTTTGGAAGCGGACATTCGGACTGCGTCACACCCTACCTTTTAAGAGATTTTTGTTGTGATATCAGTCGTTTTGGAAGTTTTCAGTTGCTATAACTAAAATTAATGTGAAAAATCTTCTATTTTTTGAAAAAAATTTTCTCCGAAAAAAATTGTTCTCCAACACCTTCCGCTACCATCGCAACACTTTGTATCACCTTCGGCTACCTTCGGAATACTTTGTGGCACCTTCGCCTGCCTTCGGAACACTTTGTGTCACTTTCGGCTACCTTCGGAACACTTCGTGTCACCAATTCTTTTCACTGATTCATATAGCTTTCCTGAAAAAGCCAACTGTCTAGGTATTCTTATTCAGAATTTAGCAAAAACTCCAAGATGGTGTCACTTTCACAGTTGGCAGCCATTTTCTTAAAATGCTAAAGAATTCTGCTGACCAAATTTTATAACTTTCTAGAAGAAACCATCTCTCTAAGTAGTGCCATTACGGAGCTAAAATTCGAAAACTGAAAAAGTAAAAACGAAAATCCAAGATGGCGCCGCTACGAGAGCTGGCAGCCATTTTCTTATGATCCCAAAAAATTCTATTGGTCAAGCTCTACAACTTTCTCGAGGAAACCAACTGTGTAAGTATTGTTATTCCGAAGCTAAAATTCGAAAACTCCAAGCATTTCCTATTATTATTACCCTCAATTTTAACGTTTTTTTCAAAGAACAGCTTTCTTGTTCTTCCACTTTCGATTTCCTGTTTGGTGTGGTGTGATGAGATGTTCAAGAGTGTAGTGAAGTGTAGCAAGATTTAAGTGTAGTGGGGTGTAGTAAGACGTAATTTGTAGTGACACATGGTGAAAATGGAAAATTACCCACGACAACCTTCAGAACAAAACCCTAATTGGTGACAAAAAAATGTCTGCCATACAGAAAACCGAATATAATAAGGGACAAGTCAAATTTTGAACAATGAAATTCCATTGTTTAAAATTCGACTTGTCCGTTTTTGTATACGGCTCGCTGTAGTCAACTTTTACCAATTCCTTCCACGATTTATTACTAATTATAAACCTCTAAAGTTTGTCTGCTTATTTATGTGTATATTTGTCTTTTTATTTGTCTATTTATATGTCTATTTATGTGTCTATTTATTTATTTGTCCGCCGGTCACAATCCCGTTATTTTTGCGTTTAAACTGAGTAGTAAAAAAAAATACTTTGTCATATGTTGTCGGGGATGATGTAAAACGTCGAGAAAACATGTTTCGGAGTGGGATATTGTTCTGAAATAAGGGTGTTATGGGTAAAAAACGGGTCAAAATTGAAAATCGGCCAAAAGTCAGTCAAGATGTTGTGTTAGAATGAAATTTGTGTCAAATCAGCTTTTAAACGTATCTTCGTATGTATGGGAGATACGGCGTCGGTTTCTTCGAAAATGTCGGACAGTTGGACATGTGGTCAATTTTGATGGTTTTAGAAGTTTGAGGAAGGTATAAGAGATAGACCATCGGTTTCTTTAGCAAAGTGTTAGAGTAGAATACGTACCAAGTGCAACGCTGAATACGGTGAACGTTGAATACGGTGAACGTTGCATACGGTGAACGCAGAATCTGGGGAACGTTGAATACGGGGAAAGTTGAATACGGGGAAAGTTGAATGCGGGGAAAGTTGAATACGGGGAAAGTTGAATACGGGGAAAGTTGAATACTGGGCACGTTGCATACGGTGAACGAGGAATGCGTGCGGAGTGGAATACAGTAGAAAGGGAACTTAGAATCCGGGAAAAGTTGAATACGGGGAACGTTGTATACAGCGAAGTGGAATACAGGGGAAGTGGAATACGGAGGAAGTGTAATACGGGGAACGTTGAATACGGCGAACGTTGGAATACGTGGAATACGGAGGAAGTGGAATACGGGGGAGGTGGAATACGGGGGAAGTGGGGTTATTTTGCGACAAAGAAAGCAGTTTGATTTATATTGCCTTTCTCGCCCACTTCGATTTTAGTATTATTAGCGGAAATATCACCGAAGTGATATAACGACCTTCAACATTACGCATCATTATTTAAAACGAAAAATTATTTGCTCGGCCCCTAGGGGCGGGGGTTTCGACTCAACTAGTAGATTTATATAAATTTATATATATTTATATACACTTTGACGTTCACAAATTATATTACATTATTACAAATGTAACTTCGCATTGCCTCTTAAAACATAAAAAAGCAATGCAAACCCAAATTATAATAGGAAGAGACCGAACGAAGATACCTCCTTCGAAGCGCACTGCAACACCATCGAAAATGTTTTGTTCCTATTATGTGAGCATTTTGCCATAGGAACAATATCACCAAACGTCTTAGGCGCTTTTACTTTATATGTATAATAATTATGAAACGACCTCAAATTTTCTTTTCAAACTCAGAGGGTCGATAAATGAGATACAACTGAAGAGTCGTAATAAATCACGCTATTCTCCTCGCTATTTTCGCATTGTGACTCTTTACATAAACTGGAAAGTTGTGAAGTTAGAAAGGTGGAAAAAGGGGAGTGGGAGTACGGGAGAAAGGGGAGTATGGTGGAAATATTTGTACGTGGAAAAGGGAAGTACGGGGGAAATATGTGTATGGGAAAAATATGAGTACGGAGTAAAGGGGGAAAAGGAAATACGTATGAATTTCTTTGTCCATCTTACACATATACTTAACCAAAAACAGCTACTGTTTCTCCAGCAGAGTTCTAGATTTGAAAATCTAGAGTATCCCCAGTAAAAAAACCATGCGATTTGAGACTGAAATTGAGACTGCTTTTGTATATGGCACTGAGTACTGTATTTTCGAACGTTTTAGACTGTCATCGTCATCAAAAATGATAAGTATGCTCATTTTTGCCTCAATTGATTGACATTTTTCTGGTGTTTGAGAATGTTGAGACTGTTGAGTATACTCATTTTGAGACTATATGAGACTGTTGAGTATGCTCGTTTTTAGACTATTTGAGACTGTTGAGTATACTCATTTTGAAACTGTTGAGTATACTCATTTTGAGACTGTTGAGTATGTTAATTTTGATGCTATTTGAGATTCTCAAGTTGGCTAAAAAAATATTTTTCACAATTGAGCATGCTCAACAGTCTCGAAATGAACATACTCAGCGAGCTCAAATAGTCTTAGTGAGTGTGCTCAATGACATCAGTCAGTCTAAATCTAAAAAAAAAATTAAAATGAGTGTACTCACTGGTCTCATTAATGATGATTAAAAAAAAAAACAAAATGGAGTACTTCTGAGTTTTTTTTTTTAAATTGTGACTGGCACAAAGCTAGCTATTCACAGGTCAATCTTCAGACCAACGATTTTATACGGTAGTGAAAGTTGGGTGGACTGCGGATACCTTGTGCATGACCTGGAGGTTTCTGATATGAGGGTTCTTAGGAGCATAGCAAAAGTAAA
>CM055406.1:121807732-121844796 GCA_029228625.1 Pseudolycoriella hygida
GGGTTTACTGCGTGCCATTAAGAGTATTTACTCAGAAAGCAGGGCCGCGGTGAGAAGAGATGGCGAAATTAGCGAGTCTTTCGAGGTTAAAGAGGGCGTTCGTCAGGGTTGTTGTCTTTCCCCGCTTCTGTTCATAATTTTCATGGACAAAATCATCAAGCAGGCAAACTTGCAGGGAAATGTCGAGGTGGGTGAGGTAATAATGAAAATCCTTTGCTGAAACACGTAAAATTATTTTCACTGTTACCGCACATCTTAGTGTATTTTTACATAATTTACATAGTTTGCAAAGTAGCATTTTCACACGACTTACATAGCAAAAATTCAAAGACTAGCCCTAATTAGCATAACTGGGGCACTGAAAACGACACCAACATCAGCCATGGAAGCTCTGCTAAATATCGAACCACTACACATACACATAGAATCTATTGCTAGGGCCACTTGTGTGAGACTGCGACGATCTAACCTTCTAGTTAATGCAAACTTCGGTCACGCTAGACTGTGGAACATAATGGTCAAAGAAGACCCTTGTATTGAAATGCCCTCCGATTTTATCACCCCCACGTATTGCTTCGATAATAGTTTTAAAACATTATTCCCCACCAAGGAAGACTGGCTTAATAATTCAATCATCCCGGCTCAGGCCGATCACACTTGATTCTCAGATGGATCGAAATGCAATGACGCAGCCGGTGCTGGTATCTACAACTCTACAACTCAAATTCCCAACTCTTTCAGTCTAGGGAGGTACACGTCGATTTTTCTAGCTGAAGTATTTGGAATCGCACGATGCTGTAAAATGATGCTAGATAACAAAATCAAAAATTCCAACATCTTTGTTTGCTCAGATAGCCAAAGCGCACTAGATAGCATTAAGTCATATAAAATCTACTCATCATTAGTTCTTGATTGTAGAGAGCAGGCACAGCTATTAGCTCAAAACAACTCTCTCACTCTAACCTGGGTCCCAAGCCACAGTAATATCGAGGGCAATGAAATAGCTGATAACCTGGCAAAATCAGGAGCAATGAAGGAATTTATAGGCCCGGAACCATTCATCAAAGTTCCTCCATCGGTTGCCAAGAGCTGTATCGCAAAATGGAAAATTAAAACGTTTCAAAAGCACTGGAAATCTATCGACCACGCAAGACAATCTAAAAATTGCATAAGTATCAATGTGCGTAACTCCCGATTCTTTCTATCACTTAGTAGAAGAAATCTCAGAAGAATAACAGGAATCCTCACAGGTCACTGCCTCAACAAACACCTTTTCACCATCGGTGTCATCAATAGCCCCTACTGCGCCCAATGTGGTGAAATAGAATCGGTAGAACACTTCCTCTGCAAATGTCCTGCATATATTTCGGCCAGAGTCAAAACCATCGGTGCATACATATCACCACACAACATCATATGGAGCATACCGCCGAAGTACATTTTAGATTACCTTAATCGTACCAACAGAACTTAGGTAATCTCATGTGGGTATGCACAACAGGCCCATTGGAGGCTTAGGTGCAGGACTTCAGTCCACCCACTCTAATCTAATCTAATCTAATCTACATAGCGTCTACCAACCCACATATACATCGTTTGCATGAATAGAGCTTTGGAATAGACGAATGTGTGCTATGATTCTACGTAACCTTCAATATTTTCGCAAATAGATCAGACATCTGCTTTGATGTCAAGAGATTTGCAAAACACTCGAGACAAGAAATCTGATATACATTTTTTGCTCCACAAAATTAAAGCCGTTATCTCTACTTACTCAGTGTTTCCATTTTTACTATTTTATCAGAGATACAGATTTTCAACAATAATCGTTAATTAATTGCTGAAATTAGTGAGCTATTGTATGCCAGTATTTTGATACGAACTTAATTCAATGAATATAATTTTTTAATAAAGTTTTAGGAAGTTCATCGAAGTGTTGTTTCTTTTGCGGAAATCATTTTGGGCTTAGAGACGGTGACGCAGATGTAGGTGTACCTTAGGATTAACTGAAGGAAAAATGTTATTTGAAATTTTTAAAACTCAAATGTTATTTCAACAGAAAAAGGAAACAAAAAACTTTAAATTTTAATACTCGCCTGCGAAAAGTTCTTGAAAAAGTCGCTGAAGTAAGGGACTGACTTAGCGCGACTTTTGTCTCTCTCTGATTGTAATTAATTTTGTGTCTATTCGAAGAAGTTCGGTAAAGAATGACAAGAAAAACTGAATAGGGTAAGCGCACCTATTACTAGCCTTATATGCAGCATACGAGCCATGTTATTTGAGAAACATACAATTTACATCAAAACTATACGCACCGATTACGAGCCCCCGAGAACATTGCTGAATATGTTATGAGCCCCTAAGCAAAAGAATTTTAGGGGGCTCGTAATCGGGGATTTCACCCCGAATCATCAGTGACTGAAGTGAAACGAAATTCGTGCATTAGCAGTTTTGAAGCGAAGATATAAGAGAAATGACGACACAAAAAAAAAAGGCGCGCGTAAGTTCCTGGACCAAAAGTACACGTACTTTGGCTACAGGTACATGTGTTACGGAACGGGTTAGGTCAGTGGTAACGTACTGGCTTTCCACCGAGAACATCCGGGTTCAATCCTGATGGGGACAAATTCTGTATAGGATTTTTCTTCAATGTATAGCATGAAAGTAACGTTCCTAGGCACACCCAGGCTTCATAATTTGGGTAAATGTAAATTTGGTGCCGCAAAGAATCGTACATAGAAGAATGACAAATACGACGTTACCCATATTCGATGAATTCTGTGTATAAATATCTGAGTCTGACTTTAGACGGAGATATAATTAGCACCAGAAAAAATCCTAATAGTAAAATGGTAATGGTAACACGTTAAACATGTGGTCCATAAAACGCCTTCCGGGACGAACGGGCATTCTAAGCCCTACACTTTCCGCACCTAGTACATTATAGATGGCACTGGGTTTGTGTGCAATTTACCACTGACACAGTAAAAACTTCGGTAACGAAAGGATCTCGAAGAAGATTCCATGTGAGCAAAAGCTCACAAAAAATTGCGGAAATAGTTAATAAGAAATGATCTAGCCTCTGACCCGGATGGGTTGTAACGGCGAATTATTATTATTATTACATGTGTTAGTGTATAAGCAACGGTTCGAGCATCACTACGGCAAGGCGAAGTTTCTGGGTTCGGATCCCAGTCGTAGCACAAACATTTTCTTTGAGATTTAATTTCAGAAATATCATTTCACTCATAATTTCGCTTAAATATTGAAGGTGAATGCCACAGTTCACGAAATTCCAAGACCAGCATATGATGACAATCCGACTTATCCCACAACTTTCACATGCATAAATGATGCAGTACAAGGTACGCAACGTTCACGTCTAAATTCATGCATGTGAAGGATTTAGTTAAGAAAAAAAAACTTAAGGACAAAATGACATCAAAAATTTCGCCTTCGGCGAAAATGCAATAGACTTCGGATGCATGTAGTCTGCCATGTTAAGTCAAAACAACGTATCGCATTTGAGTTCTTGCTAATAAAAAACTTTCGATGGCGATAGCCACGGTGTAACTGCAAGTTATTCACGTAGTGAAAAAAAATTTGTCTCGTAATTTTTAAAACACTTTTTTTTTAAAAATGAACCCTAAGCCCCCAGCCGGTTCCAGTTTTTATCTTTTCTATACTCCCTACACCACACCTTATTATAAAATTCGAACGAAGCTATTATACAATTAGCAACACCCACACTAGGGTGGAGCGTTTTTGACCTTTTATTTTTTTTTTCATCTTCCCAGGTAGACCAGATCGATTCATGGAAAGTATTGCTAACGCCTAGCTAGAATTTCCTGAAGGAGCATGTTGAGGAGAAGCTATCCACGGTCATTCCGAGATCCTCTGAAGAGCTGGAAGAAGCCGTGAATAGCATTACGTCGTTGTTAACCGAGGCATACGAGAGCTCGTGCCCAGAACTAAAATCTAGTGGGAGACGGAAAGATAGGCTATGGAGCCGAGCGATCGGAGAACTTCGGAAAACAGCTCGCAAAAATGGAATAAAGCCAGGAGAACCTCCAGGGATGTAGATTGGAACGCCTACAGAACATCACAGAGAGTGTTTAGTAAGGCGGTCCGGTGGAAAGCGAGGGAGGTATGGAAAAACTTCTGTGCAGAAATGGATCACGTTCCAGACTATGCCAGAATTCATAAAATCCTTGCAAAGAATTCGAAGCTTACACCAGGCTCATTATTGAGGCCGGGTGGGGAATTCACGAGTTGCGGGAATGAAACGGCTGTACATCTTCTGGAGACCCATTTCCCGGGCTGCAGTAACGAGAAAAGCGACCTCGGAGAACCAGCTCCACACTCGCCATCAGAGGAGGACTGGGCTCTGGCTAGCCCACTGTGGCTATGGAAACATTAATTAACCTGCCACCGGTCTACGTGGCATTGAAGGCGAAAGCTTTTGCTACGGCGGATAGACTGTCTGAGAACGATCTCTGGACTCCGAATTTCAATTCGGGCCATGGGAAAATCAAGAAGGCTATCACTAACGAGGTCTTTGAGATGCCTAGGGACCGAATGAAACCGGGGACGGACTTCGTAAGGCGTTTTGAGACTGTCATACCCGATAGGTCTGAATGGCTGGAAGATCGGCCAAGCTGCCTATCTGATGAAGTAATTGTGAGTTTCACTGATGGCTCTAAAACTTCAGAAGGTACGGGAGCCGGAGTATTATCCCCGGAACCGTTGGCGGAAAGGTGGTACCACCTAGGTGGGTATGCCGACGTCTTTCAGGCTGAGATTTTCGCGGCACTGATGGGAGCGCGGGAAGCAATCTCACCAGAGGCATGTGGGAAAAAGGTCACAGTCTGTTCTGATAGTGAGGCAATGATCAAAGCGCTCATCTCGCCTGTCGTTACATCCAAGCTGGTAATAGAGTTAAATGAAACCTTGAACCGGATGGGACTGAGAAATCAGGTGACGACGCTGGTCTGGGTTCCCGGACACTCTGGCGTGGAGGGTAACGAAAGGGCGGACGAGCTGGCGAGGACAGGCTCGGCTACATTGGGTTGCGGGCCAGAACCTCTCATACCCATCCCACACTCGGCATGCGTGAAAGCGATGAAGAGTTGGGTGAGGTCGGAATTCGCTAACGATTGGAACACTTATGAAGGAGGAATGCACACAAAGCGTTTCTTCCCGGTGCCCGATGGGAAGTGGGCCAAAGAACTGCTAAATATGGACAGGACACGCATCAAGAGGGTGGTGGGTGCGATCACCGGGCACTGCGGACTAAGCAAGCACCTGGCAAAAATGGGAATCTCTTCTCTAATGACCCCAGTTGCACCTGCGGCCTAAGTGAGGAGACGGGCGTTCACGTCTTATGCGAATGCCCGAGGTTCTCCTCACTAAGGCTCAGGACACTAGGAAGTCATGTAGTCCAACCCGAAAATGTCTCCAAAATGGAACCTGCCGCTCTAGACAGATTCCTGGTGGGGACTGGGAGGTTTTCGAGATTTACATGATGAACGGGTTAGGAAACAAAGGATCATCAGATCTGTGTTTCAAGGACCAGCAATGGACCGGCCCAAACTGATAAATCTTTTCATCTCCCCTGCAAGAAATAAGATCTAGGGGTCCCTTCGACTCCGAAAATACGTTTGAAAAATTTTAAAAGTCGTATTTGTACTCCCCGCCATCGCTCTGGAGAGATTCGTCGGTTGTGGGTCATTAGGGTTGTTTTATTTTTCAAAATTTCAGATTCCTTTAGCTCTATTTCCCTAAAAAGTTTATAATTAGTAATAAAACATAAAAAAAAAATATTTTGAAAATTTTCAAAGGCGATTTGCAGGTCCCGCTATGCTATTTTTTGCACAAAATATGCTATTTTTCATTATTTTGAAGCTATTTCTAGCTCCTCCTTTCGAAGCGTGAACTAAAGCGCCTTAAAACTATTTTTGACGATGATTTGGTAAAATTCAAGTTTAGGGGGGCAGTGTAGGAGGGAGAAAGAGGTGGTGTGGGTGGTAAAGTTCGACCCCCTGATCATTTATCTGAAGTCAGTAGGTGGCGCTCGTGTCGGGTTTGGGCGTGGCATCTGTTTGAAGTTGTGCAAATTTCAATTATGATTCCTTGATCCTTGGGATCCTTTTGGGAAAATTACAGTTTAGTGGGATGAAATGACTTGGAACCAGTCCCCCATCAATAACGAGTTGTCAATTGGTGGTGGTCCCATACGAAACGAAATAGAACGTTTTATTTACAAACAACGTTGAGACTTCATTCGCTCTGGATTCTGGAAAAAATCTAGAATCTCAATTGTTCACCTTGTACACTTTATTATAAATTTTTAAAGCGCTCATTTGGTTTCGTATGGGCTCTTTAAAGCGCTCATTTTACGAAATGCTACGAATACGAATTATGTTGCGCTTTAAAAAATCTTAGGTAACCGACTGATGATCCCTTTTACGAAATGTTACGTAAGCGAATGATAAATGATCAAGGAGTCGAACTCTACCACCCACACCACCTCCCCTCTCCCTCCTACACTACCCCCTAAACTTGAATTTTACCAATTTTGAAAAATAAAACAGCCCTAATGATCCACAACCGATGAAACTCTTCAGAGCGATGGCGGGGAGTCTAAATTTGCCTTTTAAAATTTTTCCAAGGTATTTTCGGAATCGTGGGGACCCCTAGATCTTATTTCTTGCAGGAGAGATGAAAAAAAAATAAAAGGTCAAAAACGCTCCACCCTATGGGTCCCATACTCCACACGTATAGATAATTTTTCGCATTTTGTAAGGCAATAGAGTTACCCAAAACTTCGATGGATTGATGGTGTCGAACAAGATCTTCGCACGCTCGGAATAAGAAACTGGCAGTACGCGGCACTAGAGAGGCAGCAGTGGATCAGAATTCTCCAGCAGACCAAGGCCCACAAGTGACTATAGCGCCGAAAAAGTAAAGTAAAGTAAGAGTTACTTTTGAATGAAAAGAACGTTACGTTACATTAAAAATACTTCGCTGAGGACTTCTACTAAATTATTTTTCTTGCTACAAATATTTTCAAAAAGTTTTCCAACATTTGTATACCCGTGCGTATTACGTGTCTTGTGTGTTCAAATTCACCTGTCCTAGTCCCGTATACATGCCTGGAGATTTTAGTTTACTTTCACATGAGGTGTTCGAAGTCATCGCTTTTAAACGTTTGAAGTTTTTATTTTTTAATTTTTGAAAAGTTTCTATAATTATGGCGACATGAATTATCGCCTGCTAAAGCCGAAATTTTTGGAATTATCACTTGGGAATTGTTGCCCAGTAATTTAAAGCGGTCAATTTGTGCAAGGTAAGTGCTTCTTGGATTGGATGCTGTTTTAAGAATAATCTTAAGCAAAACTAATTTTTTTTGTATCACCAAGCAAATGTTTTATAAAAGGTTTCAACTTTTCGTACGTAGGTATCACGCAAAAGTGCTTTGAATTAAAGGCTAGATCGACAAAAACTTTTTTTTACGCAGACGGACAAAAACGTTAGATTTTCTCACAGAACTTAGACACAGTAATAACTCATTTAGGTTCACTTTTGAAAGTTATTATTTCCCTACTTTATTTCCCACCTGTCAATTGTTTCCCTACTTAATTTCCCATCTGTCAAATATTTTCCTACTTTATTTCGCATCTGTCAATTATTTCCCCACTTTATTTCCCACCTGTCAATTATTTCTCTACGTTATTTCGCGCCTGTCAATTATTTCCCTTTGTGTTTTGTTTGGAATCTGACTTTTTGTCCGTCTGCTACATCACATTACTAGGAATTCAAACAGCGGATTTAGAAACAGGTGGAGATGACGTCAGAGGACGTAGCGAAGCGGAGGTTTCCTATTTTCCTGAGAAGCGTGGGTTAATACTGTTTGAAACTAGTGCTCAAAAAAGAGTGTTTTTCCTCGCGTCCCGTGTCTCATGCACTTCCTTGTAAATTCTCGAATTGCATAAATAATTCCAAAAACTTCAAAAGGGTCCTACAATCTATAAAAGGTGTTTATGTGTTGTTGCACGGATTTAGAAAATTAACTTGCAGGCAATTTCATATAACCGAAAACTATCAGTGAAGACAGACCTCAGTTATGTTGGATTTGTAATTTTGGTGACATCTTCTTCTTTTAATAAGGATCGTACGGGTCCTACGTAGTCCCGATATTTGGATTTTGTTGTCGAAACTCTTACAAAGCGTATACCCACAATTCTTAAGGAATGTTCGGGGTACGGGAAAGTGTGATGTTTGCATTTTACTTACTTTTTTTTCAAATTGTATTTTTCTTTACTTTCGCTTAAAAAAGAAGTTGTTCGAAAAACCACTTTAATATTTATTTTTGTCTTAGAAATGCATACAAAATGCTTGTCTTCGATTCATCTTTAAAGCGATATACACTCGCAACTTACTAAGAAAAAATGTTGAAAAATTTATGTGTAGAAAAAAAAACATAAATCGAACGACTCTCGAAAGCTAAAATATTTCTATTTTGATTCAATTCCATATAACAGGAAAATAAAAGAAAATTGAATTCGGTTAATAATGTATTTCGTAAGCTTGTGTATTTGAAGAAGCGAACGCTCTTACCGATTCGAATTGTTCCAAAAAGTTTTCGGTTTTAAAGAAATGTAGAAAAATGTTTGATTTGTTCATTTGAATGTATGAACCAAATGGGTGTTTACTATGAGAATCCTATACTTTGAAGTAAATATGGCATTTTAGCATAATGGTAAATTGAAAGGAGAACCTGCCGTAGTTCATGATAGTTGCGCTAAGCGTTAGTAAACATCAGAATAGAAGATGGAAAATATCAATGAGTCTGTTGGGTTTAAAAATCTCTTTAAGTCAACTGTCAAAATGACATTTTAAACGTCAAATATTTAGATTAATAAATGACTTTTTCTTTTGTCTAAGATTCTCTTTTAATTAAATTTATTATTAATGTTAATAAGACTTAAGACCTTTTCCCCAACCTCTCTTCGTGTATATTAGGGGGGATCGGTTTTTACTTTTTTTTTAAGATAACCTAGAGGAGTGGTCTACAAAATATTTTGATGTTTAGAAGAGTCTAAAAACGCCAGGGTTTGGGTTTTCGGATGAAGTTTGATGCTTGCACAAAATCGATGAAGTCAAATTTTTGAGTTTCGCAGCATTCGTCATTCTCAGCTCTACAAATAAAAATTTAAGATAACTTTCATCACCTGATGATTCCCTTCAACATTTCAGAATATATTTTGAGTGGAAAAAAAAATTTGGGGTGAAAACTGAAGAAAGAATACTTTTTTTGTGTTGTCAAAATTCGGCTACTATGAAAAGTTGATTCAATTGTTCTCAAGATGGTACAGAAAATTTTTCGATTATAGTTCAAACGTACTCAAATTCTTGGAAATGCTGTAAGCAATACATAACGGAAGAGTTTTTGAAAATCTAACGTGATATGTTTGTGCTTCGAGTCTCTATATGGTCTAAATTCGAGCCAAAATGACTCCATGGAAAGAATCCAATATGGTGAAAATGTAAAATAAATCAGCAATTGTGAAAATTTCGATAGTAATGTGGCCGTAGACATTGAATTTAATGATTTAATCGAAATATTGTACTTTCTGAGCATATTTTAAAATATTGGATTTTCTCCATTGAGCCACTTTGGCTCAAATTTAGACAATATAGAGACTAGAAGCACAAACATATCACTCTAGATTTTTAAAAACTCTTCTGTTATGTATTGCCTACAGTATTTCCAAGAATTTGAGTCCATTTGAACTATAATCGAAAAATTTTCTGTACCATTTTGACAACATTCAAGTTAACAATTGAATCAATTTTTCATAGTAGGCGAACTTTGACAACACAAGAAAAGTATTCTTTCTTCAGTTTTCACCCCAAATTTTTTTTTCCACTCAAAATATATTCTGAAATGTTGAAGGGAATCTTCAGGTGATGAAAGTTATCTTAAATTTTTTTTGTAGAGCTGAGAACGACGGAATGCTCCGAAACTCAAAAATTTGACTTCATCGATTTTGTGCAAGCATCAAACTTCGTCCGAAAACCCAAACCCTGGCGTTTTTGGACTCTACTAGACATTCAAATTTTTTTTAGGACACTCCACTAGATCGTCATGAAAAATCGATCCACCCTAGTGTATATACCATTGACGTTTAAAACGTCATTGATACATTGAATCGATATCGTAGCCCCCAAGTACTTTGCATTATGGCACGAATGACAATCCCATATACATCCACAGCTTTAAAGAATAGACGGACGTTCATTCACTTTATAGTGTAAAAAGTTCTCTATTCTCAAACTCGACCGAGCTGGTCATTTGTTTAGCCGAGGTTTTGCTATACAAAAACGGGAATATGGTGTAGAACAGATTAATGTATAGTGTAGTGTACAGGGCCTAATATTTGGGAATTAATTACCAAAAATTCCCAAATTTTTATTATGTTCTAATTTTCTCCAAGTTCACTCAGAAACAACTAAGGAGACTTAATAACCAACTTTGGAATCAATACAAGAAAATTTGGAAATTTTATGGGAATTTTTGTGAATTATTAGCCAAATATTAGGCCCTGGTAGTGTAAGTAATGTGTAGTGTAGTGCAGGGTTGTGACAGTCTTTTGTTCTGATCTTTGCAAATATTACTCGACGTGAAGCTAACTTCATTGCAAACAAAATCAGCTCATTTCTTTCATAAATTTACCAAAATCAGCTGACTTCATTGAAAAGTTAGAAAACAGCTTATTTCGGTTGCAATTTCAGCTAACTTCACGTTGAGTAGTACTTGCGGAGATCAAAACAAAAGGCTATCACGCCCCTGAATGTAGTGTCATTTAAGGCTCAACATTTGCCCATTTATTTAGGCAAAAATCTCCTTTTTCTGTAACATTTTTTCCGGTGACGTGACAGCGAAGGGTTATTCACTTCATTTTTTTTTTGGTACAGGTAGTTGGAATTTCTGGAATTATTAGAATTTCGATGGAGTTTTTGGAATTTTTTTATGGAATTGGAATTTTTGGTACAAAGTTTTGACCAGTGGATAACCCCTCGCGGGGCAGTCTTTTGTTTTGATCTTTACAAGTAATATTCAACGTTGCAACCGAGACTAACTTCTTCGTTTCGAAAAAATCAGTTGATTTTTGAACTTTTCAATGAACTTAGCTGATTTTGATAAATTTATGACGGAAATCAGCTGATTTTGTTTGCAATGAAGTTAGTTTCGGTCGAATTACAGCTAATTTCATGTTGAATATTATTTGCAAAGATAAACATAACCAAAGACTCGTACGTATCAGAATAGATGCGGCAAAGAGACTCGAACGTATCTAAATAACATATACAAATAAGCAAACAATCCAACGTTTTCTGTTCTTTTGTAACTGTAAGAATTTCAAAGATCCATAGAAATTACCCAAGGTAATGTCAAAGACCCTACCGAAGTACATCTCAGACCATTGAAATCGAGAAAAGCTTATATCCAAGGAATGTGCCATTTTCCCCTAAAATCCTGAAACACGTATTCTCTAAAATTTTATGCTCTACAGCTTCGCCTTTGGAAGCAACTTTCTACCTCTCATAGTTCTGGAGATTCGGGTCATCTTGCCCAAGTATGGAAGTGGCCATATTCCAGAATTGGGCCATATTTCCTCAAAACCCTCAAACACGTGTTCGCTTAAATATAATTCTCTATAACTTCGCCTTTGGAAACAAATTTTCTAATTCTCATAGCTGTGGATATTTAATTCTCTACAACTTTGCCCTTGACAAAAAATCCCCATATTGCATAGTTAAAGAAATATAGACGAATAACTGTTTTTGTATATGGCCAAGAATCTCAATTTCGTCCATTCTATTGGTCCCATGCCCAGACCCCTGACCCGATTCCCACAAAAAAGATTTCTCAGTTTTATGACATCTAATGCTTTCATTTGACACCAAAATGAGGAATTTCCGTGCTATACTTGCTGAGATATTTGCGAAAAAGTTTCATCGACCCTCGAAAATTTCATGTCCGACCTCCACTTCTTCGACCATATCTCCGGAACTACTTAGCCGATTTTACTCATCTTCGAACTTGAATCATAGGAGGCATGTACCTTTCAGGGAAAAAAGTTTCCCCCAATTTCGACCCGGGAGTAGGGGGGAGCATCGATCATGGTCCTTAGATGACGAATCAACAATAAAAAAAAATGTCCGTCCGTCCGTCACCGCGAGTAAAACTCAACAGATTTTCAAAAACTTTTTCCCTGAAAAGTAATTAAAATATCTTTTATGGGATTGAATCTGGGCACTGTCGGCCCAAGGGCCACCGAGCTAGGGCAGTTTAAGTGGGTTTTGGTATTTTGTACATAACTCGAGTAAATCTTTTCCTATTTTCATAAATTTTTTTTTGTTTGAAAGATCTGGGCATTAGGGGTGTCCAAAATACAAAAGTGTCGAAAAGTTTAGGGCACCAACCGAAAAACAAAAGGTTTTGATCCCTGATCAAGATTGTACATGGGCGTAACTTGATCCTAGACGATTTAGGGGTAGCTCAAAAGCGTTAAAGTCAAAAATTCAACGACTTTCAAAGACACATATTCACTCAAGCAATGAGTCCATATGTCCCACATGATTGAAATTCATGAGAAAATTGCACCACTTTAATCATGTGGGACATATGGACGAAAACACTCTCTGGTCTACTTTCTTTATGCCGATTTTAAGGGTGTTCTAAGACCTTCCGACTGCACCACAACAACCGATGGATTCTCTCATTACTTGAGTGAATAAGTGCCTTTGAAAGTCGCTGAATTTTTGACTTTAACGCTTTTGAGCTACCCCTAAATCGTCTAGGATCAAGTTGCACTCATATACAATCTTGATCAGGGATCAATAACCTTTGGTTTTTCGGTTGGTTCCCCAATTTTTTCGATACTTTTATTTCCCCATATATTTTTGGACCTCCCTACTGGGCATGGCCGACAATTTATGGAAGAAACTTTTTTAAATTTGAGTCCTTAGACTTAGCTAGGGCACTAAAACCGAGTCTATGCTAGGGCCATACATGTTTTTTGTACATAACTCGAGTAAATCTCTTCCGATTTTCAATTTTTTCCATCGAAAGGTCTAGGACTGTCTCCCGTTTTATGGAAGAACTTTTTTTGATTAGAAACCCGTGGACTCAGTCAAGACCCTAAAACTGAGTTTCCACTAGGGCCCAACGTGTTCGCTTACATAAGTTGGATAAATCCTAACTGATTTTGTTGATTCTTTTTCTATTTGAGAGGTAATCGAGTACCGAATTATATTCAAAAACAAATTTGGACCCGGTGCCTGTGCTTAGGGCTGAAGTGGGCCTCAGATATGTCCTAAGGTCGGCCCTAACAAAAAAAATTGTTTTGCTAAGTTGCAGAGCTAATTGAGACAAACATTTTTGTCCATAGAATTATGTGTCGGAGGCATTTCCTTATGGCGCTAGGTCGGTCATGAGGTCTGCCCTAGACAAAAAAATAGTTTGGGGGTCAATTTTGTACTTTCGGAAGGCCTTTCTTACACCGTTTCTTCGGACGGGTTTTTCAATATTGCCCTATCGGCAATTGCTAATACAATTTAATGTGGACGTAATTTCATACACTTAAGACTTAAGGGACCGTTCACAAATGACGTCACGCTTGCTATAAAAAATGAGTATCCATAAAAAGGTCATAACTCATGCAGGACAGCAAATTCTCTTTATAGGACTCTGGCTACCCCCCCAAAGAGGGGGTGTGTTTGGGGGGGGGTAGCCGGAGTGCTATAGACAAAATGTCTGACCAGTTTGGAGTTATGAACTTTGTGGATTTTATAGCAAGCGTGACGTAATTTATGAACAGCCCCTAAGGCAATATTTACTTAAATACGTTCGAGTCTTTTGTTTGCCGCATCTATTCTGATACGTACGGGTCCCTTCATATCTTTTTTATTGCTGATTCGTCATCTCTAGACGATAATAGATGCATCCCCCACCCCACCACCCCCCTCCCACCTCGATCTACCCCATGTTAATAAAATTCATCCTTGGTTTATTACTGAGGACCCGGCTCACAGTGGCCCACTATCAGCGGGTCGACAGTCTTTTGTTTTTGGACCCGTACGAAGTACAAAGCACGTTTACTACAAACAATTTTATTGTATCAAAGTGGCACCCGGTTGGCAAAAACGGATAGTAAGAAGTAAAGTCTTATGTGAAAAAATGACAATTTTTCATCATTTAAAATAATGTTACAATGAAACACATGGATTACATTTTAAATTGAATTTATTCTAAATCCACTGATTTACGCATTACTTGTAAATGCATTCGTAAATGCTAAGAATTACGTTTTATGATTGAATTGACAGCTTTTTTATATCACAGAATTGGAAGCATTAATTTGTGGTTGTGTCTCGGGTTGTGTGTGGCGGTTGTGAAAAGTGAAATAACTGTTCCATCTGTATATGACACCACAGAGTAAAGCGTAAAGCTAAAGCCTCTGTACATCTACACCGACTATATGACTTAAATTATGCTAATATGAGTTCATTTTGACGAACTTTGTTAATCAAACTCCATTAAGTTTGTTCAGTGAAATTATAATTTCCATTCAGACAATATATTAAATTTGAGTGCAGAAATTGATGTTTATTAATTCAGTTAGCGCTAATTTTCAGATCAATTTTGTCATATCAATACACACGTTTCGTTTATCGTTTACATTATTCGAATACAAATTTATTATTTTTTAAAGGAAATGCTTGTGCCATGATCCAAAATTGAATTGCAGTTCACTGAAATGTATAATTAATTTTTCATTGACATAATCGCCCCACGCGCGTCCCAAATTAGCGCTATTCTGCGCTACTTAAACAACATAAACCGATGTTGCTGTTAGTTTTGTGTGGAGTTTTACGATCTTTGAGCTTCTTCTTAATTCAATTCAAGTTGGTTTTATTCACCGAAAACGTTTTTTCGTACGTATTTGGAGTCAAGAGATTTAACTTAAAGATCAAGCGTGTAAAATGATAAGCAAGCCGTGAGAATCATTACTTGAAAATAAGAGTTGTAGAGTCGAAGAACTTACCTCTGGGTGCAAAAGCTTCTTCTTTTTACATTTGTACGAATAAAGCGTGACCCATGCATTTTTACTTCGGCTTTTGTAACCAGACGAAGTTGAAGATCAGAGACGCAGAATTTGCACACAACTAACTATCTGTCTGCCAACAACTACTTAGGGCCTCAGATACGGCTTACCCCAAAACGTGTAAATTACCTTTCTGATTTCCTTTTCATCCAATCTATGAACCAAATGTTTGCACTTCTAGACATCGTTGTCGAGGTGAGTGCGAGTGAATTTGCGACAACACTCGGCGGAAAATAGCATTTTTGACATAACTTCTAAAGTCTCACTAAAGTTACTTTATACTAACTAAATGTTATCGGAAAATGTAAAAAGTCAAGAATCCCACTCCAGCTTTGTGGCCTATGTTGATTATCAACTATTCAATGAAAATCAACTCAATTGATAGAAACTTAGACAGCCGTTTTTTAGACACGTACGAAGTATGAAGGTCCTATACGTTTACTACAAACAATTTTATTGTAACATTGGGTAGATCGAGGTGGGAGGGGGGATGCATCTATTATCGTCTAGAGATGACGAATCAGCAATAAAAAAAATGTCCGTCTGTCTGTCCGTCTGTCCGTCTCCACTTTTTTTTTCAAACGGCTCAACCGATCAGACCAAACTTCTTTTCCCTGAAAGGTACGTGTCTCCCATGGTTCAAGTTCGAAGATGAGCAAAATCGATCAAGTGGTTCCGGAGATGTGGTCGACGAAGTGTCCAAAAACATGGTTTTTCAAGGGTCGGTGAAGCTTTTTCGCAAATATCTCAGCAAGTATAGCACGGAATTTGCTCATGAAATGAAAATGAAATGAAAGGATTTCATGTCAGAAAATTGAGAAAAAAATTTTGTGGGCCACCGGCCACCGGGACCAGTGGAATTGACAATATTGAGTATCTTGGCCATATACGAAAACTGTTCTTCGTGTTAATTTCCTTAACTATGCAATATGCACTGTCAAAATCAAAGTTGTAGAGAGTGAAATTTTAGGATACACGTGTTTCATGGTTTTGGGTAAAAATGCCTCAATCCTTGGATATTACCACTTCTTGAATTGGGGGGTATAATCCATATCTCAAGAACTATAAGAGGTAGAAAGTTGCTTCCAAAGGCAAAGTTGTAGAGAATAAAATTTTAGCGAACGAGTGTCTCAGGTGTTTGGGTAATAATGCCCCAATCCAGGGATATGACCATTTCTAGAATTGGGAGGGATGATCCATATCTCTAGAACTGTAAGAGGTACAAAATTGCTTCCAAAGGCAAAGCTGTAGAGCTTAACATTTTAGCGAACACTTGTCTCAGGGTTTTGGGTAAAAATGCTACAATTCTGGGATATGACCACTTGTAGAATTGGGAGGGATGACCCATATCTCTAGAACTATAAGAGGTAAAAGGTTGATTCCAAAGGCAAAGTTGTATAGAACAAAATTTTAGAGAACACGTGTTTTAGGGGAAAATGGCCCAATCCTTGGATATAACCATTTCTAGATTTGAATGGTCTGAGATATACTTCGGTAGGGCCTTTCACATTACCTTGGGTAATTTCTATGGATCTTTGAAATTCTTATAGTTATAAAAGAACATAACACGTTGGATTGTTTGCTTATTACTATATTAAGATACGTTCGAGTTCATTTCCCCCGTACTACAATTTCCCCGTACAACCGTTTCTCCCGTCCTACAATTTCCTCCTCACTACTGTTTTCCCGTACTACCATTTCACCGTACTGCTTCTTCCCCTGAGCTGCCCCACCAATACTGATGACTTTTACTAACAAAATTCTAAGACTTTGCCAAAGAAGTCTATGGTTTACCTCCCAAACATTCCAAGATATTTTTAAAAGCATAAAAATTGACCCCATGTCCAACTGCCCGACATTTTCACCAAAACTGTTGACTTTTACTAACAAAACTCTAAGACTTTGCCCAAGAAACCAAAGATTTAACATCAACCAAAAAAATGTTCAAAGAAAACCTATACATCATTTCGTTCCATACAAATAATTACTTACAAAGAAAATGTTTGAATACCCCACATAACTTCGACATAACTACCTTTACTACCGTTTCCACCATACAACACTTTTCCCCGTACTACAATTTTCTCCGTACTGCCATTTCCCCGTACAAACGTTATCATCGTGCTACTATTTCCCCGCACAACCGTTTCCCCCGCACTACCGTTTCCCCCTTAAAACCGTTTCCACCGTACTACTGTTTCCCGTACAACCGTTTCTCCCGTACTACCTTCTCCTCATTAGTGTTTTCCCCGTACTACCATTTCCCCATACAACTGGTTACCCCCTTACTGCTTCTTCCCCCGAGCTGCCCAGCATTTTCACCAATACTGGTGACTTCTAATCACAAAACTCTGAGACTTTGCAAAAGAAACCAATGCTCTGGCTCTCATACCTTTCCAGATACTTTCAAAAGCATAAAAATTGACCCAATGCCCAACTGCCCGACATTTTCACCAATACTGGTGACCTCTACTCACAAAACTCTGAAACTTTGCCAAAGAAACCAATGGTCTGTCTCTCATACCTTTCCAGATACTTTTAAAACCATAAAAATTGACCCAATGCCCAACTGCCCGACATTTTCACCAATACTGATGACTTTTACTAATAAAACTCTAAGACTTTGCCGAAGAAACCAATGTTCTGTCTCTCATACCTTTCCAGATACTTTCAAAAGCATAAAAATTGACCCAATGCCCAACTGCCCGACATTTTCACCAATACCTGGTGACTTCTACTCACAAAACTCTGAGACTTTGCCAAAGAAACCTATCGCCCAACTCCCATACATTCGAACATAATTTTAAAAGCATAAAAATTGACCCAATGTCCAACTGCCCGACATTTTCACCAATACTGGTGACTTCTACTAATAAAACTCTAAGACTTTGCCGAAGAAACCAAAGATTTAACATCAACCAAAAAAATGTACAAAGAAAACCTATACATCATTTCGTTCCATACAAATAATTCCTTTCAAAGAAAATATTTGAATACGCCACATAACTTCGTTTCATACATATAAAAAAAATATTTGAATACGCCACTTAATAAACAAACATAAAATTTTTATTGTTACACAATGCGTAAATACATGCCCCTCCTAAATACATTGAGAATATTACTGAATGAAGCCACGTACATAAAATAGTTTTTTCGTTTATTCCATTCCACATTTACATACACACACATAAACATATATATTCTCCCTGAAATTACTTGAACAAATTTCTCATATAAAATTACTAATTATTTTCGTTGTATAAATGTTATACTTCACAGGAAGTACTCAGTTTTAAATGTATAAATACCTCTTTTCAATTCGCTTGAAAGTATCGCCGGTTGGTGATGTCCAGCGCTAAGCGTCGTTGCAAAACGATGCTAGGTGCGGATGGCGAGACTGTACCAATAATAAGAGCGCTTTATTTTTGAAGGGGACTGCTTCATTGCGGTCCCAGAATTAACAAAAGGAACGTCTCTCGTTCTCTGCCTCTAGGTTTCCCTTGTGGTTTTCTCTTCCCGTTCGAAGTTAGGTTTGCATTGCTTTTTTGGGTTCTTTGGGTTTTTTGGGTTTTTTGATTCATATAAGGTAATGCAAAACGACTCTTTGCTTCAGTTCCTCGGAACCCTTCAAGCAGGTCGGACGTATGTTGGTTCACGCTGGAAATTTGTGACCGACAATTTACAAACAGACAGACAGACAAACAGACAAACTTTTGACTTTTATAATTATAAATGGTAATGCAACAGATGTCTCGACAAGTGTCACGACAGGTGACAACAATTATCGCAGCAACCGCAATACAAAAACCAGGTATAATCTGAGAATTTTAAAGCAAAATAAGGAAAAATTGTGATTTCTAACGTAAGTCTAAATGGAGGAATGTGCCTCAAACTATTTCAAAGAAAACTTAGTTATTTCCAAATTGTAATTTCATTGTTTAGCCCTGATGATGGCCAGTAAATCGGCCGAATGCAAGGGACAATAAATTTCATTTTGTGCTAAACAAAGTTTTCATTTGGTTCTACACAAGCAACACAACATCAAGCAATTGATTGTTCCTTAAACCAGCAATACAAAATCTAGTCAAACGATATTTCGATTACCTTTCAGGGAAAAAAAAGTTTTTGAAGTTGAGTTTTACTCAAGTTATCGCGGTGACAGACGGACGGACGGACGGACAACGTTTTTATTGTTGATTCGTCATCTAAGCACCAGGATCGATGCTCCCCACCTACTCCCAGGTCGAAATTGGGATGGTTACAAACGTCGTGGTAAACGCAGAAGACCCCTTTTCGAAGCACTACGTTCTTCGTACGGGTCTAAAAAGCGGACTACTGCACTTTCTTCAAGAAATCCTGAAACTATTTTCTCTAAAATGTTATTCTCACCAACTTTGCCTTAAGAAGCAAATTTCTGATTCTGACTGTCACAGTTTTGTAGATATGTGTCATCCCTCCCAATTTTAGAAGTTGCTTTATCCCGAGATTTGGTCATTTTTCCCACAAACCCCAAAACATATGTTCTCTAAAATTCTATTCTCTACAACTTTGCCTTCGACAGTAAATCTCCTTATTGCATAGTTGAGCAAATATAGACGAAAAACCATCTGCTTTCGTATACGGCCAGGAAACTCAATTTCGTCCATTCCATTGATCCCAGTGCCCAAACCACTCTGACCTGATTTCTTGAAAACTTTTTTCCTAGTTCTGTTAGATCAAATGCTTTCACTTGAGACCAAAATGAACAATTGCTGAGATATTTGCGGAAAACTTTCACCATGTGCGACATCCACTTCTTCGACCATATCTCCGGAACTACTTGACCGATTTTGCTCATCTTCGAACTTGAATCATGGGACATGTTATGTACCTCTCAGACAAAAAAAGTTTGGTGTAATCGGTCGAACCGTTTGGTAAAAAAGTGTGCTAAATCTCCTTTTTACCTCTTCTTGGAGTCATTGCCATTTGTTCGCCTAGATATAGGTGTTACGTCGCTGTCGGGAGTTAAACAGCAGAAGGAATGTATTAACACTTCATACATTTCTTCTGCTCTTTAACTATGCTTTATTAGTACATCTTGGAATCCTCACATGATATCCCTTGCGGGATTTAAGGGTTAGGAGCCTCTAGCAGATTTTGGGGCAAAGCCCAACGCCCGTACGCCTGCTCTCAGGTCTTAACCAAGCCGGCTTGCCGCAGGTGTGGGAGTGAAAAACCCTCAATATTAAAAATAATTAGAACAGTCGCCAATGAATTACGATCATTCATTAGGAATGATCATGGTTCGGTTAGCGTCGCTAAACACTAGCGTCACTACTAGCGCCGATAATAGCGACGCTAAAATTCAAGACTGCTCGCTAGTAGCGATTAGCGCACGCTAAAATATTTTTCGCTAATCGCTAATGGATTCGCTAAAATATGGAGCTGTTCATCACAAGTCATCAGTCTATTTTCGACCGAATGCCAGTTTTTCAAAAATTTTTGGAGTTTTTTCTATTCCAGATTTTGGATTATTAGCGACCGCGCGCTAGCTTTTTTTTCAGACTAGCGAATCAGTTAGCGACGCAAGTATTTTTTGAAACTAGCGTTAGCGTCACTAAAAAAAATGACTAGCGAGCACAACCTTGGGAATGATATAGATAAACTTAGTAATTACTAAAATTCGGAGGCTACAAAATCATCTGAGGCCTCCGGAATTTTTGTGTGGATTTTGACGACTCTGGATTTTGTAGGGGAAGCAATAAATGTAGATTCTTGAATTCAAAGTTATTTTATTTTTAATTGTTTTGATGATTTATTATTTGAATCAAAGGGCGGTCTATTCCAACTGTCGAAATGACGTTTCAAATGTCAAACAATTAAGTAACTTACAACGGGAAGATTTTCCTTGCGCCTTACTCTATTGCCACACCAAGTTGATTTTAATCAGGCAAAACCACGAAAAATGAGAGAATTCCCTCGAACCATCGATGTCGCAGTATGAACCCAAGAGCACTGGAAAAAGTCAATTTGGTGTAGACGACTGTAGAATCTAAAGTGTAGACGAATGTGGCAAAGCCTTTAAATTGTTCTATGACAAAAGAAATTACAATTAACGAAACAAACTTTTTAAACCTTTTCCTTAAGAGTGCACACTGCCTACAAAAGAGCCATCTGTCGGAATCTTTTCAACTAATGAAAATTTGTCTGGAAAAAGTCGCAATTTTTCTGGAACGTTTTCTCTTAAAGCCTTAAATGAAAAGGAATGCTTATGTCGTCATTACATACTTAACCTATTCCTCAACAAAATTGCGGAAACACTTTTGGAGAAAACACTTACATTTGTTAGAATTCTGAATTCCAATATTTCACTGCAAAAGTCAGTCTTTCAGCTTTTCCACTTCAAAACGCATAATTTTTTAGACCAATGTGATTGTTCACTTACTCTTTAACTGAATAATCATTTTAAATGACAGAAAACATTTTCTAAAAGTCAGAAATTGATACAAAAAATTTGATGAGTTGATGATTGCAAATAAAAATGGTCGCCATCTTTGTTGGCTTTTGACGTTTAAAAAAATTTGCAAATGTAACAACTCAAAAAGTTTTTATCTATTCCTGGCTCGTAGAAAATGTTTCCTGTCATTTAAATTGATTATTCAGTTAAAGATTAAGTGAGCAAACACATCGGTCGAAAAATATAATTTGGAGTGTCTATTAAATGGAAAAGCTCAAAGACTGACTTTTGCAGTGAAACATTAGAATTCACATTTCTAGCAAAATGTAAATGTTTTTTCCCAAAGGTTTTTCTGCAATTTTGTTTGGGAATAGGCTAAGTACTATATGCAATGACGTCGCTAAGTCGTCGGAAGAGTTGAATAGTGCCGTGAATTGTAAAACCTCATTAATAACTAAAGCATACGAATTCTCTTGCCCAGAATTAAAGTCATCCGAAAAGAAGGATGGTAAGTTTTGGAGCAGGGAAATAAACGAGTTAAGAGGTAAAGCGAGAAGCGCTTGGAACAGAGCGAACAGAACTTCATTTGAAGTAGACTGGGATGCTTATAGGAAGTCTCAAAAGATATTTCGAAATGCGGTTAAATGGAAAGCGAAAGAGACGTGGAGGAATTTCTGCGCAGAAATGGAACAAATTCCAGATTATGCCAGAATTCATAAAATCCTATCCAAAGACTCGAAACTGCTGCCAGGTTCATTGCGAAGACCGGATGGCAGTTTCACAAATTCAGGCAAGGAAAAGGCCGAGCATCTTCTCGGAACTCATTTTCCCGGTTGTAGTGGCGAGAAAGCAAAGGATAGAGCACCGGATCCACCTCCACCAAGTGAGGAGGTCTGGGTTCTGGTAAGCCGAATCGTCACGGTGGAAAGGATAAAATGGGCTATTGGAAAGTTCAAGCCCTTCAAGTCAGCGGGCGATGATAGAATATTTCCCGCTCTCCTTAAAGAGAGTGGAGAAATTCTATTAGAACCGTTGTGTAAGGTGCTGCGTAGCTCGCTCATTCTAGGACACATACCATCGTCCTGGGAAACAGTGAAAGTAACTTTCATACCGAAGCCAGGTAAGCCATCACATAAGGAGGCTAAAGACTTTCGACCGATTAGTCTGACGTCATTCTTGTTAAAAACGTTAGAAAGACTGATAGATTTTTACATTAGAGATGAAATTCTGCCAAAGTACCCATTGCATGCAAATCAGCATGCATATCAAGTAGGTAAGTCCACTGACTCAGCACTGCACAGTCTAGTGGCTAGAATGGAAAGATCGTTAGGGGTGAGTGAAATAGCAATTGGATGTTTTATGGACATCCAACGTGCTTTTGACAACACGAACTTCGAGATCATTCGTCTGGCCCTTGAAGACAGAGGTGTAAATTCAGTCGTCGTGAGGTGGATATGAGCATGCTCAGTAACAGAGCTGTAGAGGCCAACATATGTGGTCACAAGGTAAGTCTATGGGCTGCGAAAGGGTGCCCTCAAGGAGGGATACTCTCACCGCTACTATGGTGTATAGTGGTGGATTCTCTAATTACAGAGTTAAATGACAAAGGGATCTTCGCTCAAGGGTATTCAGATGACCTAACGATACTAATCAGAGGGAAGTTTGAAAGTACGCTTGGGGATCGCATCAGGTTCGCTATCAGAGTGGTAGAGAACTGGTGTCGAAAAATGGGTCTCAGAGTTAATCCAGATAAAACTGACATAATTCTCTTTAGCAGGAGACGCACGGGTCAGGAATTGGTTGGAAAATTTAGGCTGTTTGGCAAAGATGTCGAGCCTGGAAGCCAAGTGAAATACTTGGGTGTCATACTGGACAGTAAATTGAACTGGACAGAGCACGTAACAAACAGAGCGAGGAAAGCTCTGACGGCCTTTTGGATATGTAGGAACGCTTTCGGTAAGAATTGGGGCCTACCATCAAAGGCAATACTGTGGATTTATGAAGCAGTAGTGAGGCCTATGATCTGCCATGGTAGTGTTGTGTGGTGGCCTACGCTGGAAAAGGAGTGCGCCAAGAAGGAGATGAGCGAGGTTCAGAGGCTGGTATGTATATGTATTACTGGAGCTATTAAAACGACAGCGACGGCAGCTATAGAAGCGCTGTTAGCTATACCACCGATCCATACGATTGTCAAGGCCAGAGCATTTGCGGCAGCAGATAGACTACGGCTCAACGATCTGTGGATGAGGAACTTCTTTCTAGGACATGGAAAGGTAGGGAATGCAATAGCTGATCCTATTTTTCACATGCCCAGAGACCGCATAAATGCGGAGGTCAACTTTGAGAGGCGCTATGAGGCTATCATACCGAGTAGACAAGAATGGCTAAACAATTGGCCAGATTGCATACCCGTAGATGGACTCATAAGCTTCACTGACGGTTCGAAAAACTCTGAAGGAGCGGGGGTTGGGATTTTCACTCTGGAACCTAGAACGGAAGAGAGTATTTACCTAGGAAAATACTCCAGTGTTTTTCAGGCAGAGACGTTTGCAGAGATGAAAGGACTACGGTGCTCTTTAAGACCAGAAATGGAAAACGAAAGAATCACTGTACTTTCTGATAGTGAAGCTGTTATCAAGGCGATAATGTCTCCCGTTACAACATCCAAAATAATAAATTAATAAATTAATAAATTGTGTCCACCATAAATTCGGCATCCTACAAGATGGCAAGGTTTTTGGCAACAATACTACGGAAAGCGTTTAAGTCAAGATACGGTATCAAGAACTCACGTGCCTTCATCAAATCGATTAGAAACAAATCCATCTCGGCAGGCAATGTGTTGGTCTCATTCGATGTAACAAACTGCTTCGGCACCATTCCGGTAGAACTTGCTCTCGAAATCATCGACCGAGACTTCAATCTAATTGCTGAACGTACACCCATAGGAAAAGATGATTTCATGCAGATGCTCCGAATTTGTCTTCAACACGGCAACTACTTTGTGTTCGAAGACAAATTCTATAAACAGAATTTAGGCATGTTTATGGGATCATCCCTGGCACCAATTATGGTTGAACGCGTAATAGAGGATATTGTAGACAAATCGCTCAGTGAACTCAAATTGAAACCTGATTTTTGGGTGACATATGTTGATGACCACCTCACATCAATCCCCAGAAATATGATCCATATTCTACTAGACAAGCTAAATTCATTTCATCCAACAGTACAGTTCACAGTGGAAGTGCAAAATGACGAGACCAAGGCTATCAATTTCCTAGACACTACAGTTTTCAACCAGCAACCAAAACTGATTACGAGATGGTATTACAAGGAAATAGCATCGAACAGACTGCTGAATTTCCACTCTTCCCATCCAAGGAACATGGTTCTCAATGTCGTCAAATCGTTTATTCAAAGAGTGCTGACACTCACACACAAATCGTTCAAAAAAGAATGCATTGCAACGATGAAGAATATCTTGGAAAGAAACAGCTTCCCAACGAAGACCATTGAAGAACTGATTCATTCGGTGCGAAACATAGCCAATCCGAAGTCAATGACAACAGAACCTAGCTACGCGTTCATTGACCAATCAACCGCAAATAATTCCCAACTAGGTGGTGAAACAACAATCAGGCTAAATAACACAACGATGGCCGCACCACTAGCCAATTCAACAATGGTTCCATCAGCACTCCATAAAGAGAACAAGAAAATTTACGCTGGCATGACATACATCCCAAAAATAACAGAAATGGTGACCAAGCAAATCAAAAATCACGTTCCGAATTTGTGTGCAGCACCAAGACCTCCGAACAAAGTCACAAATTTGTTTTCTGACATGAAACAAAAACTCCGAATTGGCCAAAATTCCATCGTTGTGTATGACATTCCATGTCAAGGATGCCAAAAAAGAAGAGGTTATTTGGGAGAAACAACATGGAATCTGGAAGATAGATGTGGGTCGAGAGGACATGCGAAAGACCTAAAAAACATTAAAAAAAGCTTTGTGTCACCATGTGTCGACAACACAACACGAATTCGACTTTGAAGATAAGCGGATTCTAAAGAAGGTTCGAAGTAAATCAAATTATACTGCATGAAGGATACGCAGTTAACTTCAAAACAGACGCAGAACATGTGACCCCGATGTTCTACAACCTTCTAAAACAAAGTGAACGCATGAAAGTCTCACAAAAAATGTCGAAGTGTAAGCGCCGAATAACAAGCCAACACCAAAATATAAATACTGACAGGTGACTACAAAAAACGATATCAACAAGTGAAAGTAGAGAAAAAACATTTAAATAGTTCGTTAACATTTAACCTAACGTAAGTTATTATTATTAACGTAAGTTATTTCTAGTCCAAAACATTGTTATAAGTTAGATCGTTTATTGTACAATTATTTTTTAGCCATGAAGATGGACGATAAAACCGTCCGAAGGTAAGGTAAATAAATGTACGAACGCATCGAATTTGCAATGTTTTCATTTGGTCCTTTCAAGCAATACAACAAAACCAAATAAAATAAAATAATAAAAGAGTTCAAGGAGACCCTGAACGAACTGGGTCTGAGAAATCAGGTTAAGGTCGCTTAGGTGCCTGGACACTCTGGGATAGATGGAAGTGAGGGGGCAGATGAGCTTGCGAAGCTGGGCTCTAAATCTGCTAGCCACGGACCGGAACCGTTCATTCCCATACCACAGTCACTGTGTGATAAGGCGGTGAAGGATTGGACATGGTCAGAGGCTAACAAGCATTGGCAAACTTATAAGGGAGGTTTACACACAAAAGGGTTCTTCCTAGTGGCCGATCGTGGTTGGGCGAAGGAACTGTTGCACATGGACCGGGATCGAATAAGGACAGTTGTGGAAGCGATCACCGGTCACTGTGGTTTAAACAGTCACTTAGCCAAAATGGGCATCGTCAATGATCCCAATTGCACCTGTGGCCTGGGTAGAGAAACAGGACACCACATTATTTGTGAATGTCCGATTATTTGTGAATGTCCGAAATTTTCTCTACTGAGACATAGGATTCTGGGTGGTCATGTGATCAGATCGCTCGATGTGCCGAAGCTAGGGCCAATTGTCTTAGACAAGTTCCTAGTGAGCACGGGTAGGTTCTAATGATTTACGTGATGAACAGGAGATGGAACAAAGGATCGATAGATCTGTGTTTCGCGGCCAAAAGCCATCCCAACCTGATAAATCTAAAAAAAAAAATGCAATGAAGACATAAGCATTCGTTTTCATTTAAGGCTTTAAGAGAAAAACGTTACAGAAAATTGCGACTATTTCCATACAAATTAATCTGATCGCTTGCTCAATACTTTGACATTGTAAACGTCATTTTGACATTTGAAATAGACGGTTTTTTGATCCCAACAGATTCATTTAAATTTAAAAAAATAGTCCAACTATTTTCTAGTTCTTGTTTTGCCTGCCGCAATTATTTCTTCAGCATGAATGGGAGCAGTTGCCTCATTATAAGTCAACACTTTCGTGATTCCAGTGTTGTAAGTGTCAGGATTGTAAAGAATGTTTTTCGTTGATGAAATTTTGTTAAGTTCATTGGCATAAATGGACTCCAGCAAGTCATCCTTTGTAGCAATAATTTTCGAATATTTCATCCAGTAGTGTACACCGATTCCAATCAGTGAATGAGCTTTAGTATTCGTATGGACAGTATCTATGTACAAGTATTTATCCGAATCTTCACATCGGCGGATTTTATTGGTCGATACGTTATACGCATTGCATGCAGAATATGTGTTTTCAATACCCATGACTTTGTGTACTTGTGGATCATTCGACAAATGTGAAAAATGGAATATGTCGAAAAGGTGTATGTAGTCCACTATTCTGCGGACTCTGTGTAGAATTCTATCAATTTCATCCTTAATGTAGCTGTTTATCTTTTCAATGAATAAAGTGAAAGCATGTTTCTTTGTTTTAGAATGCATCCTCATCAATGGAATTGATGTCAGATCAGGTAAGTTGAAAACCACAATCTTGCTATATCCAAAATCTACTAATTTCGAAACAGCTACCCCAACACTTGATCCGACTGACTTTGCATAAGTACAAGGATTAATTTTCCTCCGAATCACGCCTTTGTACGCAATCCTAAAATCATTTGAACCGATTTCCACAACTGCCACATCGTCACGCAACTCGTATTGCGAAAATTTACCGCCAAACGTATTGCTGAAGCGTGTAATCTGAGTAAGAATATCTGGAGTTGGAGATGTCACCTGATGAACTCTTGGCATCAGCCTATTGTTTGATTTAGCACCGCCAAAAGCATAGTTAATTAGCGTATAGTCTCCCCATTTTGCAACATATTCATTCCATACGGGTCCATTGGAAAATCTGCCCATCCAATATGGTATTACTGTAGGTTTTTTTAAAATATTTCCAATGTCGGAAAGACTGTCTCCAAATATTACCAGTCTCTTATCAGCATTTACCGCAGAGAGTAGTGTCATAGTCACTACGACAGCATACGCGCTAATTGTCGCCAATTTGGAGTCACGTTTTGCCTAAAAACAAATGAAATGAAAGAGCTGAAGCTTTATTGAACGATCAATACGAAAATTTTGTGTTAAAAATATTGCGTCACAAATGTCACGACGAAATAATTTTTTCATGCTTGCTAGCAGGGACGAAAAGAAAAATGTAATCCCACGGGGCGAAAGCGAAAGCCGCCCACGATAGTTTAACTATCGCCACGATAGTTTAACTATCGCCAGGATAGTTGAACTATCATGGTGATAGTGTGAGGTTTGCGGGCCGAGCGAAGCGAGGTCCGTAATCGTTCGAGTGAAATTAATTGTAGTTCAACTATCGTCACGATAGTTCGCGATAGTTCAACTATCGCATTATGGTTACGATAGTTCAACTATCGCACGATAGTTACGATAGTCTAACTATCGCACGATAGTTACGATAGTTCAACTTTCGTACGATAGTTCAACTTTCGTACGATAGTTTAACTTCCGTACGATAGTTCAACTATCGCTCGATAGTTACGATAGTTCAACTATCGCACGATAGATACGATAGTTCAACTTTCGCACGATAGTTCAACTATCACGCGATAGTTACAATAGTTCAACTATCGCACAATAGTTACTATAGTTCAACTATCGCACGATAGTTACGATATTTCAACTATCGCACGATAGTTACGATAGTTCAACTATCGCACGACAGTTACAATAGTTAAACTATCGCATTATGGTTACGATAGTTCAACTATCGCACGATAGTTACGATAGTCTAACTATCGCACGATAGTTACGATAGTTCAACTTTCGTACGATAGTTACGAGAGTTCAACTATCGCACGATAGTTACGATAGTTCAACTTTCGCACGATAGTTACGATAGTTCAACTATCGCGCGATAGTTACGATAGTTCAACTATCGCACGATAGTTACTATAGTTCAACTAACGCACGATAGTTACGATATTTCAACTATCGCACGATAGTTACGATAGTTCGACTATCGCTACGATAGTTTGACTATCGCCACGATAGTTCGAGGTAGTTTAACTATCGCCACCATCGCTACAGTAACATCGCAGATAGTTACGATAGTTCGACTATCGTACGATAGTTGCGATAGTTGAACTATCGCACGATATTTCAACTATCCGACGAGAGTTACGATAGTTCAACTATCGCACGATAGTTACGATAGTTCAACTATCGCACGATAGTTCAACTTGTCACAATAGTTCAATTATAGCCACGATATTTTGCGATAGTTCAACTTTTGCCACCATAGCATCGTGCCACCACAGTAACATCGCGATAGTTAAAGGTCGTCTTCCCACAATGCTTACGAAAAAAAACACACTGAGCAACCAGCCAAAAATCAAATTATTTTATTCTATTACTTTTTTACTTTATGGTTAAATCGTTCTACTACTTTTCAACTACTCTAGCCCAAGTTAGTGTTTTTGATGAATAACTTCCATATCATTGGTCCCACATAGCCCATCTTCGAACTTAGCCCGAGGAATTTGATTCTGCGTCGATTGAAAAAATAATTTTAAAAATCGGTTAAAAATTACTCAAGTTATTGTGCGCACAACGAAAAATGGTAACAGACATTTAACGTTTTTCATAACATTTCATTCATACACATACATAGTGGTGTGGTAACAGACATTTTTCGGTATTTTCTGGTGTAAGACCCTTAACTTTCAGTCAAGGGAATAACTATTCTGTACTTTAATTAATTCATTTCAATTAAAATTTCAAATTTCATTTCATTAATTTTGGAAGCGGACTTACGGACTTCGCCACATTTTACCTTTAAAGAAGTTTTTGTATGCGATATCAGCACTTCTGGAAGTTTGCAGTTGTTAAAACTAAATTTCACGAAAAAAATGTTTCTCTAAAAAAAGAATTGTCTTGGAAAAAAAATTTCTACAAATATATTACGAAAAAAATTTCTCCGAAAAAAATTTTTCTCCAAAAAAATTTTTCCCCGAAAAAAAAATTTTTTATCCGAAAAAAAGTTATCTCTGAAAAAAATTGTTCGCACCAATCTGTATAACTTTCCCGAAGAAATCAACTGTCTAGCTATTCTAATTCAGAAGATAGCAAAAATTCAAGATGGCGTCACTTTGACAGCTGGCAGCCATTTTCACAGGATCGCAAAAAAAGTCTCCTCACCCATCTCTTTAATTTTCGAGAAGAAACCAACTCTCTAAATATTGTCAAGCTAAAATTCAAAAACAGAAGAGGCTAATTTATTGCCTAAGAAAATACAAGATGGCGCCGCTACGACAGCTGGCAGACACTTTCTGAAGATCCAAAAAAATCGCCTGACTATACTCTTAACTTTGTAGAAGCAACTAACTCTCTAAGTATTCTCATTCCGGAGCTAAAATTCGAAAACTCAAAGAAGCATAACTTATTCGTAACGAAAATCCAAGGTGGTGTAACTTTCTGAAAATCCCAAAAAATTCTTCTGATCAAACTCTATAACTTTGAAGAAGACACCAACTCTTTAAGTACTGAAAATAAAAAAAACCTAACTTTTTCTTGGGAAAATTGAAGATAGCGCCGGTTTGACTGCTGGCAGACATTTTCTTAAGTTCCAAAAAAATTCTCCTGATCAAACTCTATAACTTTCCCGAAGAAACCAACTCTCTAGCTATTGTCACTCCGCAGCTAAAATTCGAAAACTCCAAGTTATAAGCCCAGATAAGTATTATAACTGATACAGATCAGTACGGATCAGTTTCGAAACTGATCATTTTTAAACTTATCTGTATCAGTACTAATCAGTTTTAAAACTGATCCGGATCAGTACTGATCAGTCAGAAAACTTATATAGATCAGTACTGATCAGTTTTACAACTGATCTGAGTAAGTAATGATCAGTCTTAAAACTGATACAGATCAGTACTGATTAGTTTTAAAACAACTAATCCAAATTAGTTTTGAAGCTATAAGTTACTTACTTACTTATCCGGCCCTACAACCCATTAAGGGTCTTGGCCTTCTCCAACATGCTTCTCCAACCGGACCTAACCTCAGCTAACGTCTTCCAGCATCGCACCATCTGGATTTTGGTCTGCCTGCACTTCGTTTGCCTTCCGGTTTGGTGATAAAAAGTTTCTTCGGGATACGATTGTCGTCTATACGCTGTACATGACCAAGCCATCGTAGTCTATTAATTTTTGTTGTTCTAACTATGTCCGGCTCTCCATAAAGCTGCATAAGCTCATGATTAAATCGTCTGAGCCATCTGTTCATATTTTCGTCATATACTGGTCCGAAAATTGTCCGCAGTACCTTTCTTTCGAACGTGAGCAGCGATTGTTCGTCTTTCTGAGTCATGCACCACGACTCCGACCCATACGTAACTATTGGTCTTATCACAGATTTGTACAGTGCGCATTTAGAGTTTCTGCTTACTGATTTGGACTTTAAAATTTTTATCAGGCTGTAATAACTCCGGTTGCCAAGAGTTATCCGTCTTTTGATTTCGTCCATGATTACGTTGTCAGAATTAAGCAGAGATCCAAGATATACGAACTTGTCTACCACCTTAAATGTGTGTGTGTCAATTGTTACGCTTTTGTCGTGTTGTCGATTCGATGGGGAGACAATCATGTATTCGGTCTTTGTGTCATTAACCTTCAACCCGAGGTCGGTACCTTTTCTGTCCAAAGCCGTGAACTTTTCCTTAACAGCTTCCATGTTTCGGCCCAAGATATCCAAGTCATCAGCGAAGCCCAGCAATTGACTGGATTTGGTGAAAATGGTGCTGCTGGTGTCGATGTCCATGGTTCTCACTGCTGCTTCAAGGGTCAAATTAAAAAGCAGCGTCGCGAGCGGATCACCTTGACGTAGTCCTTCCTCAATGTCGAAAGCGTCTGACAATTTGCTTCGGATTCTTACTCGGCTGCTAGCTCCCTCCATTGTCAACTTTGTTAGCGAGATTAGTTTTTTGGGAACCCCTAATTCCTCCATCACTCTCCATAACTTCCTCCTGTTGACACTGTCGTATGCTGCCTTGAAGTCTACGAACAATTAGTGTATTTCCACGTTGTACTACTTACACTTCTCCAAGATCTGTTCAATGCTAAACAGTTGGTCCGTTGTTGAACGACCCACACGAAAACCACCTTGATATTCACCAACAGTAGATTTCATGTATGGAAGAAGGCGTTTGTATAGAATATTCGCAAATATCTTGTAGGCGATATTCAAAAGCGAAATTCCGCGATAGTTGCCACACTCCAATTTGTCGCCTTTCTTGTACAAAGGGCAGATGATGCTAGTCTTCCACTCTCCCGGCAACTCCTCGACATTCCAGATGCGCTTGATGAGCTCATGCATCTCCATACATAATGCGTTACCACCGTGCTTGAAAAGTTCTCCAGGTATGTTGTCGGTTCCTGGGGCTTTGAAATTTTTGAGCTTTAAAATTTCATGCTCCACTTCCTGTAGCGTTGGTTCTGCAATATGTGGCTGCGCGGTCTGAAATGGTAAGTTGTTGTTGGTGTCGTTTCGGTTCGGTGGTCTGTTCGGGTTCAGCAGTTCCTTAAAGTACTCCGCCCATCGTCTGATGCACCTTTCCTCATCTGCTAAGACCAACCCATCCTTGTCCTTGCACAATAAAGGTTGTTGACTGTAACCTTTCCTCGATTCGTTTACTTTCCGGTAAAAATTCCGCGTCTCTTTTCGATTACCAAACCTTTCAATTTCTATTAAAACTTCCTTGTCATGTTGTCGCTTTTTTCTTCGGAATAGTTTTTCCTCGAAATTTCTCTTCGAACGGTACTCTGCCATGCCAGCTCGAGTGCATCTATTTAGATTTCTCGCTCGAGCCGCATTTTTGTCATCCAGTGCTTTTCTGCATTCGTCATCGAACCAGTCATTTCTTTTCTATCCCGTTCTCGTTCCTATCGTCTCTGCTGCGGCTTGCTCTACGTTTCGTCTAATTTGATTCCATGCATCGTCTACGTTTCGTTGTTCGCTTTCCATTCCGTCAATAATTTTCTTCTCCAAACTATCCACATATTGTCGTTTAATATTTTCGTCCTGCAGTTTCTCGACGTTCCACTTTTCCAATGCCGGCTGTCGATTGTGTGAAATCGAAACTCGAGCCCTAACAACCACCTTTACCAAGTAGTGATCTGAATCGATGTTCGGTCCCCTACAACTTTTAACATCCAAAACATTTGAACAGTGACGCCCATCTATGAACACGTGGTCAATCTGGTTTTTGGTTCGTCCATCAGGTGATACCCATGTCGTTTTGTGGATGTCTTTATGTTCGAAATAGGTACTGCAGACAACCATGTTCCTTGACGCTGCGAAATCAATTGCCAACGTTCCATTCTCGCTTGTCTTTTCGTGGAGGCTATATTTACCAATAGTGGGACGGTAGTAGACTTCGCGACCTATCTTGGCATTCAAATCCCCAAGTATGATTTTGATGTCTCGATTCGGTGCTCCATCATACACTTTCACCAGTTTCTCGTAAAATAGCTCCTTCGCTTCATTATCTTTTTCCTCCGTTGGAGCGTAGACGTTAATAAGAGTATAATTGAAAAATTTTCCTCTTATCCGTAGAGTGCATATTCGTTCGTTGACAGGAGTGAAACCAATCACCGCGTTTCTGGCTCTACCGAAGACCATGAAGCCTGTTCCGTATCCTCTTGGGCTGTCGTTGCTCTTGTCGCTGTAATAAAACGTAAAGTCTCTACTGATCATAGAATCCTTCCCAGGCCATCTAGTTTCCTGTACTTCTGTAATGTCAAGTTTAGTCGCTCTTAGCGCACTAGTGAGTGATCTCAACCCTCCTGGCCGTAACAGAGATCTAACATTCCATGTTCCTAATTGTAAATCGTTGTCCTTTTTCCGTTGCCTAAGTCGTTGCCGTTTATCCTGTCCAATCCGAGGCTCTGTTGTTGAATTCATAACCATATCGCTTTTTTGTGTGTGGTATAGTGGCTAGCCACACACACTACCCACTAATCCGTTTCCCCGATGACCCGTGGGCAAGTCATCAGGTAGCACTCTTAAATTTAGCACAAAACTCCGAAGAGAATTGAGGTCCCGGGGACTACGACGTGGACGTAAAAAGAGCACTTGATAGTTAGACAGCTGCACGCCTAGCACATGACACGGACTACCACACTCCGCTCATATGCAATAAGGCGCTACCCTATCTAATACCCAATCCCCACCTTCAACTTCGCCTTTGGAAAAATCTTTCTAACTCTCATAGTTCAGGAGATCTGGGTCATCCTTCCAAAAATTGCCACAAACAAACAAACAAACAAAGAAAGGTTTACCAAATTGACTATTTAAAAATATTCGATTTGGGTCCGTTTCCACACAAAATAGCATATCTCCGGATCTACAGAACCGATTTTAATGAGTAAAAAGAAGTGTCTAGAATTTTCCCTAGAATATGGGAAAATTATTTTCCGGCGGGTACGTCGCACGGGGGGGGGGGGGGAATTCAAAAAATTTCTGTATATATGTTCCTTAGTCTTGTGAATTTTTTGGCGTGTAAGACTTGCGTCACGGCCCCTTACTACCGTGTTGCCATGATATGTAGTCGCTTTTTTCGAACGTCTAGCCGAGATCGACGACTTTTTTTGCTTTTTTCTACTTCTTAGCGTGACTACTCTGCGCTTTTACTTCTCGAAAATTTTGACGTTTCGGATAGAAACTTCCAATCTTGTTACTTTGTTTGCATTTAGTGGAGTGTTCGTACAAAACTCAGATTTTTCTGAAGTCTTTCTGTTTCTATTGAAAAGTATATCACGTCACCTAGACCCATTTCGGATCTTCAAAAAACCTCGGCCAGCACATCTTTAACATCCGGTTTAAGCAGAGGCATAGTTTCAAAACTATATTGTTGCTGAATAAAGTTTGGTTTATTTTTAGATGACACACTGGTTCTTTTGACGCATCCAGATGCTAGTATTGCATCAATTTAAACTTTTTAATGGAAAAAAGTTGTTGGGATTCTTTCCTAGCACTTAATTGTTTGGTTAAGATAAAATGATGTAAATAAAAATTAGAATACATTAATTTAAGGTAGACGATGCCCAGCATCATAATGTTTGCATTATCCCAACAAAAAAACTGTATTGAGCTCAACAATATTTCTCAAATTAACCCAAAGAAATCAAATTGGTTATATAGCCTACAATAATTTTTACGATATGCCATAGATTTCCTTTCCACATATCCACATATTGTTTCGTACTACCAAAACACAAAATTCCAATTAAGGTGAATACAGAAAAAAGCAGCTTCCACCTCATCAACCCCCATAATCCTTACCAGTACATTTGCTATACATACGTATGTGTATTATTTAGGTCTTTCATAGAATCAGCGCAATAAATTAAGCTAATCAATACAATAAACAATGGTTCAACCTTCGATTTTTTAGGACATAAAATCACTATAGCAAAAATATAAACTACAGGAAACCATCAATAGAAAAGAATTGGAAAAAATTCAACTTAAGGTTTTTTCGACCAAATACACTTTTTTATTTCATTTGTTGTAGTTCCATGCGTGTGTCGCTACGGTATGTCGATTTATATTCCATATATATCACCGTGTTCGGTATCCTTTAACCAGAGTTTTTTTTCCTTTACATATTGAATTTCGTCTATACAACTTTAGAGATGCCTTACAAGGGAATCGTAGCACGAAATATTATTATGTTCATCCGCTTTGCAGCGAAAACTGGATAAACTATTTTCTGTATCTATATGAAAAAAATCGGTTAACGTGCATCAGACTTGACATCACAAGTAAATCTTCTACACAATAACGTTGATATACTACAAAAACATATTTATTTATTCCTGGAAACACACTTTTCATTCGAACAGCTGAGGGGAAAATTATTGGACTGAGACTTGGGAGTTGCGGGAAATGTTGTCATCGTGGTATCAATCGTTGTAAATTCACAATGTCATTTAGATAGTTATCCTCTTATCATGTGAATCACAACAAAAACCTTTTTAAAGGTAGAGTGTGACGCAGTCCGTAAGTCCGCTTCCAAAATTAATGATATCGCTTGAGGTGACGCTATCGCAGAAAATACGCAGAAGTTCGTTTGAATGGAACCTTGTGTTCAAAGTTTTGATTTCCCGAAAAAATTAGAGCGCTTTCTTTGAAACAAAATTACGTTTTGTTAAAAAAATTGCGTCACAAATGCCGGGCCCAACGACGAAATAATTTTTCTGTACCTTCAGTTTTTGCGCTGCAAAAATTTGAATTTTGTTTGTTATTGCGTAGATTGTTTAAGGTAAATGAAAATTTTTGCGTGTAAAAACTGAAAGTATTGAAAAATTATTTCGCTGGTGGATCCGGCATTTGTGACGCAATTTTTTTAACACAACGTAATTTTGTTTCAAAGAAAGCGCTCTAATTTTTTCAGGAAATCAAAACTTTGAACACAAGGTTCCATTCAAACGAACTTCTGCGTATTTTCTGCGATAGCGTCACCTCGAGCGATATCATTAATTTTGGAAGCGGACTTACGGACTGCGTCACACTCTACCTTTAAAAAGGTTTTTGTTGTGATATCAGTCGTTTTGGAAGTTTTCAGTTGTTAAAAAAATTTCTATTTTTTGAAAAAAAATTTCTCAAAAAAGAAAATTTTCTCAAAAAGAAAATTTCTCCGAAAATAATTTTTCTCCAAAAAAAATTTTATACTAAAAAGTTTTTTCTCCAAAAAAATTTTTCTCCGATCTATCGATTCCGACGAAAACAAATTTTTGGCGAAAACTTTCGCCTCGATTTTGACCAACTTCCGAGCCTCGGCAAACCTACTTTCTATTCATCAAAAAAATTCTCCTCACCAATCTCTATAACTTTCCCGAAGAAACCAACTGTCTAGCTATTCTAATTCAGAAGATAGCAAAAA
>CM055406.1:121866013-121878868 GCA_029228625.1 Pseudolycoriella hygida
TTGATTTGATTTGATTTTGATTTGATTTATTTGACATTTAGTTATTACAATTTCAGGAATGATTATTTAAGTTTCAGTGTGCTGAGCACGTTAAAGAAACATTAATTTAATTTTATTTTACTTATATTACTAACTTATATTAAAATTAATTTTATTTATATTAGTTTTATTTTGATGCTGTTGCGATGGAGAGAAATTTTTACTTTCTCAAATTTCTCATCGCAAAAACAATAGCAAAGATCATATAGATAATGGATATCAATGGGGAAGAATGGCATTTTATAAGACAAAATTTTTTAATTATTTTTCCGTTTTTTTTTTTCATAAATTTTTTTTTTTTTGAATTTTTATATTTACAAAACTGAGGGCAATACTTATACAGACAAGCTGACGCTGAGGGTGAGAGTAGCCGAATATGTGTGAGTTTGATTATGCTTCCAGGATCTCACTTCATCTTATATTAAAAAACAATAATTAACAAAAAGAATGGAAATAAAATCCCCTCTTGGAGGAAATATATACCATGAATAGATTTTTCTTCAGAACTACTGAGTGGATGCGAAGGATTTAACCTGGGTATTGGCGCTCCGAGAGCCATTCCTTAAGTTTCTTCTTGAACGAGTACGCGTTGCAAACTGTAATACTCGACGGAAGTGTGTTGTACAGGGCACTCCCCGCAATTGTAAGAGCTCCTTCCCCCAATTTCGTTCTAGTAGCTGCATGATAGAACTGTTTGCGATTTCTGGTTTGATACCTGTGCGAAGTCTTTCTGAACGTGATAGTATTATGTGACTGATTTCTGATTGAATTGTGCATGTAACTGCAAATGCTCAGCTTGTAGAGGCTATTAACATTTAGGACACCTCGGCACTGGACTTTAAAAAGGTCAACAGTGGAGTGGCGTTGAGGTAGCTTGCATGCATGTTTCAAGCACCTCTTCTGTAAGGTCTGAAGCTGGGCAATACTCTTTCTGCTTGCCTGTCCCCATACGCCTGTCAGATATACTAGATGAGAATGCGCAAGGGCGTAGTATATTTTCATGAGGATAGATTTTGGAAGGATTCTCTTTGCCTTATTAAGCACTCCACTGACTGAGGCTAGTTTTTTGCACAATTTGGTAATGTGTGGACCCTATTTCAAGTGTTCGTCTATAGTGAGGCCTAAGTACTTGTAGACAGAGACCACTTCTAATTCTTGGCCATTCAACATGACAGCTTGAGTTACGGACTGCTTTGTAATATTCTTGCGAAAGTGCATCACTTTAGTTTTAGTCACGTTTAGGGATAATTTATTTATTTGAAAGAATCCACAAAGCAGGGCTAGGTCATGGTTTAAGTCTGTCACGTTTTGATCAAATGAGACGTTAGAACAAAAGTCTCCCGTGTCGTCTGCAAAGAGGAGAATTTCTCCTTTTGTACCCAAAATTGGCTCACCTATTGGGTCTCACTCAGCAAAAAATTTTCGCTAGCTGCGCTCGCCTCATCTATCTTATACTCAAAGTATTGCAATTTGAAAAAAACTTCACCTGCGGGCGCTTGACACTATTTTTAGTGTGTTTTCATCTTATTGAAAATTAATTGCTTCTAGCATAGTTCGTTTTATTCAATAAAATTTTTCTCGCTCGCTTTTTCTAGCTTGAAAGAAAATCATAAAGATCATCAAAGATCAAGATCATCAAAAAATCATCAGATTTTCACAACGCGAACAAAAGCACGAAAAACTGGGCCCTCTTATTAAGAATTTGGGGCCCCTTCAATGAAAAAATTGGGCCCCCATGCCGAAAATCCCCCCCCCAGTTCGAAATTCTTATAAAAGGCTCTGTTTCGGAGCTAAAATTCGAAAACCGTAAAAGCATAAACGAAAATCCAAGATGACGCCGCTATGACAGCTGGCAGCCATTTTGTTATGATACCAAAAATTCTCCTGATGAAACTCTATAACTTTCTGGAAGAAACCAACTCTCTAAGTTTTATCATTCCGGAGCTAAAAATCGAAAACCCAAAGACGCATAATTTATACCTTACAAAAATCCAAGATGGCGTCACTTTAGCAGATTTCTGAAAATCCCAAAAAATTCAGCTGATCAAACTCTATAACTTTCCCGAAGAAACCAACTCTCTAAGTATTGTCATTCCGAAGCTAAAATTCGAAAACTCCGTGCATTACCACTTTGACCACTTTTTCACATGCCACGGCTTTTCCAGAATTTTCCCGGAAAAGCGGCATATGAAATTTTTCATTTGGGGCCGAGACTGACGTTCCCGTAGATAGATAGAACAACAAAAACCTCTTAAAAGGTAAAGTGTGACGCAGTCCCTAATGTCCACTTCCAAAATTAATGATATCAGTGGAGGTGACGCTTACGCTGAAAATACGCAAGAAATGACGATGCAAAAAAAAAAACTTTTTAAAAAATTCAAATGTTTGAAATTGCGTCACAAATGCCAGAGCCAACGACGAAATAATTTTTCTGTGCTTTCAGTTTTTCAGTTTTTCAGGTTTCGGTGATACGCATGTCATGATGCCTCCCAATATGGCCGCTAATGTTAGCGTGGATCGATCTAGACAATATATTTTCGAAAAATACAAACATTTTGAGAACTACAAGTGATAGAAGATGGGTGTCAGTGGCAAACTTTTTTGTCTTTGGAAGTATGGGTCAGAGGCCTTTCCCAAGTGCTCTAGATCGGTTCTAATATCGTCCGTAGTACAAATAACAAGTTTTAAAAATATGTCTGAAAACAAACTTTTTTTTTAATTTGACGGTTGCTTGAATATTTGGAGAGACTTTTACACCCTTTCTTCGGACGGGTTTTTCAATATTGTCCATTCGGCAATTTCCAATCCAATTTAATGTCGACGCAATCTCATACACTTAAGAGTTAAGGCCGTATTGACGTTCGAGTCTTTTCGCAACATCTATTCTGATACGTAGGGGTCCCTTGCATATGTTTTAATAATTGAGTCGTCCTTGTCGAGTCCACATAAATGGCTATTTCCCCAAAACCCACCATTCATTGGACAATAATTCAAAACAATATTCTTTGGCAATAAGAGTTGAGTCACGACCACCTAGTACATTGGGTCAATGACCGTTTTTCTACGAAAAAATGTTGTTCCTCAACTCCTTTGGACTTACTGACCCGTACAAAGTACGAGTCTTATGTGTTGACCCATTTTAATTTCCAGAAAGAAAGTATGTTTTGCGATGCTGTAATGAAAATAGTGGGGAGGGCTTTTTCCATACTGCCCTTCGGGAAATTTCTAAACCATGGACGCAATCGCTAATTTAGCGAAACATTACATTCATCTTAATCCCTAGCGACGGATGTTGGCTGAGCACGCCCGGGTAAAAACGATGATTTTACAGAGCTAGTTTTGTTAAAAAAATTTGTCAATTTCAAAAAAGTACTTTAATAGCTCTATAATTTCATTGTTTTTGCATCATGAGAAATTTTTCCGGGAGTAGAAGTGGACGGATGTTTATTCCACTTCTGTGAATGCTTATACAGAAAAATTCAAGATTGTGAATTACAGAAGTCTTACAATGAGGATCCAATTTTTGCTCTGAAAATCAGGTGTTTTGCTGCATTGGCTTTTGTACCAGAGGCGGATGTCGTTAAAAATTTTGACGCATTGAAAAAAAGTAATTTTTTTCAAACAAAATTAAGTGGGAAAAACAAAGAAGATGTTGGAGTGCAAAAATTTGTTGAATACATGGAAACGAATTGGATTGGGAAGATATATCGCCGTAAATATAAACCTGGAAAATATAATTTAAAATTGTGGAATGTGTACGAATTAACTTTGGCAAAGTTTCCCCGAACTAATAATGCTGTTGAAGCGTGCCACAACGCAATAAAGGGGTTTTTTGGCATATGTCACCCTAATGTATATAAATTCATCATTGGTATTAAATTGGAACAAAATGCGACTGAAGTGTTAATGAGACAAGATGGATCTGGCATAAATATTTCACCTTCAAAAAGTAGAAAAAATGAAAAAATACAGGAAAGATTGCTATCGGTTGTGAAGATATATGATTGTTCTGAAGAATTTGATATATTAAAATACCTCGAGGGCATTGCCCAGACCCTACAGTTTGTTAAGTAATAGTGTTTAATGTGTTAGTAAAAGCATAATCGGAAATTAAAAATTGGAATTCATGAAAGTAAATGTAATAAAGATAAGTTGCAAATAAAAAGTTGTTTGAGATAGGACTATGATATAATAGAAATGGTAAAAGTTAAGCGGCGCAATAATTTAAATTAATTTAAGCAAGGCGCCGCAGGCCAATATTTATATAAAAAAAAGCGGGGTCGAGGGGCGGCAGCCCCCGCGATGGGGGGTCAAGGGGGGTATAACTCCCCTTGTGGGGTCTAAGGGGCAAAGCCCCTAGCGGGGTTTGGGGCAGAGCCCCATGCACGTTGGGCCGCCTGCAGGGCGTATAAAGCTCGCCGCAGGCGCGGGGGTTTAGGGGGCAGAGCCCCCTACAACAAAATTAACTGCCTGTGTCATATAGGGGATTATTTGGGGTTATTTTGTCATAGGGATATTTATTCCGGGTTATTTTGTCTGTGTGTATAGGAAATATTTTGGGGGGTTATTATGTCCGGGTTAATACGTCCGGTATATTTTGTCCGGGGTTATTCCGCCCTAGAGCCGGTGGAGGTGTAGCTATATTGGTCAAGGATGAATTTAAAAGCTCGCATATTACGAATGTATACGATCCCAACTGTGAGAACATTTGCGTAAAGATATATCTTCAACCGATTCCGTTAGTAATTTATCTTGCATATATAAACGAGCCTGAACAAATCATTTTGGTCAAGCACTATGCATTGATTCGACAGCTCCTGTTCTTGGAAAATGAAAGCCGCGTCATCGTTCTGGGTAATTTCAACTTGCACAATATTGAATGGCAGCTCGACGACAGTGAACTGTATTTCTTGCCTCAAAACATCGTATCACACAATGAATCCAGTTACTTTCGCGCAGCCTCAGAATTTCTTGAGAATGTACAACAGCTTCCGATGTTTCAACTAAACTGTCAAACGTAAAAAGCATTGCATCGAACGTGCTGGATTTGGTGTTTGCAAACGGCTATCAGGACATACAGGTGTGCCAAGCTGCTATATCTATTACGAAACTATCAGGAATTGTTCGATTTCATCCGCCGTTAGAAATTTTACATGAACATCACACAACGGAAGCAATAGAATCGTCAAATGAAACAATCGATGTACTTTGTCATAGCCGAGGAAACTACGGTCGTATGGCACAACAACTGAACGCAATAAACTTCGCACAAATATTTGGTAGAATGGATACGGAATCAGCTTTCGACTATTTCTATGCGTTAATGGACCGTTTGATTGTGGAAAACATACCTCGAATTTCTATAAAAAAAAATAGTAAGAGACCTAAATGGCGGAACAGTAGATTACAGAAATTGAAAAACAGACGAGATAAATTGTTCAAGAGAAAGAGAAAAACGGGTGAAACGGCTGAATATGTAGAAGCGCTTGAGAAATTTAATATTTTGCATGACAAGCTGTACAAAGACTACATTGCGAAGGTGCAATCGAATATTTGTGCCAATCCTTCCGAATTCTGGGCTTATGCGAAATCGAAGCAAAAAACATCGAAGTACCCGTTGGAAATGCAATATTTACAATAACCAGAAGTGTGATCAGCCTCAGCAAATTGTTGAAATGTTCGCTGATTACTTCGAAAACATTTACGAAAAATGCGAAGACGAAATGACTTTCGAAGATATTTACGTAACTGAGCCAGAAAATGCGAAGGAAATTTATTTGACTATGTTCGATATCGAGAGAGCCATCATCAAACTAAAAGCGAGAAACAGCAGCGAACCTGATGATGTTTCTGCGATTGTTGTGAAGAATTGTATGGACGTTTTGATATGGCCCCTGTGGATTCTGTATCAAAAAACATTCGATACAGGTGCCATTTCGACCAGATTAAAAATATCACGAGTTATTCTAGTCTTCAAGAAAAACAACAAAGCTCATGTGGAAAACTACCGAATAGTTGCGATCAGTTCGGTGATTTTGAAGATTTACGAAATTGCAACTCAATCGAAGCTACTCGGTCTGATAAATCCATCAATATCGAATTCGCAACATGGCTTTCGGCCAAATCGTTCTGTCACAACGAATTTGATGCATCTATCGATTGCAGTCCATGATGCGTTTTTAAGGAAATGTCAATTGGACACATTCTACGGTGACTTCAAAAACGCCTTCGATAAAGTCTGTATCATTATCCTTGTCAAGAAGTTTTGGAAATTTAAAAACGGAAAAAAGACAGCGAAATGGTTGTACGATTTCTTGGTTGGTAGGAGATTCTATGTTCAAATCGGCAACTTCAAATCGAGAATATATGTGTTAACGTCAGGAGTGCCGGCTGGCAGTATACTTGGACCGATATTATTCCTAATTTTTATCAATGACATAACAGAGGTTCTAGAAGACGCATTTCCTATACTTTTTGCTGATGATATCAAAATCGTTAGCATTATTAGATCGATAGCAGATGTTCGCGGCTGCCAAAATGACATAGAAAAATTCCTAGACTGGTGTCTCGCAAACAAATTATACTTCAATCCACAGAAATGTTTTGTTATGACTTTCACACGAATTGCCGATTTTATTAACGCGACGTATTGGATTGGAGATCATTCCATCGAGCGAAAAACAGAGAATCGAGATGTTGGTGGAATTTGGAACGAGAACGTTGAAGGTGCTCTACACATCATACGTCATCATACGTTCCAATTTCAATATACTGGGTTCACCTTTATTTGACGAAGGCTTCGAAACAGCTGGATCGGAAAAGCTACCTCGCTTACATTTAACGAAGATGCTGTTCGCACACAGTGCGAATAGTACCTCTTGAAGACTATTCGCACACAGTGCTAATAGTATCTCTTGGAGACTATTCGCACACACTGCGAATAGTATCTCTTGGAGACTATTCGCACACACTGCGAATAGCATCTCTTGGAGACTATTCGCACTCGGATTCCTGGATAAAAATGAAATTCAAAAAAATCTCTTATCGAGAAATTTAATAGAAGATTGCTTCATTCAAATATTCGATGCATTCAGAGGTTTTCCCACATATAGTGCCGTAACGAAGTCATATTTCAAACTCACATTACCAGTTGACACCCCAGATCCAGTTCAAATAAATTTCCCGGTAAAAGTGGATTTTCCAGTTCAAGTCAATAAGGTGCCATTCAAAAATGACATCACGCTTTATTCGATTTTTTCAAGTTGGGTCCGTCCTATGTCACACTATGTCCGTTTTTTCGATTGGTCTATGGGAAATATGGGAAAAGCAAATTAAAGTAAAACAGTAGGGTTCGATCTATTTTTATTACGATTGTATTTATTGCACTATTTTACTCAGGTATTTCGATACCGTCGTTGTCCAGTTCTTCTATTTCATGCTACTCAGCGTCTTTTTTCCCCTTCACCATACGCAATAATAAGTAGTCAAGTGTTTTAGTCGGATTCAATGCCCTATTCGTTCTGCTTTTGTTTTCTTGCTGCCACGTGACTTCGAGTGTAACTTTTTGTGAGCTGCCAGGAACTGTTGAGACGCAAATTGTACACGTTCGTGAATCCAAGTTTCATTGCAGAGGCGGACATAGGCTGTCAAAAATGTGTTTTTTGTCGTCACTCATTTTTAATAAAACGCGAACGAGTAAAGGGGCAAATTGTTCAGTTTTGATTTTAGAGCAGAAGGTGCGTAAAGCAGACTCGATCCAAAAAGTCTTTCTTCCGGTAGAATTCTGAACAGAGAGCTTCTTTCAGCTTTTCGGACATGGACATTGAAGCAAGACTTATTCTTCTCTACCAACTTTTTAATACCAAAAGATCTTAGGTTGGAGCAAAGATTGGACGTCCGATTTCGTCGAATGTGGGTCAGCCCATGTCATAGTAGGTCAGATTTTTCCGAAACTGGGTACTGAGACTGGATAGAAGCGTGACGTCTTTTTGAATGACGCCTGAGCACAAGTCAGAGAGGTTATTTCACGCTAGAGGCGAGCATTTCTGTCTAATAGAAAATTCCAATGCGATGTATACATGCCGTTTTCGAGCTTCGAAGCAACTTGAATGGTTTGAGATGAGAAAGATGTTCCCGTTCTGCTTCAATCTGTTTTCAGACGTTTTGCTAAGCCCCGTTCAAACCCTAAGCGCCAGTTTACTTTCCCCTTTCAGTGGAATACTCACAGTTTAACAAATTTCCCTGTAACAAGCGATTTTGCAGGTCAAGACAAAAAACATTTACATACAGGTTTTCAAATGTTGTCTTTCAATTCAGTTTATAAGATATGTGGACGTGACTTTTAGTCCCGTTTTTCGAGCCTTTGATCAACTCGGCCGCTTCATTTGGGAAAGATGTTGCAATTTTATTCCAAACACAAGTTCAGATTCCACTGTCGTAGCAATTGCCCTGTTCTGATACCGAGTAGAGTATCAATAGGCTAGTCACATCCGATGTCAACCTTGCAAAAATTAGGACAAAAGCAAATAGAACGGGTTTCGATAGGGCTGTGTCTATCATCGCCCGAAACTCCCAAAAAATCCCACTGTAGGGTTTTGAGAAAATCGGGGAAAACCCAAAAAATTGAGGTTATGTGCTATCTTTTTGTTGTTGTTAAAGAAAAATCGGAGTTTTCCGAAAATTTTTTCGATTACTATTTTTCCCAAATCTAAGATAGTTCAAAGTTTCTAAAACACTTTACCTCATCAATTTTAGTCATTTTTTGGCTGAGATACGATTTTTCAAAGTCAAAATTTCATCGAAAAAAAGACCTCCGCGAAAATTTTTTTCGACTTTATACCGGTATATCGAAGAAACCTTGCTCCAAATTTGGAATCGAAAAGTCTCAAAAACAGCTTTGGAATATTCTAAACATTTCATATAAACATAATTAAATCAACGTCTGGCCTCAATTCGAGTGCGAATAGTTTCTCTTGGAGACTATTCGCAGTGTGAGCGAATAGTCTCCAAGAGAAACTATTCGCAGTGTGTGCGAATAGTCTCCAAGAGATACTATTCGCAGTGTGTGCGATTAGTCTCCAAGAGGTGCTATTCGCACTGTGTGCGAATAGTGTCGGCCTATATTTAATGACAACCAAACTCTAAAAAATGAACTCACACGCCGCCTACTTTCTACTTAAGAATTGTTTCGCCATTCCGAATCTGACCTACTTCCTTCGCACGTGTCCTTCGTGGAGATTCCCAGAGTTACTGTCCAGTTTCGATTCTGAAGTTCGTCGATGTCTCGAAAATATCTTGAACATTCAGCTCGAGGAACCACAATGGGTTCAAGCTAATTTACCGATAAGTCATAGAGGTTTCGGTGTCAGGCGCGCACAAGATATAAACATCTCAGCTTTCCTTACCTCGGCATTTGGTGCAAGAAATCTCGTCGATAGCATACCCAACTCTTCGGGCAAGGAGATATGGACGAGGCTTTAAACTCGTGGCAGACCTTCAACACATCTGGTATTCCCATGAATCCGTGTTCGCAGAGAGGACTTATCAAACATCAAAAGGATAATCGTCGACGAACTGCGCTTTGACACGCCTAATGACATCGCACGCTTCACCGCTCTTCAGGAGCCGGAATCAGGTATATGGCTGACTGCCCTCCCCGTAGCAAATAACGGCACACAATTGGATGACAACTCAATTAGGATCTGTATAGGTCTCCGTCTTGGAGCCAAAATATGTCATTCACACAAATGTCGATGCGGCGCTACAGTCTCACTCGATGGCACCCACGGCTTGAGTTGCAGCAAGAATGTAACGAAATACGCTCGCCACTCAGAAATCAATAACATCCTGCACCGTGCCATATCCTCCATCAACATCCCAACAGTGGAACCACGAGGCCTATCACGACGGCCTAACGTTAATTCCTTAGGCAAAAGGTGAAGCTCTTATTTGAGATGCAACAGTTTTAGACACATTGGCGAATTTTTACATCAGTAAAACCTCGGTTCGAGCCGGCGCTGCCGCTTAGCTAGGTAGCAAATTGAAACACAAAAATTAAGCCGAGTTGGAAGCCTCAAACTACATATTCGCTCCCGTCGCACCGGAATTACTCGGCCCATGTGCTAAGGAAGCGAAAGACTTCATTAACATCATCGGCTCGAAGCTCAACGATTTGACCCGAATAAAAACGGCGAATTATTATTTGCATCAGCGAATCTCACTCGCGATCCAGCGCTATAAGGCGTCGTGCATAATGGAAACAATTCCGGCAATTGCTTCATTGGACCAAATGTTCTACGTCTTATCTAAGCGACCTCTGATCGCGTAAATCAAATTGTTCAATGTTGAAAATTATTGTTGTTTGAATTAAAAAAAGTTTGTACATGTATGGTGGGCCACCTACTTTCGTTAGTAAAGTAAGGAACTTTTCCTTTTACGAAATGTCACAAGTCTAGGTGGGTAACCTTTTTTATTTATTCCAATGACTTTTCAAAATACAAAATATATAAACTAGAGCTAACGCTAGTATCACAAAAGTCTCTACTTTATCACAATTAAAATCAAAATCAAATTTCCACTGTTAGATTTTCAATCCAGTTTCGAGCTTTGTCCGTTAGTTCATGAATTTCGATAATATCACCATCGAATCGATGAATTGGACAAATATGGACGAAGTGATTCATTGTTTGCACTGCACCGCATTGGCATAACGGCGATTCAGCAATTTTCCACCTGTGTAGTAGAAATGCCACACATCCTTGGCCCGTTCTGATTCTGTTCAGTCTGACCCAAATTCGACGTGGAAGTTTGATTCCATTTACTTCAGCGGTAGCATCCAATACGAGTTGTTTGTTGTGAACTTCGGAATTATACCACCATTGCCTCCATCGGTCTTTCCAATTGTCCATGTTCGACGATGCTCTGAAGCAGGGCCTATTTTTGGAAATTTAAATTTCCAAAATTTCCAAATAATTTTTTGGAAATTTTTTGGAAATTTTTAGGAAATTTTGGAAATTTAAATTTCCAAAAATAGGCCCTGCTCTGAAGAAACACCAGAACGGTTTTCGAGATTTCAACCGCAATGTATTGGGTGCCGTTGCAATATCCTTGTGGATTGGGAGTTCTTCGTTCAGCCTTATCTTCTCGCATTCACGCAGCGCAGATTCTTCTCTCAAAATGAAAGCCGGGGCAATATTGCTCAGGACGTTCAGCCATTCTAATTCTGTTGATTGAAGTGAACCACAAATAATCCGAAGGGCGACGTTGACTTGTGTGTCGACCAATTTTACGTGGCAAGTATTCATCCACACTGGTGAGCAATAATCGGCAATTGACATAACCAGCGATTGAGTGGTAATTCGGAGCGTTTTGGCAGAACTGCCCCATGACCAGCCAGCCTGTTTCTGTACAATGTTGATTCGAGGTTTGAGTTTCTTCTTCGCGCTGGTCAAATGTGGCCGGTAAGTAAGACTTCGATCAAGGGTCACTCCGAGATATTTAGGGTTCTTGTCGTGTTTAATCCTTTTTCCATTAAATTTTATTCTCAGTTTCCGGTTGGCTTTTCGATTGTTCAAGTGAAAAACACATGACACGGTCTTGGAGGCATTCGGTTGCTAACGAAGCTAGGGAACTTTTCCTTTTACGAAATGTCACAAATCTAGGTGGTCTACGAAACTAGGAAATTTGCACTTTAATGAAACGTCACGAAAAGCTAGTTGGCTAACGAAGCTAGTGAGCGTTTCCTTTCACAAAATTTCACAAAAACTAGGTGGCTAACGAAGGGAACATTCGTCTAAGTGGGCAAATAGTCTCTTCTATCTATATATTCTTGGCTATTTGCAAATTGTGCAAATAGTCTCTTTCAAAGTAATATACACGTTTTTCACTCCATCATTGTCAGGATTCCCAGATTGAAATGCAGACCTCTGTTGCAATTTTTCTCCATAAAAATGCTCCAGACGACGATAAGATATTCCGTCGTTGCTTAGAACATTTTCATGTGGTAAAATTGCAAGAAACAAAGGCCTTTTTTGAGAGAAAGCACCTTAAAGAGCTTGTGACGTCACGCTCTGGGGTAGGGAGGACTCCAAAACTTGACGTTCCATAGAAACAACATTTTTCTTTTTTGGTGGGTCAAAAATTCTGTTAGAGGCCCGCTCATAAATTATGTAACGCTAAAATGCGCATGAAAAAGTTACGAGAACTTTAGACTTCTTTTGTATTCCAGCCTAAATTCCAGCGCAATGTTACAATGGAATTCGAAAGAAGCACAGAATGAATGCATCTATACATTGTTATGGCTTTAAACGGTAATGAAAGGTTCTCCTTCCTAACATATTTTACCCTGTAACTAAGGGTTTTAAACATTTTCATTGCAAACTATTCTCAAACAGTTTGAAGGTTTCTTTTCGAAGAAATTTCAAAGATTTTCTTCTCGATACAAAATCTTTCCGAAATGACTAATAAACGTATGAATTTTTCTTACACTTCTTAACATTCAAAAACGGACAGTTTTCATCGATTTAATCAAAACTCGATGATCTAGATTTCTTATCTTCCACTATTTCCACACCGGCTGTGAACTTTATGGCGCGTCTTTTTAATTCAAATTTACAAGTCAAATAACCAAAGAGCCGTTGAATACAAAACTTCAAATATTAACATTCGAAACATTTCAGCTTCACATTCGTAACGTTCAGCTTAAGTGAAAATCTATATTTTAAATCTTCGAATGTCCGCGGATGTTACGTTAAAACAATTAATGAAATTTCATTATCAGTCAAGGGACCTGACTCATCTAAGAGATGGGGCCTAGTG
>CM055406.1:121879368-121919344 GCA_029228625.1 Pseudolycoriella hygida
CAGTGGAAGAGGCGGCAAGGGCCAGTCGTCTGCGCTGGTCCGAGCACGTTCAAAGGATGGGTAATAACAGGCTACCGAAAAGGATCTTGGATGCACAAGTCCCGGGTGTTAGGCCAAGGGGTAGACCAAGGAGAAGGTTTATAGATTCAATTAAATAAGATTTAGAAGTTAGGGGACTTTCTCTGGGCGAACAAACCATCTCCTTGGCGGGCGATAGGAGGGCATGGAGGACGATAGTTCACCAATCTGGGGTTGCGACAGAAAGACCTCACACCGGAAGGTACTAAGGGTCTATAAAGTTTGATGATGATGATTAAACAATCTACGCAATAACAAACAAAAGTTAAATTTTTGGAGAGCAAAAACTGAAGGTACAGAAAAATTATTTCGTCGTTGGGTCCGGCATTTGTGACGCAATTTTGTTAACACAACGTAATTTTGTTTTAAAAAAAGCGCTGCAATTTTTTCAGGAAATTAAAACTTTGAACACATTCAAACATACTTCTGCGTATTATCAGCGACAGGGTCACCTCAAGCGATATCATTAATTTTGGAAGCGGACTTTCGGCTGCGTCACACTTTACCTTTTAAGAGGTTTTTGTTGTGATTTATATGACGTTTGATCATGGGCGCGCGGTAGCAATGAGCCCGTGACGCAAGTCCTACACGCCAAAAAATTCACAAGAATTTTTTTCGTAGACTAAGGAACATATATACAGGAACTTTTTGACTTCCCCCCGAGCGACGTACCCCCCGGAAAATATTTTTCCCGGATTCTACGCAAAATTTTAGGCCGAAGTGCCTTTTCACTCATTAAAATCGGTTCAGTCGTTCCGAAGATATGAATTAAACAATTTTGCTATTTTGTATGGAAATGGACGCAAATCGAATATTTCTAACTAGTCAATTTGGTAAACCTTTCTTTCTTTCTTTCTTTCTTTCTTTCTTTGTTTGTGGCAATTTTTGGCAGGATGACCCAGATCTCCTGAACGATGAGAGTTAGAAAATTGGTTCCAAAGGCGAAGTTGTAGAGAATTAAATTTAAGCGAACACGTGTTTCAGGGTTTTGGGGAAATATGGCCCAATCCTGGTATATGGCCACTTCCATAATTAGGCAGGATGAACCAAATCTCTCGAACTATGAGAGTTAGAAAGTTGGTTCCAAAGGTGGAGTTATAGAGAATTGAATTTAAGCGAATACGTGTTTCAGGATTTTGGGGAAATATGGCCCAATCCATAATTAGGCAGGATGATGCATAGCTCTAGAACTATAGTAGTTAGAAAGTTGCTTCTAAAGACAGAGTTGCAGAGAATTAAATTTTATCGGAAACATGTAAAGAAATAAAGAACAGTAAAAGTTCTAATGAATAATGAACCAATAATGACGCAAGTCTTTATGTCTGCTTACAAAAGTTGTGAAATTAGAAAAGGGAGACGCATTAAGCATCTAAAGTAAAACGATTTTCTTGCAGTTACAAAAGTTCTGAAATCAGAGAAAGGTGACGCATTCAGCTTCCAAACGAAAAGAAATTAAAGCGAAGTTGGAGCTTCTTAGGCTTATAGGATTTTTGTGGATTTCTCTAGCACTTTTCATCTTCCATCAGGTTTTTGACGATATATAAACTTACAAAAGTACTGATATCCGCAAAAAAAGCCTCTTACAGAGGAGGTGTGACGCAAGTCTTTAAGTCTGCTTACAAAAGCTGTGAAATCAGAAAAGTGTGACGCATTGATCATCTAAGGTAAAACAATTTTCTTCCAGTTACAAAAGTTATGAAATCAGAGGGGGGTGACGCATTAGGCTTCGATTCGCAAAGAAAATTTTTAAACAAAATTACGTTGAGTTCAAAAAATTGCGTCACAAATGCCAGAGCCACCAGCGGAATAATTTTTCAGAACTTTCAGTTTTTACACGCAAAAATTTAAATTTACCCTAAACGATGCAATAAGAAATAAAAGTCAAATTTTTGCAGCGTAAAAACTGAAAGTACAAAAAAATTGTTTCGTCGTTGGGTCTGGCATTTGTGACGCAATTTTTTGAACTCAACGTAATTTTGTTTAAAAATTTTCTTTGCGAATCGAAGCCTAATGCGTCACCCCCCTCTGATTTCATAACTTTTGTAACTGGAAGAAAATTACTCGTTTCATCATCCAACATAGTGAAGGGATTTTTTTTTGGCACCGGAATCGACCAGAGGAACTATTATTTAAATGGAATTGAAGCATTTTCCATATTCAGGTTCCAATATTTTATTATGCCCGCAGCGGTAGCGGATGATATCATTATTTTGGAAGGGGACTTATGGATTGGGGATTGGGTAGTTAGATAGGGTAGCATCTGAGTGTACATGAACGGAAGGCGGCCCGGGTCATGTATCTGGCACTGTCTAACTATCAAGTACTCTTTTTAAGTCCTAGTCTTAGTCCGCGGGTACTGATTCCTACGGAATTTGCTAAACTTAAGAGTGCTACCTGAAAGCCTGCCCACGGGCTGGATGGGAAACTGTGGAAGGTAGAGTGGGTTGAACGAGGGGCTAACAACCTCTCCTCGGAAAACAAGCCTAGTACAAGAATCACTGCAACAACAGCCTCGGATACCAACGGAATTACGAAGACGACCCAAGCAACGTTCAAAGGACTATGATCTTCATTTAGCGACATGGAATTTACGAACTCTTTACGCTCGAGGAGCGCTCCAAAACACAACAGCCGACCTAATTAAATACAAGATACACATTGCAGCAGTGCAGGAAACAAGATGGTTGGATAGTGGAATACACACGCTCCCCAATCACTCTTTCTATTTTAGCGGTTCGAACAATAAGGCACATGAATTTGGTACATGTTTCTTTGTAGACAGGAAGGTCGATCACACGGTAATTGGTTTCGTGCCTATTAGCAAGTTTATATGCACGCTTAGAATCAGGACAAAAACGCATAAAATTACGATGATAAATGTACATGCACCGACGGAGGACCAGGAAGATGATATCAAGGACAGCTTCTATAGCCAGTTGGAAAGCACGATCAACGCCATCCCGTCATCTGACGTGAAGATCACTTTGGGCGATTTTAATGCGCAGATAGGGAAGGAAGATTATTATAGAGAGATTGTGGGTTCACATAGCTTGCACTCCATCTGTAACGATAACGGCGTCAGAACGGTAAATTTTGCGGCATCTCACGGTATGACCATACGGAGTACTCAATTCCAGAGGAAAGACATATATAAAATAACCTGGAATTCGAATGATGGGATCACCAAGAATCAAATTGACCATGTGATGATCGAAGAAAAGTACAGGAATGGCATTTATGATGTTAGGAGCTACAGGGGAACGTTGCATGATTCCGATCATGCACTCGTGAAAATTAAACTGAGGTGTCAGTGGCCCAGGTGTCACAACAGAACGACGAATGCACGCCCCAAGTTCAACATAGACAGCCTCAAAAGCAGTGACGTAAAGACCCGTTTTGAAGCAGCAGTACAAAGCAAACTGATTGACGAACCACCCATTTTCGATCTTGACGATGCGATAAGAAAAACCAACGGTATCATTTGCAACGTGGCTAACGATGTCCTTGGGAGACCGACAGCTCGAAGATCGGAAGGATGGTTCGATGAAGAATGTGCGAATGCAGTATTTAAGAAAAAGGAAGCAAGAGTGAAGGCGCTGGGCAGAAATTCTAGATCAAACAGCGCAGCTCTAAAACTAGAGAATGTCAGAACGTACAGGCTGCTGAGGCGGGAGAAACGGGAACACCTTATCAAAGAAATCGAAACTTTGGAAGCGCACAACAGAAACGGAGATGTTCGTGACTTTTTCAAGTCTGTTAAAAAGAGTCGAAATGATTTCAAACCAATCTCAACGAAAATTCAGGACGAAAATGGTGGATTATTGAGCGATAATAGAGCAATATTGAAGAGGTGGACTGAGTACTTTACTACCCTGCTGAACCGACCCTAATTAGTGCAACACTCGACCCAACAATATCAGCGTGCCGAACCCGAGATCAAAGAACCCTCTTTTGAGGAAATGACAGCGGCAATGAACTCCTTGAAGGATTCGAAAGCTCCTGGTGAGGACAACATTTCAATCGAATTGATTAAAGCAGCCGGCGAACCCCTGTGGAGAAGGCTATACGAAATAGTGTTAATGGTGTGGAATGAGGAGGAGATGACCGAGCTTTGGAAAACAGGAGTCATGATACCGGTACACAAAAAGGGGAGCAAATTGATTTGTGAGAATTTTCGAGGCATTTGCCTTCTAAACTCAGCGTATAAAATTTTTGCGTCGATTCTGTACAATCGACTAGCAGTTTATGCAGAAGAAATAATTGGAGAGTATCAGGGTGGTTTTCGTGAGGGCAGGTCGACCATAGACCAAATATTCACCATAAGGCAGATAATGGAGAAAGCGTATGAATTCAATGTTACGATCCATCAGCTTTTTGTGGATTTTAAACAGGCTTATGATTCGCTCGACAGAAACGCTTTTTTTACCATATTGGAGGAGTTTGGAATACCAATGAAGCTGATAAGACTTTCAAAGGCGACGTTAACAGACACGAGATGCAAGATTTTGATACAAAACATGCTGTCTGACCCCTTCCCCATCAATACTGGATTTAGACAAGGAGACCGCTTATCTACTCTTTTCTTTAATTTTGCATTAGAGAAAGTAGCTAGAGCTCTGTCAATCAATTGGAATGGAACTATTTTCAATACATCCAAGCAATTGACAGCATTCGCGGACGATACCGACCTCTTGGGAAGAGGAACGATCAAGGTAAAGGAAAGTCTGGTGGAAATGGACGAGGAGGCCAAAAAAGTTGGATTGGTTATAAATGAAGACAAAACCAAATACATCGTACTCGACAGGAGTCACGGATCCAGGATCGGACAAAACATGACCATGAACGAGTACAACTTTGAAGTTGTACAATCTTTCAAATATCTTGGTTCCATCGTCAATGTCGCTAACGATATAGATGAAGAGCTGAAGACCCGAACGGTGCAAGCGAGTAGGTGCTATTATGCGTTGAAACATCTCTTCAGGAGCAATCTACTGAACACTGCCACGAAATATCGACTTTACAAAATTCTGGTCAGGAGCGTTGCAACTTACGCCAGCGAGACCTGGACCTTTACAGTAAACCAAGAAAACAGGCTGAGATGTTTTGAAAGGAAAATTCAACGCTCAATCTGTGGACCGGTCAAGGTGGGTGATGCGTGGCGAATCAGAACGAATAATGAGCTCATGGAAATTTTCGGTGCCGAAAACATTGTTGGTGTTATAAAATCAGCACGACTGAGATGGGCGGGTCATGTGATCCGCATGAACGATGACAGAGTGGCAAAGAAAGTTTTCGTGAGTCAATTTGATGGTGCACGACCCAGGGGGAGACCGAAGAAGAGATGGATTGACTGCGTGGAAGGAAACCTTCGTGAATTGGGGATTCGAAATTGGAAAGTTGTCGCCGAGGATCGTCACAGATGGCGTACTGCTGTTGTGGAGTCAGCCAAAACCCGCTTGGGTTAAAAACGGCTGTTAAGTAAGTAAGTAAGTAAGTAAGTACTTATGGATTGCGTCACTCTTTACCTTTTTAGAGGTTTTTGTATGTGTTCGTTATAATTTTTCATTTAAATTGTGCCCTACTCGGACATAGGCAAATTATGAGTGAATCTGCAGATTCTTCTTCTTCTTTATATTGTAAATTTTTTAAAAACATGACTGTATGACTAAAGTGACCCTTAATTGTGGCATTAATTTTCCATTACCAGACGAACGTCTGGGTCTCAAGATTTTATTTCGCACTTTCCACTGTAATAAAGTCACTTCCACTGTAACATTATTCCCGTTTAAAACAGCGCTTATGAGCTGTGCGGACTTATTCAGCAATAAACGTATTAAGGATAGTGCGTTTAAATTAAAAATACATAACAGTCATTATTCCTGTTGATAGTCCACCAATTTATTTATTACATTGAGGAAAGGTTAACATTATGTGTTTTTTATGGTGTGTGGAGTAATTTATGGGGATTCATGTTCCATTCACAAAAGTTTATTGTGAAAAAATGGTAATACTCCAGATACAAAATTTGTACACTTGCGTGACTCTTATAATTAAAATATTGTATCGAAGTTAGCCGTGTATTAAATTTTAAATTTACGCAGATACCAAAAATACCGGCATAGAGTGCTAATATATAAGAAATTGAATTTCATGAAATTTGCCCGATTTCAAAGTTCATTGAAAACACTGTTTTGCCGTTTGATAGAAAAAAGGCATTGTTTTTATGGGTTGTTTACGCTGAAGACACCACCCGCCCACTTGTTTATCATATACGAAAGAAAACATGCAAAATTTTTAATTAACTTCCGGTTAGGTTGTTACAATCGAACGATTTTATGACCATTTTGAGTAAACTGTTGAGTTTTTTTTTTTTTATTATTATATCAACAGCTTACAAACCAACTTATAAATGAGATGTGAATTAAACAAATTAAAATCAGAAAGTGAATGATTAAGTGAATGAGAGAGTGAATGGTTAAATGAATGAGAAAGTGAATGATTAAGTGGATGAGAGAGTGAATGATTAAGTGAATGAGAGAGTGGATGAGTAAGTGAATGAGTGAATGTGAGACAAAATACCTAAAATGAATAACAATAGAGTTAGGAACTAAATGATAAGCATAAGATTAGAATTTAAAAATTAGAGTTGAGAGAAGTGTAGCAAGCGAAATAAAAAGTACAAAAAAAAAAACAAATAAATCGCATGAAACGGTGAAAGCAGTAGTGAACCAAGACAACGCTCGAGTCCTTCAGAAACCAAATCACAGCTGAGACTCAACGAAGGCTGAATGAGCGGTTGATGACAAACGAACACGTTCACGAAACACTTTCCTAGTACACGAATTGTCAAGCATAAAAGCGAACCTGTTGAATTCGATCGATATATTGTTGACGGGTTCATAATAGCCATATGCGGTAGGGTGCCTTCTTATCAACAAATAATCAGGGTATCGTAGCACTCGCACAGGAGTCTTAACAACGAACAAGTCTCTGAGATCAGGGGCATCTACATATCCGCGCAAAAGATCATAGGCGAAAAAGGCGCATGTATTAATGCGTCTCCTGGCCAGAGTTTCAATACCAACAGTGGCACATCTACTCAAATAAGGTGGTAGCCGATAGTTAGAATCTCTTTTTACTGACCTACGTAGAGCGTATATTAAAAACTGTTTCTGAACAGATTCGATTTTAGCTACGTATGTGGAGCAGTAGGGGAACCAAACCGTAGAGGCATACTCAAGATGTGATCTGACGTGAGCAAAGAATATGCTTTTAAGTGAACGAACGTCGCGAAATTCGTAGCAAACACGTTTCATGAAACCTAGCATGGAAAACGACTTAAAAACTATGAAATCAATGTGGTATTTGAAGCTCAAGCTTTCATCCAAATAAACACCAAGGTCACGGATCCGTTTGACGCGATCCAAGGGGGTACCATCAATAGTGTAATCGTAAATGATAGGTCTTTTTATACGATAAAAAGATATCACTGAGCATTTTCCCACGTTCAGATCCAGACAGTTGTACTGTTTGCTGCCACACGTGTTTCATTACTCGATACATCGTAATTGTTGCAATTAAATATTGAAATTAATTAAACAGAATTGGACACGGCGGTCCACCCACACAATGTTTACTCCATCGCCCATCACCATGTCAAAGTTTTATCAAACACGAAACCGAAGAAATTATTATGTTGGGTGGTGATAACTTGGGTCTCGATGATTGATATTAATATTTTAATAACGTGGATAGCTGAAATATGTATGTATGTACCTAACGAGCCATGTATATGACGAGTTTATTGGCAAATTTCAGTGCACTAGCGGGAATCAGTTAGAAACAAATTCTCAGAATCTTCAAATTATTTATGCAATCGAAATTCAATATTTTATTTTTCACATCAATCATTGTATCGCATCACATTCCACCACCGGCGCACCAAGTCTCTCTCATTTATTACAGCAAAAGACTTCGAATGTAATGCACGTGGTACGGGAATGGAAGTTGGGAGATTTTTGGTATATTTTTGGATTTCCTTATTTTGCGTGTAGAGTTGTATGTGTCTTACCAATTTCCAGCTTTTGTATTAGCGCCCTTTGGTCGTTCTTTTCAGATTTCACGTCTAAATACTTGTTATCCTGTTATGTTGTTAAAGTATAACCAAAAGCTTCGGTCCATATTCGGGCGTAATTCTGTCTGTCTGGTTGTATTTTAACAGCACATCAGATTTTACCATCGACTTTCAACGCTTATTGTAAAATAACCATTTATTCCTTTAAGTCCATTAAGTTTTGCGAAAAATGTACATTTCTTGTTCTCACATAGCACAAGGCATGACCCTCGTGAATGGAGGTTTTTTTTAGCATAATGTTGAATCAAGTGCATCACTCTTTACGTAAAACTACATTCACTCTATCTACAGATTATTATTTTGTTCTACTTAAGTGCTTTCTGTTTTTATTGAATCATGCCCGTAGCGGTAGCGGAGGGCGTGAAGCAGTCCCCACACCCCAAAAAAGAAGGGGGTTTCCCACTCTAAAACATTTAAAAAAACTATGTCGCAGCAGCTTTCCAACTAGCCCTAGACTCATCAAAATCGGTTGAAAATTGGCTGAGATATCGAGGTTTGAAAATGACATTTTTGTATGGACAATCAATTTTTCTATTCTTTTCATCATGATTATGAAAACTTTTTTTCTGATCTGACGGTTTCTATGTTCTATCTATCTATGTTATATCTATGATCGAGAACTAGACAGCCGATCTTCTTGAAATTTTCAGGGAACGTCAACCTCGGCCCCAAATGAAAAATTTCATATGTCGCTTTTCCGGGAAAATTCTGGAAAAGCCGTGGCATGTGGAAAAGTGGTCAATTTTGAGGGTTTTTTAGGTAATGCGCGGAGTTTTCGAATTTTAGCTCCGGAGTGACAATAGCTATGATTGTGGTTTTCTTCGGAAAGTTAGGTAGAGTTTGATCAGGAAATTTTTTGATGGTCTTACAAACGGCTGCCAGCAGTCAACCGCCCATCTTAAATTTTCCCAAGCAATAAATTAGGTTTTTTTTTGGTTTTCGAATTTTAGCTTCGGAATGACAATACTTAGAGAGTTGGTTTCTTCTAGAAAGTTATAGAGTTTGGTCAGGAGAATTTTTTTGTATCTTAAGAAAATGGCTGCCAGCTGTCATAGCGGCACCATCTTGGATTTTCGTTTATGCTTTTTCGGTTTTCGAATTTTAGCTCCGGAATCTTGGATATTTTGCTAAATTCTGAATAAGAATACCTAGACAGTTGGTTTGTTCAGGAAAGTTATATGAACCACTGAGAAGAATTGGTGACACGAAGTGTTCCGAAGGTAGCAGAAGGTGACACGAAGTGTTCCGACGGTAACTGAAGGTGACACGAAGTGTTCCGAAGGCAGCCGAAGGTGACACGAAGTGTTTCGAAGGTAGCCGGAGGGGACACCAAGTGTTCCGAAGGTATTAGAAGGTAACACGAAGTGTTCCGAAGGCAGACGAAGGTGACACAAAGTATTATGAAAGTAGCCGAAGGTGATACGATGTGTTCCGATAGTAGCCGAAGGTGTTGGTAAACAATTTATTTCGGAAAGAAAATTTTTTTCGGAGGCAAATTTTTTTGGAGAATTTTTCGGAGAATTTTTTTGGAGAAATTTTTTTTTCGAAGAAAATTTTTTGTAAGGAAAAATGTTTTGAGAAAAAGTTGATTTTGGAGAGAAATTTTTCTTGGAAAATTTTTTTTCGGATAAAATTTTTTTTTTAAAAGAAAATTTTTTTTTGAAAAACTATTTTTTCTGAAAATTTTTTCGATAATGTTTTTTTTTTCTAAGAAAATTTTCTTTTCTGAGAAATATTTTTTTCGGAAAATTTTTTTATCAAAAAATAGAAATAGAAAACTGAAAACTTCCAAAACGGCTGATATCACAACAAAAACCTCTTTAAAGGTAGAGTGTGACCCACTCCGTAAGTCTGCTTCCAAAATTAATGCTATCGCTTGAGGTGACGCTATCGCTGATAATACGAAAAAACTTGTTTGAATGAAACCTTGTGGTCAAAGTTTTAATTTCCTGAAAAAATTACAGCGCTTTTTTTAAGACAAAATTACGTTGTGTTAAAAAAATTGCGTCACAAATGCCAGACCCACCAGCGAAATAATTTTTCAACACTTTCAGTTTTTGCGCTGCAAAAATTTGACTTTTGTTTCTTATTGCGTGGATTGTTCAAGGTAGATTTAAATTTTTGCGTGTAAAAACTAAAAGTGTTGAAAATTATTCCGCTGGTGGGCCCGGCATTTGTGACGCAATTTTTTTAACACAACGTAATTTTGTCTTAAAAAAAGCGCTGTAATTTTTTCAGGAAATTAAAACTTTGACCACAAGGTTCCATTCAAACAAATTTTTGTGTATTATCAGCGATAGAGTCAGCTCAAGCGAAATCATTAATTTTGGAAGCGGACTTACGGACTGCGTCACACTTTACTTTAAAGGGATTTTTGTTGTGATTAAGTTAAGTTGCTTAAGAATGAGTTCGCACGAACGAAGTTCAAATAGCCTTTGCAGATAGGGGAAGCTAGTTTTGATAACTGTATGAGGTCCGCAGCACATTTATTTATAAGGCTTGTGTTCTAAAAATGGAGCGCTCCTCAATTTTTAAGTAATCTAGGTAAAGTCCCGACTAACGAGTAACATCGTAAAGTTCACTCTAGCTTAATAGTTGCAGTGTGTTTGGTGACTGCAACGATGTACTGTACACAATGAATGATTCGTATGTAGTAATTGCAAGCCGGTTATCGGTTAAACGGTTAGCCGGTTAATCGAGCAATTTTGTAATCGATTAACCGACGATTCAAAACCGATTGACTGGTTAAGCGAACGTTGGAATATACAGATCGTCGTTACTTTCGAAATTTCACAGGAGAAATCAATTTTGCTGATTAGCTAGTTAAGTTTATTGGTTCTCCATTGTTACATAAATATTATTTACATGCGACGGGGCCGAAAATGAGGGCATTTTTTGAATTTTTTTGGTATTTCGCCCCTTTGCATGTAAAGTTGTATGTGTACCTCTTTTGGACGATTGTTTTTAGGCACTTTCGCTTGTAGACCTCACTTCGTTCGGTCTACAACTCGCGAAATTGCCTAAAATCAATCGTCCAAAACAGGTACACAAATAACTATTATAAATCAATGAATCTTGCAACTAAGCCTCATGGCCGGGCCTCTTTTGCAACCAAATAATTTTCATTACATCGAATACGAAACTTGTATATTTCTCTTCCCAAATGAGACGCGAAAATTAAAAAATGCAACTCTCAGTAGGCATCAGAATGCTATGGGAACCGAAAGTATTTTCGGCCCTCTAAACAGAGGGACGAAAATTTTTTCGGTTCTCTAAACAGAGGTGCGAAAATAACTGACACAACAAAAACACTTCGACACTTCATTGAGTTTACTTCGATCAAAGTGTAACAAATCTGTGCGCCGGTGCTACCAAGATTTTTTATGTGGAATTAAACATGATATTGTTGAAGAAGGAAATGTTATTTTTTTTTTAATTAGTTTTGTCTTTCTAGTTTTGTAAGGAAAAACTGCAATATTCTCGTAGTTCTTGTTATGTGAATCACTTAGTTTTGGATGTGTATCATGAGTTTTGGATGTGGATCATTTCGCATGAGAATCACAATGGTTATTTGTGTACATGCTATGGACGATTGATTTTAGGCAATTTCGCGAACTAAGCAGGTGCACAATGCACATACAACTTTTCATGAATTGGGCATAAATTACAGATTTTTTCTTGTAATTTAGGCGCCCGGCATGAAAAACATCATATTTTTAATTTCTACATGCTGTTGCTGCTATTACTGCAGTGATGTGATCAGTGATCATAAAAATTCCAATGAATAAATTATTGACCTTAGTTGAATTGATTAATGAGTAAGCCTTCGTTTCGAGTTGCATTTTTTAATTTTCGCGTCTATTTGGGATTCGAAAATTACAAGATTCGTTTTCGTTGTAATGAAAAGTTGTGTGAATCACATGTGACGACGTAAAAAATTTCAACCTGTGCGATTGCCGCCCTTGCCTTCGGCGCGGGCTGCAAATTTCGCACACGGTTGAAATTTTTCACTTTCGTCCCTTGTGATCCAAATAACTATACAATTCTTTGAAAAATTTTAGCATCTTGTTGATTTTGATGTTTTTTAAGTCTCCAACTGTTACCGCTTGCATGTAGAAATGTTTGTCTCGCAACAGACGGGCAGGATGTCATAAGATATAGTGGAGTTTCGACTTCTTCTTGACATCTTTCACACGTGTCTAAGTCAGAGATTCCCATTTTGTGCAGGTGTCCATTTAGTGTCCAGTGTAATGTGATGACGTCAATAAGTAGTCTTAGGTCCTCTCTGGGTCTACTTAGCAGGTACTTGGAATTCCATTTACTACGGCCATCAATAATGGTTCTCCAGAGAAGATCATGTTTATTCTTGAAGATTTCTCTTATCGAATTTCTTTGAGTGCTGTAAGACAGCCCTAAAGAGGGATTTGGCCCATGAAAAAGGGTTTTGCAGCCTAATTTAGCGAGTTGATCAGCTGCCTCGTTTCCTTTAATGCCGCAATGTCCTGGTACCCAGATCAGGTTCACCTTATTGTTCATTGATAGTGCGTCTAGCATTTGATAGTATTCTGCCGAGCAGAGCCATCTCATTGCTTTAAGACTGGACTGACTCTCCGAGTGGATGTCTATAACTTTCCCTCGGGTCTTGCTTATCGTAAGGATTTTGCATGCTTCACTTATAGCGCATGTTTCAGCTTGCTTAAATGTCGCATATCTGTCTAGGGATAGCGATACCTTGATTTCGGGATTAGTGGAGTAAATCCCTATTCTACTCCCTTCGTTCGTTTTCGAAACATCTGTAATAATAATAATAATAATATTCGAAACATCTGTATATATGTTGAAATCTGCATCTTCGAGGATGTTACTGCCTTGAAGAATTTCTTCATGTGGTATGATAACCTTAAATTTCTTATTAAAGAAGTATATGGGGATGCATTTATCCGTATGCATTAAGAGTTCAGGGATTACTTTTGAGTTCTTGATCAGAATTTTCGCATGACCATACTCTGAATTTTGCCAGCAGTTAACATTGGTCAATCTTATAGCCGTGATTAGGGCTTCTTGCTCTCCGTATAGATCCACTGGAAGAGTATCTGTAAGAATTTTTAGTGCTCTGGTCGGAGTTGATTACATGGTTCCTGTAATCCCCAACAGGATCATCCTTTGGACGTGTTCGATTTCGGATTTATTCTTCTTCACTTTTAACCTATGGTACCATAAGTGGCTTCCATAAAACAATATCGGTTTGATAATCGCAGTGTATAGCCAGTGGACTACTTTAGGTCTTAAGCCCCAAGTCTTACCAAAGCTACTCTGCATTGCCAGAATATTTTCGTGGCTTTCTTTACTCTTTCTTCAATATGTCTTGTAAAGTTCAGCCTTTTGTCAAGTATGATTCCCAAGAATTTCGCTTCATCAGATAACTTCAGCTATGTACACCGTTTAGCTTCGGTCCTTTATAACCCGATAATTTCTTCTTATACCTATTTCGTTTTGCTTGGGTTCACAGTTTTTTTTTATTAAAAACAGCCATCTTAACTGAGTAAGAATCGCACGGGGACCTCCGTTCGGGCCCATTGTGCTAGCTGTGTGGTTAACCCATTGCTGTTACTTCAAATCTTTTCGTACTAGCGATGAAGTTGAGGATGTGCTTTGGTTCCAAGTATTTGATCATGTCGTATTTGAAGGTATATCCTCCCAGATGTATTCTTCTGCTTGAGATGAAGGGCGGGCAATAGCATAGGTAATGTTCGGCTGTATCTGTGTGGTGTCCACACAGATCGCAGCCTGGATCCGTTCGTTTTCCGATTATGGTAAGGTGCCTGTTAAATCCATAATGTCCAGTAGTCACCCCGGTGAAAATTTTTAATCTTGTGCGGCTGATATTTAGGAGAAATTTTGTATTCTTACTGCTTATCCTTAGACAGTTCTTTGCCTGCCGGCATTTGGGGATTTTGAGCCAGTAGTTACCAAAATTCTTAGTTTTTATTGTGTTAGCAATACTTCTTGAGTGCGAGTGTGGAGTACCCATTGATGGTTCCGGTCCAATTAGCTGGTTTAGCGCGCCTTTCCTGGCTAGTTCGTCAGCTTTTTCATTGCCTTCGATTCCTTCGTGCCCTGGAACCCACATCAATTTGATTCTATGAGTTGACGTCAATCTATCGAATTTTTCCGGACAATCCAAGGTTAATGCTGATTTGAAGCAGTTTGATGCTACCGCCTTAATCCCCGCTTGGCTGTCTGTGCATATCGTTACCTCTTGTGCGCCTGGTATGGAATCAAAGATGGAGTGGCAGCTTTCTATGATTGCTCTGATTTCAGCTAAGAAGATCGATGAGTATGCTCCTAGCGGGATTGATTTCTCAATCTCTGGGTTTTCACAGTAAACGCCTGCTCCCGCTCCTTCATTAATCAAAGAGCCGTCTGTATATTATACAATACCTCTCGGTTTTATGCTGCCTCCTAGCCATTCTACATTTTCTGGAATACTAATGTTGAATTTTCTGTCAAATTTGTAGGTTTTTATTATTTTGTCTGAAGGCATGTCAAGCGACGGCTCCGCTTTCAGTGTTGAGAACCATATTTTGGAATGCTCAGTTTCTCTTATATTACACTGCTTAGATAGTCTGCTGAGTGTGTTAATCGCCTCTGTTTCTATGAGAATGTGGAGCGGAGTCAAGTTCAACATTACCTCCATAGGTGCTGTAGGAGTCTACTTCCAGCATCCTGTTATGGCCTTGCAGGCCATCCTTTGGAATTTCTCGAGCTTGATTTGAACTTGTCTGTTCTTGCATATATGGTTCCAGATAAAGGACGCATAGGTAAGGATAGGTCTAATGATGGTTGTGTAGAACAACACTTTAGGGGAGAGACCCCAACTTTTACCATACGCTCTTCTGCATTGCCACAAAGCGATAGTAGCTTTTTGCAGCCGCTCGTCTAGGTTCTCGTTCCAATACAGCCTGCTATCCAGGATAATGCCTAAGTATTTTAGTATGTGAACAAATTTGATGGGAGTCCCTTTTATTACTGGGATTTTGATTCCTTCAAGTTTATTCTTCCTTGTGAATAATATCATTTTCGTCTTAGTTGATTGATAATTCGTTCCTGTCGCACCATGCACTGACTAGATTTAGCACCGTTTGAAGAAGCTCGCAGAGAGTGTTTACAAATTTTCCTCTCAGTAGTGTGGCGAGATCGTCTGAGGAACCCTCCGTTTGGAAGTTTCTGTCGTTCAGCATTGTAATTAGTTCATTTACCACAAGACACCACAGCAATGGCGGTAAGACCCCGCCTTGTGGGCAACCCTTCGAAACAGCTGCAGTTATATGTGAAGTTCCACAGTTTACAAATATTAGCCTGCTGTGCAGCATTGCCTGAATCCAACTTGTTATTCCTGGATCTATACCATGCCTTATTCATGCGTTTTTTATGGCCAAATAAGTGAGGTGATTAAATGCTCCCGATATGTCCATAAAGCATCCTAAAGCATATTTTTCCTGTGATAGCGACAATTCTATGTTTTGAACTATATTTTGTAGTGCATTTCCTGTCGATTTGCCACATTGGTATGCATGCTGTTTGGCGTGTATTTTGATATGCCTCAGTGGTACGTCTCTGAGATATCTATCGACTAATTTTTCGAGAGTCTTTAACATAAAAGATGTCAGACTAATAGGCCTGTAATTTTCCGCCAGAGAATAGTTGGTTTTGCCTGGTTTTAATATGAAAATCACCTTACCGTACCTCCAGCTTTTTGCTATGTGTTTTAGTTCTAAAGATGCTCTCAATATCTACACATTGTCGTTAGAACCTCGTCCGGTTTGGCCTGTAGCATGGCTGGAAATATGCCGTCCGGTCCTGGTGATTTCAATGGCACAAAAGAGTTTAAAGCCCATTTTATTTTGTCAACAGTTGCAGTTTTAGCTATTAAGTTCACGTTTGGAGCCCCTTCAAAAGAGAATAGTTTCTTGTTATGATCCTCTATGGACATTGACACACAGTTTGGAAAGTGGGTGTCTAGAAGATGTGTATAAGTTTCCTCTTGATTTTTGGTATATTCTCCATTGGGTAATATCAAAGAGCCCACAGCCTGGGGCGGGTCCTTAGATATGACTTTATACATCTTGGATGCGTCATGAACCTTGCTTATTTCGTTACATTGGTGCCTCCAGCCTAATCTCTCTCTTTGTCTTAAGTTGCGGTTATAAATACCAAGCTCCTTGTAGTACTCTTCCCATCCACCCGTTCGTTTCCCTTTGTTAAAGAGGGTTCACAGTTAATCCGTTTTCAGTGTACCATTTCCCTACGATGGTTAGAGCGGAGTTCATTACTGAGCTCAACGTACTTTCGAATTTATCTATGATTAATATTACCAAATCGTCAGCAAATGCTTCTGCGTTATAGCCGTTATCATTTAGTTTCCTTAAGAGACCGTTTATCACCATATTCCAGAGAATAGGCGACAGGACACCTCCCTGTGGGCAACCTTTTACTGCAACTCCTTTTTTACTCGTGTTGATAAAGCTGGCTTTGATTAATCTGCTGTTCAGCATCGAGTCAATCCACTTGATTACAGTACCGTCAACATTAAAGTGCTTTGCAGCTTTTCTGATAGATTCATAGCTTATTTGATTGAATGCACCAACAATGTCAAGAAAAGCTCCCAGAGCTTGTTCTCTTACTGCTTTTTCAATCTTACTCATTAATTACTCATAATTACTTACTTACTCATTACTTACACATATATGCATGTTGTTTACTATGGAGTGGTTTCACTTTCAGAGGTTCGTCTCTGATATATCTATCTATTACTCTTTCCATAATTTTGAGAAGAATTGAGGTTAGACCTGTACGAGTCAGCTTCGGCGTTAACCTGGTTTCGGAATAAAAGCAACTTTCGTTTCCTGCCAGGCTTTTGCTGATTGTCAGAAGAAAGGACAACTTCGACTGACTACTTTTATTCAGCAGAGCCTTTTGTTAGCTTCTTGGTATGGAAGAATTTTAAAAGCCCTTCATTGTGTCTTTTATATTTAAAAAATTGAAGATATTTCGCTTCCGATCCATTAAAACCCAATGCCAATACCATTGGCACCAACCCAAAATAAAAAATTTTAAATTGAAGTATTCGCATCCTCGTGTGGTAGAATTCATTAGTTTCAGTTTATCTAGTTTAAATATTGCTTCAACAAAGACTATGATTGATTGGGTGGTCAATTATACTCATTAATTCTCAAGTTATTATGAGTATTAATGAAGCGAATTAGCCTGGATTTGGACACTTTATATACTCATATAACTTAAGCCGTTTCGAACAGTTGTTCAATCCGGTGGTGACATCGAATCACATGAAATTGATCCACTTTATATATTCATTGAAATTGTTATTTACACAACAAGGGAGCGCGCCTAGAGTTGTATATTAAGTTTCTCATACTTTTCCCTAAGGCAGAAAGTAAAAAAATGTAACCCCAAGTGATGAAAAGTAAGATTTTCATCTGCAGTGATTACATTTTTACTTTTTGTCCGCGTATGAAGCATGAAAAAATAGTGTAGTTACGAACGTACGTCCCCAACAATTTCCAATGCCAAAATGAATTTGTATTTTCGGCATCTGAAATTGTCGATCAATTGAAACCGATGAAATTTTGGTTACGACGGCATAACGCTCTAATTGTAAAGGACTTTAAGAATTGATTTTTATTTTATTTTTTGTTTCGGTTAACCGGTTATTTCGCGTCCGGTTAACCGTAACCGCGTTTAATGATTTCCCGGTTAATTGCAATCACTATTCGTATGGCAACCCAAATACGATGAATTTGTGTACATCCTGCCTACATTTAGGCGAGATGTTTTACGCACCTATCTTTATCAGAGAGTATTTGCCTCATACAGTTGGAATGTAATGTAATGTAAGGAACGTTATTTGCATCTTTTTTACTGTTACTACATGGTCTTTAAAAATTGAGACAAAACATACCGTTCCTTACATTACAACACATGTACTTTATAAACTTTGATGAATTGATTGCGTTCATCAATGTTTTCAATAGAAAATTGGTAACTTTTTTGTAATAGTGAACGAAAATACATTTGTGTAACACTAAGTTTCTAAAACATTTACATTATTTTGCATTCAGGCTGAACTTGTTATTGGCCGTAAAAGGCTGTAAGTTAGCTGTTAAAAGAAAAACAAACTTGCCCCTAACATACTGATACTGAGGTATGTAAGTTAACCACATGGTATGTAGTTAACTTCTCATATGTTAACATAAACAAACAAATGGCGAGTCGATTTGCAACGCTTTATATTGCTCGATATTTGAAAATTTTTATCGTGCAATTTTAAATAAATAAAGCGATGCAAATCGACTCGCCATTTGTTTGTTTTTGATTATATTGCACCGTGTTTCCGCGATCCGATTTCCCTTTCCATTTTAGATAGATATGGAAAAATGTAGTAAAATCATGGGCGCGCGGTAGCAATGCGGACGTGACGCAAGTCCACATACGAGCAAAAAATTAAGAAAAATTATGGGTTCCGTATATGAACAATCTTCGGTAAAACTGGGACTAGCGACTTCTTACTGCAAAAAAAGAAGTTCTTTCGTAGACTGCGGAACCATAATGCAGTTTTGACTTCTCCCTCTCGTGACGTACCACCCGGAAAATATTTTTTCCCGATTCTACGGAATATTCTAAGGCGAAGTGTATTTTCACTCCTCAAAATCGGTTTAGTGGATCCGGCGATATGACCTTTAGAAAATGATCATTTGCAATACAAAAGTGCATTTTCACCGAAGCCAATGTTAATGAAAACATATAAAGGGACCTGTACGTATCTGAATAGATGTGGCAAACGGAGTTGAAGTTACGAAAAGACTCGAACGTATTTAAGTCAATATTGCCGTAACTCTTAAGTCTATGAAATTACGTCCACATTAAATTGTATTGGAAATTGTCGAGAGGGCAATATTGAAAAACCCGTCCGAAGAAATGGTGTACAAAAGGCCTTCCGAAAGTAGAAAATTGACACGCAAATAGACAAAATTGTTCACCTCAATTTTTTCTACAACATAGAAAAAAACCATTTTTTTAATGAAGCAACTTTGAACGCTCTTAAACTGAAGCATCCCCCACACCCTGAGCCATCATTTTTTCCGGAATCTTCATTAGAAATACTACAGGTCACACCAACGGAAGAAGAAGTCAATATTTCGATAACATCATTCAGAAAAGGTACTGCAGGTGGTCTAGATAGTTTAAGGCCACAAATCTTGAAAGATTTGTTGTATGTTCAAAACGGCGATACTGGCAGTAAACTGTTAAAAGCATTGACTTCATTGACAACGATAATACTGAAAGGGGACGTTCCAACATCCGTGTGTCCGTACGTATATGGCGCATCTTTGACAGCCTTACAGAAAAAATGTGGTGGAATTAGACCAATTGCTGTTGGAAATACTTGGAGACGGATTGCAGCAAAAATCGTATGCCGTAAAGTGGCTTCAGCACTGTCAAATTTGCTTCTGCCTCATCAATTGGGAGTAAGAGTAAAGAACGGTGCAGAAGCCGGTGCACACGCAGCACGTATATATTACAATTCAAAACATTCTTCTACTCGAGTATTTACTAAAATCGACGTGAAGAACGCATTTAACGAATTGAGAAGAGATGTTATGCTGCATAAAGTGAAATCAAAGTTCCCAGAAATTTACAATTTCGTGGCGCAATGCTATCGTCATCCAACCAACGTATATTACAGAGAACACGTCATCTTATCGCAGACAGGAGTACAGCAAGGCGATCCTTTGGGTCCAGCCTTATTTTGCCTTGTTCTTCACGACATCGTCTCTTCACTACAAGATCTTGATCTGAATATTTGGTATTTTGACGATGGAACAATTGCCGGCACACCCGATTGCGTTTCTAAAGCACTGAAACAGATTATTGAAAAAGCAAAAGGAATTGGCCTTCAATTGAATCATGCAAAATGCGAAATGTCTGTTTTATCAGCATCATCAGAACAATCGAAAAATGCACTCTACGACCACTTCAACTCGATAGCAAATGGGATTCAGATTATGCAGAGTGAAAATGAATTTTTGTTGGGAAGTCCCCTTACTAAAGCGGCGTCATCTATATGTATGCAAAAGAAAACAACTGAATTGATGAATTTGACTGAGAAGTTGAAGAATATCAGCATACACAGCGCATATTATCTCTTACGCTTATCTGTGACTACACCTCGTCTCATTTTCTTTTTGCGTGGAGCACCATTGTGGAAAAATTCATCTGACCTGTTACATTACGATGAAACAATGAAAGCATCGATCGAATCGTTGCTCAATGTGCAATTCACTGAATCGGCTTGGATCGAATTATCATTATCCATCAAAAAAGGAGGCAGTGGAATACGACACGCATCAGACATAGCACTACCATGTTTTCTGTCATCTGTGTACAATGTTTCCGCCTTGTTAGATCAACTGTTACCTGAAACTTACCGACAGGACGATTTGGCAAGAGTTGAAGCAGAACAACATTGGAGTCATAAATTTGGAGAGCTACCGGATGTATGTTTGCGTCAATATCAAAGTCAATGGGAGTGTATTGAAATAACCGAAAAATTAACGAATATTACAAAATCCTTGACTGACACTGCTGATAAAGCCCGATTTTTATCAAATTCATCGGAACAGACAGGTGTTTGGTTACAAGCCCTTCCTTCTCCTCAACTAGGAACACACTTGAACAACGACGAGTTCCGAGTTTCTTTCACATTACGCTTTGGTCTGCCCATTGTACAACCTCACAAATGCATCTGCGGAAGTAAAGTTGACAAATTTGGAAGACATGGTCTGTCGTGCAGTAAAGCAGCGGGCACTAGCTCACGACATGAAGCTATCAACAACCTCATACAAAATCGGCTGAAATACCATGTACTCGTGAACCACCTGGTTGTTCAGGACCAGATGGGAAGAAACCAGATGGTCTCAGTCTTATACCGTGGGCTAGAGGAAAATCACTACTGTGGGATTTTACGTGCCGTGACACTTTTGCACAAACATACGTAAATCGAACATCACGTGAGTTAGGCTGGGCAGCGAAACAGGCTGAAAATCACAAGATAAATAAATATATCATCTAAGAGAACAATTCATCTTCGTGCCTGTGGCATCAGAAACATCTGGTGTTTTTGGAATGATGGGCTATAAATTATTGAAAGAAATTGGTAGAAAAATTTCTGATATAACCAAAGAAAAACGAGCCACATCCTACCTCTTCCAAAGAATTGGTATCGCAATTCAACGCGGTAATGTCGCTTCCATTTTAGGAACAATTCCACCATCGAAAAATTTAGCAGAATTATTTTATTTGTAAATTATATTTAATAAATGGTAAAAATTTTTTTATCTAGGGCCGACCTTAAGACCGACCAAGGGTCTTCAGAAGAGGCCTCGGACAAGTACTTACATAGACAAAAATATTTCCCTCCATTTTCTCTACGACTTAGTGATAAACCATTTTTTCGTCTAGGCCAGACCTTAAGACCGACCTATGGCCATAAGGAAATGCCTCGGACACATACTTCCATAGACAAAAATGTTTCCCTCAATTTGCTCTGCAACATAGCAAAAAAATTTTTCTTGGTTAGGGCCGACCTGAGAACAGACCTGAAGCCCACTTCAGCCCTAACCACAGTCATCGGGTCCAAATTTGTTTTGAATATAATTCGGTACTGGAATACCTCTCAAATAGAAAGAGAATCAACGAAATCAGTTAGGATTTATCCAATTTATGTAAGCAAACACGTTGAGCCCTAGTAGATACTCAGTTTTAGGGTCCTGACTGAGTCCAAGGGTTTCTAATCAAAAAATTTTCTGCTATAAAACGGGAGACAGTCCTAGAACTTTCGATTAAACAAAATTTGAAAATCGGAAGAGATTTACTCGGGTTAAGTACAAAAAACATGTAGAGCGCTAGCAGAGACTCGTTTTTAGTGCCCTAGCTATATTCTACAAATAGTAGGGTTTTCATAGACCTGTCGATTAGAAAAAAAATTATGAAAATCGGAAAAGATTTACTAGAGTTATGTACAAAAAACACGCGTGACCCTAGCATAGACTCGGTTTTAGTGCCCTTACTAAGTCCAGGGACTCAAATTTGAAAAAGTTTCTTCCATAAATTATCGGCCATGCCCAGTTCTTTCGAACAAAAAAAATTATGAAAATCGGAGAAGATTTACTCGAGTTATGTACAAAAGAACAAAAATCACTTAATCGGTCCTAGCTCGGGGGCCCTTGGGCCTACAGTGCCCAGATTCAATACAATAAAAGTTTTTTTTTTATTACATTTCAGGCAAGAAAAGTTTTGAAAATCGGTTCAGTTTTACTCAAGTTATCGCGGTGACGGACGGACGGACATTTTTTTTATTGCTGATTCGTCATCTAAGAACCGTGATCGATGCTCCCCCCTCCTCCCCGGTCAAAATTGGGGTGGTTAAAAACGTCGTAGTAAACGCATAAGACCCCTTTTCTTCCCCCGCTTCTTTAGGGCTCTAGCTAGGTCCAGCGACCCAAAGTAAAAAATGTTTTTCCATAAATTGTTGGGCATTCCCAGACCTTTCGAATGATATGTTTTTTTTGAAAATCCGGAAAGATTTACTCGAGTTATGCATAAAAAACACGTAGGGCCCTTGTAGAGACTCAGTTTTAGAGCCCTGGCTGAGTCCAGGCGCTCAGATTTAAAAAAGTTTCTTCCATAAATTGTAGAGAATTGCTTTATCTTTTGACTTAAAAAAGTTTTGAAAATCGGAAAAGATTTACTCGAGTTATGTACAAAAACACGTTTGGCCAGAAAAGTTTCTTCCATAACTTGTTGGTCACACACAAGCCTTTCAAACGAAATTTTTTTTTTTGAAAATCGGTTGAGTTTTACAGGTAAACGCATTAGACCCCGTACGGATCTAAATATTCCTTGAAATTTACAAGAATTTTACACATATAATATGATTTTCAAGAATTTTAAGAACTTTCTAGAGCTATGCGGAATTTTCCAAAAATTTCGGAAGCTTTCTATGAGGCTATGAACGTATAATACGGGTCACCCCCCTCCAGCCCCTCCACTCCCCATACATCTCTTCTCTTACGGCCTCTGCCTCTTCGGTCAAGGAGCTATCGAATAGTGCACAAATTTTAAATATCTAGGTAGCTTAGGACCCGAGATAAGTCACACATGGGCTACGCTAAGAATTCCAGTATAAAGCAACAAGAGGCCGTGCACATATGACGTCACACTTTGCTATAAAATCCAACAAGTCCTTACCTGCAAACTGGTCAGAGATTTTGCTTATAATACTCCTCCGGCTACCCCCCTAAAACACCCCCTATTTAAGAGAGGTAGCATAAACAAAATTTGCTGTCCTAACTGAGTTATGATCTTTTTATGCATACTAATTTTTTATACCAAGTGTGACGTCATATGTGCACGATCCCCAAATCTCAAAAGTTGTGAATATTTCACTTGAATTTGAGGATAATTTACTAATTTTGCGATTTTCAGCGTCTTGCAGAAATTCGCGTTAGGTCAAAATGGGGGCAGGGGTTTAAGACAATCCGTTTTTTGCGGCTCCTAAAACTAGCGTGCCACAAAAGAGAAATAGACCCAAGTGTACCATAATGGATTCATATTCTAGCCGATTAGGTTTAGTTTAACTCAAAGAAGAAGAGGATGAAAACGCAAGGAAAATTACACCGTGTTTGACCGATTTGGAAACTAGAAAAGAAATCTGCAACTACAACAACAGATTGGCTGACCTAAGAGTCGGTTGATGCGAAGGTTGTTTAGAATAAATGAAAACGATTTGCATTTGCATTCGATAAAAATATTTTATAAAAAAGGAAAATATTGTCACGTCACTTACATTTGATAATCAAACTTATAAACTTACACAAAAGTTCTCCATCGATAAATCAAATGGCGAGGTATTTCCGTTCAAATCTGTTATAGAACAACAAATGCTTAAGTTAAGTTGTGTGGACAATCTGATGCCTTTTTAAGTCTCCTTTTTGTGTGAAAGATTTCTTGCACTGGGGACAGGAGTGAGGTTTTTCTCCTGAAAAAAAAAATTTTCTCTTCCATTAAGTTTGAAAACATCAACTGCTCACCTGTGTGGGTCCTCTGGTGCCTATTTAAGGTGGATTTCTCCGCAAAGGATTTCTTGCATTGGGGACAGGAATGTGGTCTTTCTCCTGAAAAAGAAATTTTAATTTTTTCTTCACTTAAGTTTGAAAACCTCAACCGCTCACCTGTGTGGACCTGGACACTCAGATGCCTTCTTAAATCTCTTTTTAGTGTGAAAGATTTCGTGCATTGGGGACAGCAGTGAGGTTTTTCGCCTGAAACAGAAATTTCTAAAATGTTAAGTTTTGTTACATTCCGTGCAAGGATACGGCCTCTCACCTAAAAGAAAAGTTTTTCTTTATTCAGAACATATTTGACTGTGAACTACTCACCAGAGTGACATCTCATGTGTCTCGTGAGGAAGGACTTAAAGGCAAAAATTGCTTTACAAATGTCACAAGTTAACTGCCTCGTGCCTAAATTTCAACGAAAATTAGTGACGAACACGACGCGAAAAATAATTGCAACTAACTCGAGTCTTGCTGTCTAGTGTGATGCTCCTTCAGTCGAGACTCGGCATTAGAAGAAGATCTGCACTTGTTGACGTCACACGAATTGAGGCCCACATTTCCTACCTGACGAAAACCAAGAGCTTTGTTTGAGCGTCAAGAATGAGACATGAGATTCAGTCGAAAGGGAAATTTTGTACTCTTCCAGAGCACACGCATCTCCTGAAATAACTCGTAAGAAAAATAACGTACCTCTGAATGGAGTTCTTGTTCTCTCAAATGGTCATTATGTTGCTCGTCGAAATCGGTCTCAGTGACCTCTTCTGGTTTTGGTGGAGGTTCATGCTCAGAGATGTTTCCAAGTTCCTCATGTTCTTGCAATAATCTGAGTTCAAGAAAACAAATAAAATTCGTAATAAGAGAAGAGAGGAATTTTAGGCTTATTACTTTTCGACCAAGGAGAGCTCTATAGGTTCTAAAGTTGAATTGTCGAGTTGGCGCAGTAGAGCCTGAAAAATAAATTTGATCTTTTCGCATAATTTTTTAATTTCTGTACGAGTTAATGACCTCCAAGCGAAACTTATGAATGACAAAACCCTCAACATTTTTCTGGAGGTATTTTCACTAATTTTTAATCAACTCATACCTGTAGCTCGTCAGCATCAATATCTAAGTCTATGTCGATGTCAATGTCCATGTTTAGATCCATAAAAATAAGAATTTTCACTCACTTGAAACGAAGCAGTCGAACGAAAGTTTAATTACAATTCACAAAGCCACAAGTGGAGCAAAATGAAGTAGTGAATTGCAGTTTAAAGCGATTATCAGCCATCAGATGTTGTGGCGAAACATTCTCAATGACTAGTACTTTTTTTAATAGGAAAATCCGCGTTGTGACAGGTGGGGCGGATTGGGTTTTGCTTATGATTCGTCGAATGCGAAAAAACGTTTGAAATGTTTTTCTTTAGAATGTTTAGAATTATTGTACAATTTTAGGAAATTTTGGATGTTTTGTGGAACTTTGAGGAATCGAAAGACTCAAAATAGATAAGTTTACTGTCTCCCACTGCCACAATCTGACATTCATTGGACCAAAGACATATTCTAGGGCTCGTATACTGTAATATGTGGACATTGTAGTGAAAAAGTAGACCGTGCCAATGACAATAGGTTTTTCTAGGTGATGAAATATTGGATGACCTTCATGTCTTTGTAATTTGGAAAGTACGTACTTTTTCAGAGGAAGAATGGAGTCAAGGCATTTGTGTGATTTTATCTTAGTGCTTCTTTTTAGACCCGTACGAAGAACGAACTTCTTCGAAAAGGGGTTTATTGCGTTTACCACGACGTTTGTAACCAGTCGAATTTCGACCCGGGAGTAGGGGGGGAGCACCGATCATGGTCCTTAGATGACGAATCAGCAATAAAAAACATAGAAAGGACCCGTACGTATCAGAATAGATGCGGCAAACAGAGTTGATGTTACGAAAAGACTGGAACGTATTTAAGTAAATATTGCATTCACATTAGACTGTATTGGAAATTGCCCGTTAGGCAATATTGAAAGACCCGTCCGAAGTAACGGTGTAAAAAAATTCTCCAAACGCACAAAATTGACCTCCAAATAGAGAAAAATGTTCTCCTCAATTTTGTCTACAACATAGCAAAAAAATATTTTTTGGGCCTGGGCCGACCTTCGTACTGACCTTGGGCCCTAAGTAGAGACCTCGGACACATACTTCCATAGACAAAAATGTTTCCCTCAATTTGCTCAGCAGCATAGCAAAAAAAAAAAAAGGGACCGACATGAGGCCCACTTGAGCCCTAAGCACAGGCAAAAAGTCTTCTATACATAAATTGAGGCCGTGCCAAGATCTTTCAAACAAGAAAAAGTTTTTGAAAATCGGAAGAGGTTTACTCGAGTTATGTACAAAAAACACGTGGGGCCCTAACAAAGACTCTTTTTTAGTGCCCTAGCTAAGTCCAAAGACTCAAATCGAAAAATCAAATCGAAAAATTGTCGGTCATGTCCAGATTTTTCAAACAAAAAAAAAATTTGAAAATCGGTAAAGATTTACTCGAGTTATGTACAAAAAACACATAGAGCCCTAGCAAAGACTCGTTTTTAGTGCCCTAGCTAAGTCCAAAGACTCAAATTAAAAAAATTTCTTCCACAAATTGTCGGCCATGCCTAGATCTTTTGAACAAAAAAAGATTTATGAAAATCAGAAAAGATTTACTCGAGTTATGTGCAAAAGACCAAAAACGACTTAAACGGCCCTAGCTCGCCGGTCCTTGGGCCGACAGTGCCCAGATTCAATCCCATAAACGATTTTTCGACTACCTTTCAGAAAAAAAAAATTTTGAAAATCGGTCAAGATTTACTCAAGTTATCGTGTTGACGGACAGACAGACCGACAGACGGACATTGTTTTTTTCGCTGATTTGTCATCTGGAGGCAACAAAAAAAGTGTTCCTTACTCCCGGGTTCGAATTCGCAATGTAATAAACGTGATAGTAAAGGCATCAGACCTTCGTACGGGTCTAAACATCCTACGTCAGTCAGTTAGTTACTGGTTTCCATTGGCGCTTGTATGAAAAACGAATTTTTTGGTTCGCGCTCGAAAATGGCTCGATAACTTTTCTTGAAATTTTGCATGGAGCTTCAGGTGAGGATTCTGCGGCCTCGTTTGTCCGCCAGGGCTCTTAGAAGACGCCATATAAAGCCCATATTAAAGCAACTTTTGTATGTGTCCAGTGTCGTGAGTGTAGTGTGTATGGTAGACATTTTGTATGAGACAGTTGGGTGTTCGATGTAGAAGTTTGGTGTCAAAGGGAAAGTGGTTGGGTTGGGCGTGTGGTGTATCAGTGTGACTGCCAAAATGGCTAAAAAAGGCGGCGGCTCAAAAAAAAACTTTTGTTATGTTGTAGAGTAAGTTGAGCGGATCATTTTCGCACAGTGAAGTAGTAGCTGCTTCGGTTTGGCGGCGGCGGCGGCTCAAAAAAAAAAATTTGATATGTTGTAGAGAGTAAGTTGCGTGGAACATTTTCGGCCATGGCGACATCTGCGACCTAAAATAAACTTTTGATATGTTGAAGAGGAAGTTGTGGGGATCACTTTCGGTCATAGGAGTAGTAGCCGCATTGCTTCGGCATGGTGGTGGGCGGCGGCGGCTCGAATAAAATTTTATATATAATTCGCCAAAAACAATTTTTCTACTTCCAAAAGAACTGATATCACAACAAAAACCCCTTTTAAAAGGGAAATGTGACGCAAGTTTTCGTCCCTTCTTCCAAGACAACTGATATCAATTGGGGTGACGCTAAAGCTTCGGAACGCAAAAAATTCTTTTGAAATATTTTCGATTAAAAAATTCGTCATTTCATATCCCAAAGGTTTAGCTTTGCGCGATGTGTGGAATACGGGTAACCAAATTTTAGTGTGTGAAATCTGAAAGCGTAGAAAAATTATTACGTTGGGAGGTTCCGTCATTTATGACGCGTTTGTTTTATCGAAAATATTTCAAAACATAACCAAAGACCCGTACCTATCAGAATAGATGTGGCAAACAGAATAGATATGGCAAAGAGAATAGATGTTACAAAAAGACTCGAACGTATCCAAAGATACAAATAAGCAAACAATCCAACGTTTTATGTTCTTTTATACTATAAGAGTTTCAAAGATCCATAGAAATTACCCAAGGTAATGTCAAAGGTCCTACCGAAGTACGTCTCAGACCATTCAAATCTAGAAAAGCTTATATCCAAGGACTAACTCGTTTTTCCCTAAAACCCAGAAACACGTGTTATCTAAAATTTTATTGTCTACAACTTTGTCCTTGGAAGCAACTTTCTACCTCTCATAGTTCTGGAGATCTGGGTCATCCTGCACAATTATGGAAGTGGCCATATACCAGGATTGGACCATATCTCCCCAAAACCCTGAAACATGTGTTCATTTAAATTTAATTCTCTACAACTTCGCCTTTGGAAGCAACTTTCTAACTCTCATAGTTCCAGAGATAATGGGTCATCCTGCCCAATTCTGGAAGTGGCCATATACCAGGATTGGGCCATATTTTCCCAAAACCCTGAAACACGTGTGCGCTAAAATTTGATTCTCTACAACTTTGCCTTTGAAAGTAAATCTCTGTATTGCGTATTTACGCAAATACTGAAAAAAAACTATCTCATCGTTTTGGGCAGAGAAATTTATTTTCGCCCATTCCATGGCTCCCAGTGCCCAGACCCCTGACCCGATTCCAACAAAAAAAAATCCCCAGTTTTTTGGTATCAAATGCTTTCATTTGTTACCAAATTGAGCAATTTCCGTGCTTTACTTGCTGAGATATTTGCGAAAAAGTTTCACCGACCCTCGAAAAACCATGTTTTTGGTCACTTCCTCGATCATATCTCCGGAATCACTTGATCGATTTTGCTCATCTTCGAACTTGAATCATGGGAGGCATGTACCTTTCAGGGAAAAAAGATTAGGCTGATCGGTTGAGTCGTTTGGAAAAAAAAGTGGAGACGGACGGACGGACGGACGGACGGACATTTTTTTTATTGCTGATTCGTCATCTCTAGACGATAATAGATGCATTCCCCCACTCCTACCTCGATCTACCCCATGTTACAATAAAATTGTTTGTAGTAAACGTATAGGACCTCTTGTACTTCGTACGGGTCCAAAGAATTTTTTGCGTCTCGAAGCTCGAAGCTTTAAGCGTTACTCAAATTGATATCAGTTGTTTTGGACAAGGGACGAGGACTTGCGTCACGTTTCCATTTTAAAAGAGATTTTTGTTGTGATGTTAATATACACGAAACGTAAATTAGCGAGCCAAACGTTTAAAGTTTTCATTCTCATCACACGACCAGCATGAGTTAGCGACTTACGTGTGGTACGTTAGTATATACATATGGGGTGTTAGTACACATGTAGCACGTTAATATGCAGTGCTATGTGTGTGTATAGTATATACTAACATCTGAAATGTACTGAAACGGCAACACTGAAAATTCTTGAATTTAATCGTTAGCGATATGCTGCATATATTCAGTTGCAAATTCTATATTATATTTCATACCCACAGGAAGTATATTATTCAGCTCAATCGTGGTATAATAAGCTATGCTTACTGTGGGTATAATTTACAATTTGCAGTTAAATATATGCAACATATCGCTAACTTTAAAGTCCAAGAATGTTCAGTGAATGAATGTTATACAGAAGACTTTTCCCATATAGCAGCATTGGAAAGCGTCAAAGGTCGCAGCTGGAACCAATTGATTTGAAAAGATATGTAAAAAAAGGTTTTTTCGCAATTCACCGACAAAAAAATGCTTTTTCGTGCGTCATTTCGGTGTCGGATAAAGTCATTTTGCCGCACTAGTGCGATGACGGTTTTTTTACGCACTAGTGCGATGAAGTTTTTTTACGCACTACTTGAATTGAAGTTTTATATTAAAAGAAAATTTCGTTTTTGTAGGTGACTTGCAAAAAACGTTGTTTGATACACGTTACGTATGCTGGTAGTTTAACGCACACGATGTGTTGCCGAACTCGCCTATATCTAGTGCGTTAAACTACCTTCATACGTAACTTATATCAAAAATTACTATTTTGTATTTTTTTTTGCGAAATTGTATTCTTAGTTCTCTTGAACGCAATGAAAGTGCAATATGTTTAGAACGCATCCAGCACCATTACATAAAGGCCAGATGTTAGCCTACATGCCGAAAGTGTGAACAAAAAAAAAAAAAAACTTTCCGAGCTCGATTTAATGCTTCAGGAACGTTATTTGTATCCAGAAAGGAGCGTAGAAACTTTCGCTTATAGCTTTCTAGCTGCCGTGCAACGCACAAAAATATTGTGATGAAAGAGACAAAAGATTTTGTATGAAAAAAATTTGTACAAAGTATTTCTTCTCTTTCGTTACACGGTTTCTATACGTTGCAAGGCAGAATTTATTTGTCTCTTTCACACCCAGTTTCGTATGCAAATTGAGGCAGTAGAATTCCCCTCGTTTTTGTCCCGAAGTCATGTAAATAAAACTAACAAATTGAGGGTTTTTCTAAATTTTTCTTGCTATTTCTACCTCCCGCGTTTATAATTGCTTTCGTACGTACAGTGCACAGGTTCAGTCAATTTCGCAATTTCACAGAGCAGTTGTCAAGTGACGACAAAAATACTGGTTTGACACTTAAAACAGTTACCCAAATGAACTGTAATATAAAGGCCACTTGAGTTAAGAGTAAATTTGTCAAAACTTCATACAGCGTACATGAAACTTGACTCTATGACAGAAAGACTACGCGTCTAGAAATGAAATCAGCATAATTAATTCTCGACGAGTTTGCTACATTTAGAACCAAAAAAGGTCATATGGGTAATGCGCAAAGATATCGGAAATTCCACCCCAAAACGTTTACCTCTTTTTACAATTAATGTTTTTTATAGATTCGCTTTCATTTGGGATGAGGGATTCATTCAATTTGAGATGGTGCGTTGAGTTAAAAATACAAAGAACTTTTTTCAAATTTTTTCTAAAAACTTCTTCATGTTTTGCTACATGTCATGGGTATCATTTGATAGCTGAGACCAATATCTACAACCTCACTCACAGTTCTAGAAGTGGTCATCCAGGATTGGACCACTTTTCCCTAAAACCCTCAAACACGTGTTCTCTAAAATTTTGTCTTTGACTGTAAAATCTCCATATTCAATAGTTGAGTTGAATTGTTTTAATAAAAAAAGTCATTTAGCTATTTAAATTTTACTAGCGCCGCTAGCGCTAACGCTACCACTAGTTTATAGCGTTAGCTTTAATAATTACTTCAGAAGAAATTCAAACAAAAGTAGATAGAAGAGTAAAAAATAGAAAAATACTGATCACAAATACAATAGAATGTATGCAGTGCGGTCTCTGCGGGTCGGGTCGGGTCGGGTCCGGGTCGGGTCCGGGTCGGGTCGGGTCGGGTCCGGGTCGGGTCGGGTCGGGTCCGGGTCGGGTCGGGTCGGTTCGGGTCGGGTCCGGGTCGGGTCGGGTCGGGTCCGGGTCGGGTCGGGTTCGGGTCGGATCGGGTCCGGGTTACTTAGTTCTATAGAAAATGATGATATTAACCCTCTAGACGCATGTCCCAAGTGCAATATCCTCGTGTCCCATCTTAATATCACCTCTATGAATTTATATCAATTATGTCAGAGTGACAGAGTCAATTTTTATTTTATTAGTCCATAATTCGCAGGGTAAAACCGAATGTTGACATCTGATCAAGGAAATGAACAACTGTACACAGTGTGTGATGGCAGTTTCCGAAATGACAATCCAAATAAAGTCATCTGAGATGGGATTTGTCGCCAATGTTATCATGCTGAATGTGTTAACTTCAGTAAAGATGCTAGAGATGAGCGGGCTGCCCGACTTTTCGGCCCAACCCGGAACCCAACCCAACCCAAATGGGTTTTGGGCGGGCGGGTTTGAAAACTGTCGGGTTGAGTTTGGGCGGGTTTCGAAAATCGAATTTGGGTTGGGTTGAGTTTGGGCGGGTTTCGAAATCATAAAACTGATCCAACCCGAGATTTCCAAACCACATTGATCTTCAAAATATTTATTATTATCAATTTATTTGAGCTTCGTATATTAAGTAAAAGTCAAAAATGATTGCGCGTAAAAACTAAGTTATTCTGAATTTGACCTACACCGTACCAATAAACGAAAAAAATGAACGGACTGTCAAAAATAAATATCGCACGTCATTGCACGTTCATCAACGTAAATTCTATTGAATTAGATAAAGAAAAGACAAATCTTTAAAATAAAAGTCGAATTTGTTGCTTCATGTTGAGAAATTAACGTAAAAATTGCATCTAAGTTGAAGTTAATCACATTAGGATAAGTAACAGTTAGTTACCTTACCTTAAACTTTACATTAAACCTTTATGTAATATTAATTTAAGAATTTATAAATCCGAAAGCACTTTGTCGTTTGGGTTCAAAAATTGATATTGGGTTGGGTTGAGTTTGAGGGGGTCTCAATAATCGAATTTGGGTTGGGTCGAATTTGGGCGGGTTTTAAAAATCGAATTTGGGTTGGGTCGTGGGCAAGCGGGTTTCAAAATTGTCGGGCTGAGTTTGGGCGGGTTTCAAAAATCGAATTTGGGTTGGGTTGTGGGCGGGCGGGTTTCGAAAAAACCTCAACCCGCTCATCTCTAAAAGATGCGTCGTTGTACTATAGAGGAAATGCCGAACCTTCAATGGTTCTGTGATGGCTGTATCATTCAAACACGCATTTCCAACGTTTTTTCTCCTCTGTACAACAAACAACAAACTCCACCGTTGTTATTCCAGCCTCATCGCCATCTTACATTCTACGGTCGATCGTTGCTGTCAGACGAAATCGAAATCCGAATGTAAAATCGAATAAAAGCTCTGCATATTTGGGAACCCGACCGCCAAAAGTCGAACATGACATCAGTAGAGTCAATAACTCAATCTGTATTTCGCCATCAGTAAAAGAAAAAAAACCGTCCGAAAATTATTCCGTTCAATCTCCTGGCAAAAATGGATCGAATCCACTGACCACATCGGTACTCACTCAAGCTGATGTCGTTAACCCAAGCCGCTGAATGATTCTGCAGTTATTAAAGAAAATCTCAAAGTATCACCGGAACTCAGAACTCTACCTGCTTTTTCTGGTTTATTTGCCGAAAAAAATACCGCGTTAAAGTACGCAGCCAAATGACATTTAACTCATCTATAGTTGTTTCGTTTAAAACTGGATAATTGAAATTGTTATTAACTGTGTTGCATGTGTTGCAACTTGAAAAAGCAAATTTGCCATGCGTCCAATATAACGTAGACATATTCACCTTAAAGTTGTCCGCGATGTTCTCTTATTCATTCATAATTCATTACTTCAGAAGAAGAAACAATCGATTTTTAACTCGATTCGGCCATGAAGTAAATTTGTTGATGTTGCCGAATCCTGTAACAAACTGAAAATTTAAAAAAAAATTATCTACAAAATGTAAACGAAATTCAAACATATGAAGGGACCCGTTACGTATCAGAATAGATGCGGCAAACAGTGTTGATGTTACAACAAGACTCGACGTATTTGAGTAAATATTGCCTTAACACTTTAGTGTGTGAAATTACGTCCGCATTAAGTTGTATGGAAATTGCCGAGAGGGCAATATTGAAAAACCCGTCCGAAGAAACGGCGTAAGAAAGGCCTTCCGAAAGTACAAAATTGACCCCCAAACGAACAAAAATGTTCATCTCAATTTTTTCTACAACATAGCGAAAAACCATTTTTTGTCTAGGGCCGACCTAGGGTCCTCAGTAGAGGCCTCGGACAAATACTTACACAGACAAAAATATTTCCCTCCATTTCCTATACAACATAGTAAAAAACCTTTTTTTTTTGTCTAGGGCAGACCTGGGGCCATAAGGAAATGCCTCAGACACATAATTCCATAGACAAAAATTTTTCCCTCAAGCTGCTCTGCAATATGACAAAAAAATGTGTTTTTTGGTTAGGGCCGACCTTAGGACCGACCAGAGGCCCACTTGAGCCTCAAGCACAGGCCCAAATTTGTTTATGAATATAATTCGGTATACGGTTACCTCTCAAATAGAAAAAGAATCAACAAAATCGGTTAGGATTTGCCCGATTTTCGTAAACAAAAACACGTTGGGCCTAGTTTCAGGGTCCTGGCTGAGTCCAATGGCATCTTATGAAAAAACTTCCTTCCGTCAATTCGATTAAGTAATTTTTTTTTTTTTTGAAAATCGGAAGAGATTTATACTCGGGTTTTGTACAAAAAAAATGTAGGGCTCTAGCATAGAATCGTTTTTAGTGCCCTAGATAAGTCCAAGGACTCAAATCCAAAAAAGGGTCTTTCATAAATTGTCAGCCATGCCCAGTTCTTTCAAACAAAAAAATTTATGAAAATCGGAAAAGATCGAATTATGTACAAAAGACCAAAAACCATTTAAACGGCCCTAGCTCGGCGGCCCTTGGGCCGACAGTGCCCATATTCAATTTCATAAAAGATTTTTCGATTACCTTTCAGGGAAAAAAAAGGTTTTTGAAAATCGGTTGAGTTTTATTCAAGTTATCGCGGTGACGATGACGGACGGACGGACGTTTTTTTATTGCTGATTCGTCATCTAAGGACCATGATCGATGCTCCCCTCCGTTACAAACGACGTGGTAAGCGCATAAGACCCCTTTTCGAAAAACTTCGTTCTTCGTACGAGACTAATAACCGTTTGCAACGTTCACCGTATTCAACGTTCACCATATTCCCAGTTCCCCGTATTCCAAGTTCCCGTATTCCAAGTTCCTGTATTCCACTTCCCCCGTATTCAACGTTCACCTCATTCAACGTTTCCCGTATTCCTCTTTCCCCGTATTCAGCGTTGCACTTGCTACGTATTCTATTCTGACACTTTGCTAAAGAAACCGATGGTCTATCTCTTATACCTTGCACGCCGCGAACTTCTTAAACCATCAAAATTGACCACATGTTCAACTGTCCGAAATTTTCGAAGAAACCAACGCCGTATCTCCCATACACACGAAAATACCTTTAAAAACTGATTTGACACAAATTTTTCCAATTTTGCCCATTTGTCACCGATTCTGCTAACAGAACTCTGAGACTTTGTCGTAAAAATTGAAAATTGGCCATAAGTCACCCAAATTTCATTCTAACACAACATCTTGACTGACTTATGGCCGATTTTCAATTTTTACCAGTTTTTTACCCATAACTCCCTTATTTGAGAACAAAATCTCATTCCGGAACATGTTTTCTCGAACTCGACGTTTTGACCATCTCCGACAACATATCAAAAATTAATTTTTCAGTAATTTTCGGGCAGCGCAGCAAATTTTTGTCCATTTTTGCCTCCTTTGAACGACCCTGGACACCGAACCGCTCAACCGATTTTCTTCACACCTACCTTCACACTGTCGAAACCTTTCATTTGACATCTCAATGGCTTTATTCCGACAACCACCAGCCAAAAAATATCCGAAGAATTGCTCCCGTTCTAGACCATATCGTCCAAAAATTCCATATATCTCGGGAGTATGGAACGTTTTCACCCAATATTGTTGAGCAATTTCGTTGCCCCGAGCCTCCACTAACGATTGGCACTCAAAAATTATCTCTACCTTGTCCAACAGCAAAAGTTCCCTAACAACAAAGTGAGGAAACCCTGAAATTTGAAGAGTTTTCGCTGCCTAGCTCCTACACGTGAAGTCGGATCAAAAAGTTTTCTTCTACAAAGTTGTAGGTCATCAAAAACTCTAAGACTTTTCTTCGCCGACCAAATCTATAACGCAACATCTTGACTGACTTTTGGCCGATTTTCCCATAACTCCCTTATTTCAGAACAATACCCAGGAATACGTTTTCTCGACGTTTTGCACCATCCCCGACAACATATCAAAAAGTATTTTTTTTCCTTTTCAGTTTAAACGCAAAAATAACGGAATTGTGACCGTCAGACAAATAAATAAATAGACACATAAGTAGACACATAAATAGACGAATAAATAGACAAAGAGACACATAAATAGACAAATGGACACATAAATAAATAGACAAACTTTAGAGGTTTATGATTAGTAAAAATCAGCGTAAACATTGAGAAATTAAGTCAGCTGTAAAACAAATTTGAAAACAATTTTGTAAAACAATTGCAAAACAAACTTTTTTCTAAAAAAACCAAAACCACTTTTGGGCTAGGGTCATGTATAGACCTCAACAAGAGCCCTAAAGAGTGGGACAAAAGAGTTCCCCTCAATTTACTTCACACAATAGCAAAAACAATTTTTTTGGATAAGGCCGACCTTAGGTCCAACCTTAGGCCCTAAATAGAGGCCTCGGCTCAATAATTTAATGGACATAAAAGTTTGTTTTTTCTTCCCTACAACGCTGCACAAAAAACCTCATCATTAACAGTCCACAAAGTATTCACAATCTACGAATACTCAGGGCGACCTGTTGAACGTTATCTCTAATTTTCAGTGGTTAGTGAGGACTTGTTGAAAAGCGTCACTAATCACCAGGATTTGTGATCACCTTCAAACGAGTTGGAGATTATTGAATCACTTTACCATTTCTCTGAGCTGAAGGCCAAACAAAGAGTTCAGCGCAACGACGGCTACTCGCTACTAAGTTCATTTCTATACTTTTCAAAAGTTTGGTGCCAGAAGATGCTGTAAAACTTGATTGAAATACATAGAATTGTTGCTTGTTTTTCAATAATTGTTCATACATTCGAAATGAGTAGCCTGAGTAGCAAACGATGGCAAGAGTAAGTCATTATTGTTGATTGTTAATTTCCATTAGATCATATGCATTTCATACGCAAGTTCAACAGTTAATTTTCATTCACAGTTTAATGAAAGAGTTGGAGTCTTCGAATCAAAAAGAAGATTCTTTGGAACTCGGTGATAGTTGGAAAGATATGCCTCGTCGGAAAAAGGGAGCTTCGAACAAAACAACTGGTTTGTTTCGGAAAACATTGTTACCAAACGTTCGTATTTTGTCTGAAAATGTACAAAAAATTATAAATTTGAATATGTTTCTCGTTCAGGTAAACTTATATGATATTGTAATAAATAAGCAGCCAAAATTGACTGCAGATTACCAAAATCAAAATCCTTCAAGTGAAGAGGAAGTTCAAAATGAGGGCATTGCAAATTTGCACTTAGCTAATATTGATAGTTCAAGTGATGATGAAGAATCAGAATTTTCGAAATGTGAGCGAAACGTAAGTGGAAAAAGTCACGTCACTGAAGTATAATTCTTTGTTTAGTTTCAAAAATCAATTCAATTCTTTTATAGAAAGGATTAACAGCCGCTACTGGCACTCCTTATGTACTTCGACATTTAAATCCAATTCATCGACCGAAAATTGACACTGACCAACTTCAGAGAAAACGAAAAGAAGTTTTACCAACCGAAAATTTATTGAGGACGGTGTCTAGAATTCCGATTAATACACCACGTAGTTCAAGGGTGCGTCGTGATACCGCAGAAGGTCGTTATAGTAAAAAACGTGATATAAGTACGATATCAAGTCAGGTTGTTTCATCGACTGTGGATAATTTCAATGAAGCCCATCATGAACCGGAAACTGCAGAACAGCCTCCAGAAGAACTTGCTGCTGGATTGCTAGGACAAAATAATCCACCCACAACCGAAGCCTTAAACAAAGGGAATTGTGTAGCAGTGAGACTTCCTGATAAAGCTTTATTCCGTGTTCCACAAAGAAGGGCACGATCAACAAGGAGACCAACCATCTTCCCTGAAAGCGTAGCTGAGTGTGATCAGCCAACTACCAGTGGGTCAAAATTTTCTCGAAAAAATAAAAGCACGAAAAAAGTAAGTTTTTAGCTATATAGAACAACAAAAACCTTTTTAAAGGTAGAGTGTGACGCAGTCCGTAAGTCCGCTTCCAAAATTAATGATATCGCTTGAGGTGACGTTATCGCAGATAAAACGCAGAAGTTTGTTTGAATGGAATCTTGTGTTCAAAGTTTTAATTCCCTGAAAAAATTGCAGCGCTTTACGGACTTTAAAAAGGTTTTTGTTCTGATATCAGTCGTTTTGGAAGTTTTCAGTTGCTGAAAACGTTTCTATTTTTTAAAAAAAAATTTCTCAGAAAAGAAAATTTTTTTAGAAAAAAAATTTCTTCGAAAAAAATTTTTCTTTAAAAAAGTTTTCTCAGAAAAAATTTCTAAAAAAATTTTTCTCCGAAAAAAAATTTTCTCCAAAAAAATTTTTCTCCGAAAAAATTTGTTCTCCAACACCTTCGGCTACCATCGGAACACTTCGTATCACCTTCGGAATACTTTGTGTCACCTTCGCCTTCCTTCGGAACACTCCGTGTCACCTTCGGCTACCTTCGGAACACTTCATGTCACCTTCGGCTACCTTCGGAACACTTTGTGTCACGAATTCTTCCCACTGATTCATATAACTTTCCTGAAGAAACCAACTGTCTAGGTATTCTTATACAGAATTTAGCAAAAAATCCAAGAGATGGCGTCACTTTGACAGTTGGCAGCCATTTTCTAATGATACCAAAAAATTCTCCTGATGAAACTCTATAAGTGTCTAGAAGAAACCAACTCTGCAAGTGTTATCATTCCGAAACTAAAATTCGAAAACCAAAAAAACTCTAATTTATTGCTTGGGAAAATTCAAGATGGCGCCAGTTTGACCGCTGGCAGCCATTTTCTTAAGATCCCAAAAAATTCTCCTGATCAAACTCTATCCGCCAAAAAAACCTCTTACAGAGGAGGTGTGACGCAAGTCTTTATGTCTGCTTACAAAAGCTGTGAAATCAGAAAAGTGTGACGCATTAATCATCTTAGGTGAAACTTTTTTTCTTCCAGTTACAAAAGTTCTGAAATCAGAGGGGGGTGACGCATTAAGCTTCGATTCGCAACAAACATTTTTAAACAAAATTATGTTGAGTTCAAAAAATTGCGTCACAAATGCCAGACCCAACGACGAAACGATTTTTCTGTACTTTCAGTTTTTACGCTGCAAAAATTATCTTATTACATCGCTTAGGGTAAATTTAAATTTTTGCGTGTAAAAACTGAAAGTTCTGAAAAATTATTCCGCTGGTGGGTGACGCAATTTTTTGAACTCAACGTAATTTTGTTTAAAAATGTTTGTTGCGAATCGAAGCTTAATGCGTCACCCCCCTCTGATTTCAGAACTTTTGTAACTGGAAGAAAAAAGTTTTACCTTAAATGATTAATGCGTCACACTTTTCTGATTTCACAGCTTTTGTAAGCAAACATAAAGACTTGCGTCACACCTCCTCTGTAAGTGGTTTTTTTGGCGGATATCAGTACTTTTGTAAGTTTGTAAGCAACTTTCTAGCTGCCATAGTTCTATAGGTAAGAATCATCCCTCTGGAATCTGGAAGTGACGTTATCTTGGGATTAGGCCATATTTTCCCAAAACCATGAAACACGTGTACGCTAAAATTTAATTCTCTACAACTTCGCCTTCGGAACCACTTTCTAACTCTCATAGTTCTAGAGATTTGAGTCATCCTGCCTAATTATGGAAGTGCCC
>CM055406.1:121919844-122077425 GCA_029228625.1 Pseudolycoriella hygida
AAATTTAGGTGGTAACGCCAAACTATTATCACGAAAAATTACAAAAATGTTTTTGTTTTTTCGTCGTACTCCCGCAGTTCCATTCTACGCTCTTTGCGAGAGTTCGCCAACTCCGTTATCATGGCTTCATTATAGAAAAACTGGAGAACGCCTTTCATTTCTTTTTCAAAGAAGTTGTCATCCCGCTTGAGTTCAATGAGTTGAAATTGATTTTCTCCGAGCCATATCATTAAATAGGCCCACTTTCTTCGAGTGATGTGGAGCTCACCTTGAATTTCGATAAACCATCTACATTTCTTATTAATTGTTCGTTCACCGCACACAGTCTTCCAAAGTGGCAATTTGGCTTCTTCAATCTTTTTTCTGAATGACGACAACGGGCACTTAATTGACAATAAATGATTCGGCCCCACTAGTCGAAACGGGCGAGCCCCAAGGAACGGAAGTTCTTCATCGATAAAAAGGCCACACTCATCGACTTTCGTGTTTTTGTAAATCCGTCGGAACTCAGTTAAAGCCTCCAACTCTTGCACTCTTTGGTGTTTGTTTTGTGCATTGTTGCCGAGTTGCTTCTGAGTATACAAAATTTCATCTGAAAATAAAAATAGAATTGTTGAGAGTGGATCAATAGCTTGTCTAATAGGTGCGGTTTGCGATTAAGAGATAGGTCAGATAAGTTAGTGGAGGTTAAATTTAAAAAATTTGATGTCGATTTTATGTGTAAATGTTATACTATAAGGACGAAAGTGGTACGTGATTTCGACGGGTCGACTGGATCGCTGCCACTCCGGGTGTTCTTTGAATTTTTTTTAAATTTTATAAATTGTTCAAGTATTAAATAAGTAATTTTAAGAGAGACTATCAGTTTCTATTACAATCAAAAATGGCGACCGATTGAATGATATCAATCGATTTAGAGACTTCTGGATTTCTTTAAGTCTCTGAAATCCGAAAAATGTAAGAAATCCCAAAACAGTTGCTTCTCCCTCGGTCTTGTTATTTCTGTCGGTGTGGGATGTTTTTGTTGCGCTCATAAAAAACTAATAAAACTATCACTAGTTGGTCACTAAAAAATTGTTCAGCGATGAAGCAATAAACGGCTTGTCAACAAATAATAAAATTACCTAAAATCTTTGCATACGATTTCGGTCCTTTGGAACAGATGATTGTACTAAAATAATCCGACATGAGCATATTCCTGGTTTTCTCGAAGAAGTAATGCTCATCGTTTTTCGTAGTTGTTTCAATTGGAACCCGCATGGTCTGGTTGTGTGTCAGCTGCTCCAAGATCATGTTTTTGGATGTTTGAAGTGATCTCGGATCCATATCGTCCGAGTATTCACCGCCGTATGCTACGTCGGTTCGTCGGTCAGTTTGTGTACGACGTACTTTCGGTTTTTTTGTTCTGGCGATGGCAGTTTGCTGGTTTTTCATTTTCCGTTTATTTTCTAGCTTGGTGACGCTGCACATATCTGGAACGGCTCCTAACTTGATTTTTCGATACTGTGAACTTGCATGACAATCACTGTTGAAGTGTACTACCGCCATTGCAACTCGTGCGGTATATGAGCCGGCCAGGGAGTAATTTATTCGCTTGCCTCCAAGATCTTTAGCAACGTATCCATTAAACTGCTCGGCAGGATTGTTGGTGTAATTGGCGATCAAGCTTTTAGCATTATTCCCGAAGTACGTCTGGCAGAGACTTTGAATCTCGTAGAAGAGGCCATCGCTCTTTAAAAGGTTCAACATCTCGATATTTTCAAGAGCAGTAGTTTTGTCGCAATAATATGTGGCACAGTTTCGATGATCGCCGAAGTAATGTGCTGGCGCGTTAAGTACGTCTTTTTCGAGTGAGCGAATTTTCGTTGCATGGCTTACTTCAGAATCTCGCCAATATTGCGACGCCTTCCGAATTCCCTTACATATGTCAAGGCAGAAGCTTGGGGTTATGTACTTTTTCCTCCAATTCGATCCGAACGCTTTCACCGTACCCAAGTTGTTGAACTTTTTGTAGAAGTTTCGGTACAAGTGATTAACGCACTCCAGCTTCACGACGTACACATCCGGTTCCTTGTAGATTCTCATATCGCGAATAATTTTGTACGTGTTGGAGTCTCCGTCTGAGATCAGCACATTGAATCGAGCACCTAATTTATCACACTCGCGGAAACCGTTCACGATAATGTCACTTTCCATGCCGGTTGACGGACCGTCGTAATTTTTGTTGCAGTTATGCTGTCTCGCTTCAACGCCGTGTACCTCGGCCAACTTGCAAATATGGCAGTATTTGTTCCGGACGTCAAAATAAATTATTTTGTTGGTACGTAATCCAATGATGACAGCGCACCCCGATAACGAGGAAAAGTGCCTTCCGTATGACCGCTTTCCCCAACTACCATCCGTGATGACTTGAATGAGGGCATTTCCTTTGGAATCTACCTCGCCGTTTGCTTTGGCAAGTTCCATTTCCGTATATAGACACTTCAAGGCTGCTGCCTTTGACGCCTTGTACCAGTCCTCTTGTTGGATTTTTTCTTCCTTTCGGTAGGTGTTGGAACTCATTATCGGCACATCAATGTTTGCACATATTTCTTCCATATGAGAAAATCCTAGACCAACAGACGTTATACCGAGAATAGCACCCCGATTGATTCCAAGGGCAGTTTTCTTCTTTTGATCCGTTTCGACTCGTGCCATAGTACCGCAGACATCGCATCGGAATATGAAGCTCGACGATAAACCACTTCTGATTTCTCGCAACAAAGACATATCTTGGAATCCGCATTCTGTGGTGTGTCTGCCTGCAGCTTGAATTTGTTTGAATAAAAATCCAATATCAACTATGCGACGACCAGACGGTTCAAAGGATTGCTGCTAGAAATAATATGTCATAAGGATCAGTCACAGTTCGTTTTTAATAATACCCCAGTATAGAGACTACTTTTGGTAAAAAAACATTCAAAAGTTAATAAAAATGTAAAAAATATTTTTTCTGAATATAGTCTCTAAGTTTTCAATTAAAACGACGGCTGAAGCTTGTAAATAGTTCAAATTTTACACATAAACTGGAGACGAATGAAAAGTTTGGCTATAATGTGTTAATTTACTTACTGGAAATGAGTCACTCTTTCCATTGTCGTTACGAAAATCGTGCGCCGTCGACTTTTCATTGCAACAGTCGTCTGAACGAATTTCATTTGAACTTACGACGTTGTTGTACAGGGTAGCAAGTTTTGACTCAATCGATTCGTAATCAGCATCGTCAATATCAATGTACATTTTCTCCGATTCTTCGTCGATCTTTGGTGGAACATGTTTGGCTTTACGTTGTACCTAAAATTAAATTGTTGAAATTCAGAAATCTGTGAAAACAATTGCTCGACTATGGTTCCAAATGATGTACCGGGCCGTGACTGAGATCAAGAAAGTAAAAATTAGTGGAAGTTGCTACACAATTTTTGCGACGATTTTCCAAATGGTGATATTTCAGTGGTGTGAGCTTATTAAATTCATACCGACCAAACGTAACTACCGTAAAAAATAGCGATTATTTGTCGGGAACATATTTTTATTTATTTCAATACATAGAAGAAATGCCAATAAATTTTAACATCAACTGACGTTCAACCGACGCGACACCCTTATAAAGTTTTCCCCCCTCGAGAAAAGCATTAGCTTTTTCTAGCATGATACAATAAAGAATATAGAAACGATAAACCATCCCATTTGCATTAAAAAAATGAAGTTTAGGATTATAGGAAACAACACCTATATATAGGAAATAGTAAGGACTACGGACGAATACAAAACCATTACAGAACATACGAAAATTTAGGAATTCCTTTACCGGAAATGAGTCGATTTTTCCCACGTCGTCACCAAATTCACGACGCATCGAATTGGCGTATGAACTTCCAGCCCTGTCGTTGTCATACTGAAAATTAGTAAGAGAACTGTTAGCGCGAGTCGAGTTGAAAAAAATATCTTCCATTCACCTGGTTGTCCATCGGCTCGATAATAAGGTTGTCGTAGTGTATGGTATTCTGGAATTAATACATTTTCAGTGGATGACACACCGTTCATTCAATAGCGAAAAATTACTCACATCATCATCACCGTTCCGATACATTGCTTCCGGATCCTCTCCAAATTGTGGAAATGGAAAATGCGTTTCCTCGCTGCCACAAAGGTTTCCTTTTTCCCATTCCAGGTATTGGGGATCAAGTTCCGATTCGCTATCGCCGTAGTCACTGTCGGGATCAATGTACATTTTTTCCCATTCGTCGTCGATCTTGGCCGCAACATGTTTGGCTTTACGTTGTACCTTAAATTAAAAAATGGAATTTCAGAAATATACGGCAATCATTGATCGAACTATGGCCGCTCGTTAATAGTTTCTACGCAAGTTTCATTTAAAAGTAAAGTTCACATAAAAGGAAAGCAGAGGGTGTGACTAAATAATTGTTTTTATCTTATAAGAATAATGCAATTGAATACATTAAAAACATAGACTAATGATAACGTATCCAATAGGGAACGATTCAGAGAAAAGTTTCTAGGAAAATCCTGCTTCGCGAAAATGCAGACTCTTTCCTTTAATCTTCTTTTAACACGTTCCTAGGGGGCGAAACAATCAATACTCTAATTTATTCACAAAGTGCTAATGGAACGGGGGAATAATGCGTCAAAGCTTCCAAACTGACAATGTTGTCCATGTTTTGGGTTAGTTAAGAATAAAGGTGTTGTCTCAATATTGGTATTAACGTATTAACGTAATTCAAATCAATTATTGTAAGATAACTGAATTCCTATCAAAACTACAATGTTCTCCATGTCGATGTTCTCACGAATCTTTGAGATCGTAGAATTTTGTAATTACAAAATAATTTTATATCTGTCCAGGCTACAAGCGAACATTACAAAGTTTTTATTTGAAAACTGATCCATGGGTGTGTGGACGTTTAGAAACTGTGACGCTAATTCTATAGGAATGAAAATTTAATCAAATATTTTGTTCTTTGGTCATATTGTGGGAGAAGTCAATTAATTTCAAGGATTTATCTTAGCCTGGAAGAATTGAATGTAAATATTAATTTACCGAATGAGAGAGTTTATTTTGCTTCTTTTATTTACTTCATCACACTTCATCACTTAGAAGAATTCCTGTTCCTAGCGAAGTGACACGCTGTAGTATTCAGGGTGTACAGCGGTAAGTTAGGCAGGGTGATGGGATTTGTGCGAAAGTTAACTTATTATGTGGTAGTTTAGTAACGGAAAAATCTTCTCCGAAATTCAATACTCGATCACGTTTGTACGAAAATGTATCTTCCCGCGCACTGGTTGAGCTCGGTTAAAATAAGTCCTTTACCTTTTTTATTTGGTCCTGGTAGAGAGGAGATTTCGCAGCAAAGGCAAACTTCGACATGTCTGAATGTACCTGCAAAGAGATATGTCCTAATGAACACAAAGGGAACTGTTGGTTAAGATGAAATAAAACTGGAAATAGTATTTCATGTTTCTGTGTTGAAAGAAGCAGTAATGAACTGAATAAAAATAGGAGCAACGATATTGCATGTTGTTATATACAGTATCCTTGATATTTTAGGAAATTAACTTTTCAAAAAAAAATTTTTAGGATATTTTCTCACCACTTTATTACACAAAAGGGGCAAAGACGAAATGAAAACTTTTGCAAACGATTGGAGAATTAAAATCGATATTTTGTTTACTTTTGTATGTAGCGATTCGCTGAGTAAAATCTCAATTATGTGGATTTGATTTAAAACTGTGGGACGCCTCGCAATTACAATAGCAAATAGGACGATTTAAGAAAATCAGAGCCTACTAGACGGTTGCTCATTTTTGAAAAAATGTTACTTTTCAACTTACCCATGATGAATACGGATCGTTCCATTCGCTGATACAGTACCAAGATTTTTTTGAGCATTTCGGCAGGTATATTGACTAGCGTATTATGTAAATGAACCTTTGACCATAAAAATTGTGTTTATCTAGTCTTTCCAAAACACAGTTTCCACGGAAGTTCGTCCCATTCCTGCAAGGCACGTGTGTTTGCCTGCCTTGTCTGCTATACATGCGAAGGTTACACAATACACTATCCTTCATTGAACAAGATGTGATATTTAATGCTAAAATCAAAGATTTAAGGGCACCCATTATGGTTTTTCAAATGTTACAATTTTAGAAAGGTGAAAACCAGTATATCAGGCTAAAATTATGCTTGATGTGCTGGTTTTCATTTTCCTGTTTCTGTAATATAAATGAAGCTTTTGTCACCAGTGAAAATGGGATTTCATTGTTTTTTTTTTGTTATCAGGCATTATAATGACAGTTATTTTTTAAAATTTTGACCAGTAATGAAGTTAGCAGCGATTGCAAACGTTTCTTAATCCCAAGCAAAAAATGCGCTGATATTTGAAATCTGCGCCTTCACCTTAAGTTGTATTTGAAATCGCCGAAAGGGCAATATTGAAAAACCCGTCCGAAGAAACGGTGTAAAAGAACCCTCTCGAAAGCACAAAATTGATCTCCAAATAGACAAAAATGTTCGCCTCAATTTTCTCTACAACATAGCAAAAAACAATTTTTTTGTTAAGGGTCGACTTTAGGACCGACCTAGGACCATAAGGAAATGCCTCTGACACATACTTCCATAGACAAAAATGTTTCCCTCAATCTGCTCTGCAATATGACAAAAAAACGTTTTTTTGGTTAGGGCCGACCTTAAGACCGACCAGAGGCCCACTTGAGCCCCAAGCACATGCCCAAATTTGTTTAAGAAAATAATTCGGTACACGGTTACCTCTCAAATAGAAAAAAACTAAAAAAATCGGCTAGGATTTGCCCGATTTATGTAAACAAAAACACGTTGGGCCTAGTTTCAGCGTCCTGGCTGCGTCCAAGGGCATCTTATTAAAAAACTTTCTTCCATAAAATGTGAGACATTCCTTTCGATTATAAAATTGTTTTTGAAAATCGGAAGAGATTTATACTCGAGTTATGTACAAAAAAAACGTAGTGCCATAGCAGAGACTCGTTTTTAGTGCCCTTAGCTAAGTCCAAGGGCTCAAAATCAAAAAAGTTTCTTCTACAAGTTGTCAGCCATGCCCGGATCTTTCATTTTGAAATTTTGAAAATCGGAAAATATTTACTCGAGTTACTAACAAAAGACCAAAAACCACTTAAGCGGCCCTAGCTCGGCGGCCCTTGGGCCGACAGTACTCCGATTCAACCGCATAAAAGATTTTTTGATTTCCTTTCAGGGAAAGCAAAGTTTTTGAAAATCGGTTGAGTTTTATTCAAGTTATCGCGGCGACAGACGGACGGACCGACAACGTTTTTATTGCTGATTCATCATCTAAGTGTTGGAATATCAATTTGATATGATCACAGCTGCCCACAATATTGTTCTACAATCTAGTGTTTAACGTTTTGTATAAACTCATTCTAAATAAAATTGTTCTTTTGTACCGACGTGTTTGTCTTCTAAATTGTTATTTTCGAATTCTTTGAAAGCTTCCCAAGTCCTGCAAAACTAACAGGTTATGGGCCCAGGACACGGAAGAACAATTAGATCAAAATTAAATTTTGGTAAAAATGGAATCAAGCAGTATTCGATAGAAGTTGGTCCATCGCAGCTGAATGTAAAGTCGATAGCTGAAGGCTATCGCCGATGGTGGTTGGACCATCGGTATCTGAAATATAAAGTCAATAACGGAGGGCTATTGCCGATAGTAGATGGACTATCGTATCCGAATCAAGAAGTCGATGGCAGTGGGTCATCGCCGGCACCAGTGGGCTGTCGTTGCCTAAAGTCGATAGCGGAGGGTTATCGCCGATGGTAGAGGGCCATCTCAAGCCGAACAAAAAGTCGATAGCGGAGGGCTATCGCCGATGGCAGTGGGCCATCGCAAACCGAACTTAGAGTCGATAGCAGTGGGCTACCGCATCCGAATTGTAGCAGTCGTCTACAGAAATTATGAAATCGACGACAGTGAGCTATTGTAATCGAAGAAGATAATGCAGATGATTTCAGTGGGCAGACGCAGTTGAACTTCAAGATCGAGCTTAAGAGCACGATAAAAATGAGCTATTTTGTTGGTTGAAGCATGATTATCAGCCTGAAACAAAAGAACTTATAGTGATTATAGTAGTGATTTTCTTTAAGCGAAAACGATCAAACAAATTTTAGAATACAATCAATTGATTCTTGTGGATTATGAAATTGAGGGGGTGTCGATGAAAGCTGTGAAATCAGAAAAGTGTGACGCATTAATCATTTAAGGTAAAACTTTTTTCTTCCAGTTACAAAAGTTCTGAAATCAGAGGGGGGTGACGCATTAAGCTTCGATTCGCAACAAACATTTTTAAACAAAATTATGTTGAGTTCAAAGAATTGCGTCACAAATGCCAAGACCCAACGACGAAACAATTTTTCTGTACTTTCAGTTTTTACGCGAAAATTTGACTTTTATTTCTTATCACATCGTTTAGGATAAATTTAAATTTTTGCGTCTAAAAACTTGGTGTTGAAAAATTATTCCGCTGGTGGGTCTGGCATTTGTGACGCAATTTTTTGAACTCAACATAATTTTGTTTAAAAATGTTTGTTGCGAATCGAAGCTTAATGCGTCACCCCCCTCTGATTTCAGAACTTTTGTAACTGGAAGAAAAAAGTTTTACCTTAAATGATTAATGCGTCACACTTTTCTGATTTCACAGCTTTTGTAAGCAAACATAAAGACTTGCGTCACACCTCCTCTGTAAGTGGTTTTTTTGGCGGATATCAGTACTTTTGTAAGTTTGTAAGCAACTTTCTAGCTGCCATAGTTCTATAGGTAAGAATCATCCCTCTGGAATCTGGAAGTGACGTTATCTTGGGATTAGGCCATATTTTCCCAAAACCATGAAACACGTGTACGCTAAAATTTAATTCTCTACAACTTCGCCTTCGGAACCACTTTCTAACTCTCATAGTTCTAGAGATTTGAGTCATCCTGCCTAATTATGGAAGTGACCATATACCAGGATTGGGCCATAGTTCCCCAAAACCCTGAAACACGTGTTCGCTTAAATTTAATTCAAAAGTTCCTGTATATATGTTCCTTAGTCTACGAAAAAATTTCTTGTGAATTTTTTGGCGTGTAAGACTTGCGTCACGGCCCCTTACTATCGTGGGGCCATGATAACTTTCCCGAAGAAACCAACTCTCTAGCTATTGTCACTTCGGAGCTAAAATTCGAAAACTCCGTGCATTACCACTTTGACCACTTTTCCACATGCCACGGCTTTTCCAGAATTTTCCCGGAAAAGCGGCATATGAAATTTTTCATTTAGGGCCGAGACTGACGTTCCCTGAAAATTTTAAGGAAATCGCTCGAGCGGTTCTCGAGAAAAAAAAAGTAGATAGATACATAGAGACATATGGGCAATTCCACGGTCCGCTTCGTTCCCACGCGTGAAATTCTCAGTAGTTGCAAAATGAAAGCAATAGAAAAGTTACTATCCTCTAGTTAGGGGATCAATACGTCTGATGCACCATTTTCTATTAATATTTTTTCGTAACAAGTGAGCATTTCGAGCGTGGGAACGGAGTTTTCGTGGAATGGCCCAGATACATCGTTGACACACAACGCAGGAATAAAATTGTTATTACTTGCAAAGCAGATTATACCATCAATGTATGGAAATTGGTCATTTTTGATTGACGATATCTCGGCTGGTTTTCAACCGATTTTGATGAGTGAGGGCTTGTTGGAAAGCTGCTGCGACGTAGTTTTGTTTTAATAATTTGGAGGGGGAGGGGAGCGAGGGGAAAAAACTCAAAAGTTCGCCTATACATCGTGTCTTGTCCCAAAGGTTTTTGTATGGAGTTTTTTGCGTTTATGGACGTTTTTTTTGGGGTGTGGGGACTGCATCACGCTCTCCGCTACCGCTCCGAGCATGATAAAGAAAAACAAATGGGTCCCGGTTTTGCTCTGGAATTTGTGGTATTGAAAATTTAATTACCGATGTTCATAACTAGAAGTGCGCGGCCGTAATTTGCTTAAGGAACTTAGTTTCTTTTGCAAATTATTTGTGGTATTTTTTTTTCGAGTTAAGGTTCTTACGCAATTTTGAAATTTGTTTTTCAAAGTAATTGTTAGCATTTTTTGGACCCGTACGAAGTACAAAATGTCCTATATATATGCTTACTACATACAAATTTATTGTAGATCGAGGCGAGAGTCCTTTTATCCGTGCCTTCATTTTTTTCTAAACGGCTGCACCGATGGTGCTGCTACAAATGTGTAGTCGTCGACCCAGATTTTTATTTTATCTACAAAAATCATTTGTCCTATGCGTCCAACACAAAAAAAAATTGTCCTACCTTGGGGTCCGAAATATATAGGAGGCGTACTAAAACGCCAAAAAGCTCAAAATCGCTTTTTTGAAAACGGTAAAAATTTGAGCAAAATTGGTGATGCCATTAATTTGTCCTCGATTTGTCTTAAATTCTTGACACTTTCAAATTAGTGTACTGACACTTTGATAGTGTGAAAGTGTGTCACTAAATTTTAAAATGTTTTGTACTAAAAAGTTAGGTACAGTAAAAATTTGTCTTCAATTTGTCCTTTAAGAATATACATTCAACATTTTCAAAACATTTCCACAAACAGCACTGTAAAGGATTATTTTCTTGGACTTGTACTTAAACCTTTATTTAAATATGACCATAGGAACGTTCTGACTCTTGTGTTTTCTAATTCAAAAATATGTCCTCAATTTGCCCTTTGCGTATGTGAAATCAGAAAATTGCATAATGGCGTAGAAAACTAGAAAATAGAGTGTACTAAAAAAATTATAAAAGCTCTTCGAAAGCTCCCAACCTAGAGAATCGCTTGAAATCCGATCACCGAAAATTTTTTCAATTGTTTTTGTCGATGATCAAGAAAGGACAAAAAGAGGACATATTTCTGCTGCCCATTACATTTTCATACGAGTGAAGAACAAAAAAAAAATTGAAAGACATTTTGAGTCCTTCACTCGTATGACAATTTAATGCGCAGCAGAAATATGTCCTCATTTTGTCCTTTCCTAACCATCGAAAGAAACAAAAAAAAGTGGCGCCGATCGGATTTGAACCGGTGACGCTAAGCAGCTCAAGCAAACTCTCTCATGTATCTCGTTGAAGAACATTTTTATTCCTTCACTCGTACGAAAATTTAATGCGCAGCAGAAATTTTGTCCTTTTTGTCCTTTCTTGATCATCGACAAAAACAATTAAAACAAATTTCTGTGATCGGATTTGAAGCGATTTTCTAGTTTGGGAGCTTTCGAAGAGCTTTTATTATTTTTTTAGTACACTCTATTTTCTAGTGATCTACGTCATTATGCAATTTTCTGATTTCACATACGCAAAGGACAAATTGAGGACATATTTTTGAATTAGAAAATACAAGAGTCAGAACGTTCCTATGGTCATATTTAAATAGAGGTTTTAGTACAAGTCTGATGGCTGATATTTTTGACATCTACATTGGTTATGACAACGTATTTGACGACCCCTAAGATGCTACTTTGAAATTTCGACTTTTCTCTTCTTTTTTTAAATTTTTGACGACGCCATTTTGGCAATTATATCTATGACATTTTTGTTTTTCTTTAACAATCTATGTCTTTGACATAGATTCTTAGATTATTTATTCTTGTGACTTTCGTTATGTTGATTTTGACGTAATATTTTTGATGTTTTCTTACTTTTTGTTTGTAAATTTTTTGTAATTTTCTTTTTGTTCTATGTTAATGTTATTAATGTTATTTATATATTGTAACGTTTTCATGGATTTTTAATGAGGGCTATGACAGCAGTCATAGTCACCCTTTTTCCATGTCAGCTAGAAAATAGTAGACAATAAAATTATTATCAATCAATCAATCAAGTCCAAGAAAATAATCCTTTATAGTCTTGTTTGAGGAAACGTTTTAAAAATTTTGAATGTATATTCTGAAAGGACAAATTGAGGACAAATTTTTACTGTATTTAACTTTTTAGTACAAAACATTTAAAAATTTATTAACACACTTTCACACTATCAAAGTGTCAGTACACTATTTTGAAAGTGTCAAGAATTTAGGACAAATGGCATCATCAATTTTGCTCAAATTTCTACCGTTTTCAAAAAAGCGATTTTGAGCTTTTTGGCGTTTTAGTACACTACACCTCTATATTTCGGACCCCAAGGTAGTACAAATTTGTTTTTTGTGTCGGACGCATAGGACAAATTGACGACAAATTATTTGTGCAGATAAAATAAAAATCTGAGTCGACGACTACACATTTGTAGCAGCACCTGCACCGATCGCCCTAAACTTTTTTTTCCCCTGGAAGGTACATATGTTTCATGATTTTAAGACCCGTACAGCTTTGAAAAGGAGTCTATTGCGTTTACCACGACGTTTGTAACCAGTCTAGTTTTGATCTGGGAGTATGAGGGGGAGCACCGATCATGGTCCTTAGATGGCGAATCAGCAATAAAAAACATATGCAGGGGACCCGTACGCATCAGAACAGAATAGATGTAGCAAAAAGACTCGTATGCATTTCAGTAAATATTGCCTTAAGTCTTACGTGTAGAAACTACGTAGCCACTACATCGGATTGGAAATTGCCAAAAGGGCAATATTGAAAAACTCGTTCAAAGAAACGGTGTAAAAATATTTTCCGAAAGCACAAAATTGACCCTCAAAAATGTTTTCCTCAATTTTCTCTACAACGTAGCAAAAACCTATTTTTTGGGCTAGGACCGATGTTAGTACTGACCTAGGGCTCTAAGTAGAGACCTCGGACATATACTTCCATAGACAAAAATGTTTCCCTTAATTTGCTCTGCAACATAGCAAAAAAAAAAAAATTTTTCTGGCAAGGGCCGAGCTTAGGACCGACATGAGGCCCACTTCAGCCCTAATCACAGGCAAAAGTTTCTTTTATAAATGTCGGCCATGCCTAGATCTTTCAAAAAGAAAAAAAAAATTGAAAATCGGAAAAGATTTACACGAGTTATGTACAAAAGACCAAAAACCACTTAAACGGCCCTAGTTCATTGGCCCTTGGGCGGACAGTGCCCAGATTCAATCCAAAAAAAGGTTTTCCAATTACCTTTCAGGGAAAAAAAAGTTTTTGAAAATCGGTTTAGTTTTACTTGAGTTATCGCGGTGACGGACGGACGGACATTTTTTTTATTGCTGATTCGTCATCTAAGGACCATCGATGCTCCCATCCTACTCCCGGGTCGAAATTGGGGTAGTTACAAACGTCGTGGTAAACGCGTAAGACCCCTTTTCGAAGAACTTCGTTCATCGTACGGGTCTAAAAATTGTCCTCAATTTGTCCTTTCCAATAGTTCTTTCACTTTTAAGGTACATCGTCTGTAGATATCAAAATGATTTTTAGTACTAAAAGATCAAAAAGCTCAAAAATGCTAAAATCACCAAACCCTCACTTTTTCGCAAATACAAAAAAATTGTTCTCAAAAACAGATGAAGCGCTGGTGGCCGCCATTTATGCATGATTTTGATAGTGACTTCGATAGCTGACGAATGAGCTCGCTCAATTTAGCCCAGCTCTCTCAACCTGTACGACCAACCTTGTTCTCTGAATCTGTAGTATCGCCTTTACCCTCCGCTAGGTTCTTTCAATCTGTAGTATGAACCCTTTCCCCTGCTATCACAATCTGTACGACCAACCTTGCTCTCTGACTCTATGGTATCGCCCTGCCCTTGCCCCAGCTCTCTCAATCTGTAGGGCCAACACTTCTACGTGATGTTTCAATCTGAAGGACCGCCCCCTATCCCCACTCTCTGAATCTGTACGACCAACCCCTTGCCCCATCTATCTTAATCTGTGCGACCAGCCTTGCTCTCTGATTCTGTAGAACCGCACCCTACCACTACTTTTTGGCTCTGTAGGACCGACACTTGGCTCACCTGAGCTCTCTCAGTCTATAGGATCAACCTTTGCCGCAAATAGTAAATAGTAGTCTCTGAGAAATGCAATTGGTTTTGTCTAAAGAGTTCTAAGTGCAATTGCTCATGTTTAACGAGTTTTTTTAGTTTTTGTTTTTGTTCGATCTGTCGGGAATTTCTTTGCTATTTGTGGCTGTGGGAATAGAGGTCGACATTGAGAGTTTTTTCGATTTTGCGATGGAAAATGGATAGGTTCTTGCCTTCCACTGGAATGTGCTTGTTTTCAATTGCTATGCTGACATACGTTTTACAGCATTTTCCTCGTGTCCATTTTCCGTGTACGTGTTCACAGAATGAAGGAAGCAGCTGAGGATAAGCAGTCATACATTGTCTTCTGACCGCCTTCATGCTCGAAGGTGTAAACAGCACGAAATCTCCGCGAAATCTCCACGCAATTCACTTAACGTGAGGTCCATGGGTAAGGGACCTTTGTTTGTTTCCTTTCACTCTAATGTGTAGTTTTTTGTATAAAATGATTAAGAATTGTAAAGATTTAACTGTACACCTATGCGTTAATTTATTGTTTTTCAGATAAATACAGCTTTTTAGACCCTTACGAAGAACTAATTTCTTCGAAAAGGGGTCTTATGCGTTTACCACGACGTTTGCAACCACCCCAATTTCGACCCGGGAGTAGGGGGGGGGCATCGATCATGGTCCTTAGATGACGAATCAGCAATAAAAAAAATGTCCGTCCGTCCCACCGGGATAACTTGAGTAAAACTCAACCGATTTTCAAAAACTTTTTTTCCTAAAAGGTAATTGAGAAATCTTTCTTGGGATTGAATAAGGGCACTGTCGGCCCAAGGGCCAATGAGCTAGGGCCGTTTAAGTGGTTTTTGGTCTTTTGTACATAACTCGAGTAAATCTCTTCCGATTTTCATAATTTTTTTTTGTTTGAAAGGCCTGGCCATGCCGGACATTTTATGGAAGAAACTTTTTTGAATTTTGAGCTTTTGGTCTCAGCCAGGGCCCTAAAACTGAATCTCTACTAGGGCCCAACGTGGTTTTCTACATAAATCGTAATCTTATCCGATTTTCAAAAACTTTTTTTTCCCCGAAAGATAGTCACCAAATTGATCACGGGATTGAATTTGGGCAAGTTCGGTCGAAAACTTTCGAAGTTAGGTCGAAAACGTGGTTTTTTGAAGGTTCTTGGAGCTTTTTTACCTATATCTCTGCGAAGTTAGAACGGAAATCGCTCTTCAAGGTTTTGAATGAAAGATGTGGACATCAAAAAAATCAAGAAAATTAAATTAGTGAAAATCTGTTGAGTGGTTTCGTGAATATTTCTTTAACTATGAGGTTTTTTGTGCGGCTTTGCAGAGAAAATAGATGCGAACATTTTTGTTTACGGCAGTATGGTTCAGGGGCCTCTCCTAAGTGCTCTAGGTCGATTCTAAGATCGGCCCTAGTGCATTTTTTTTAAATTTGAAATTTTTTTAAGGTTATAGAGAGGTTTTTGCGCGTTCTCTTCGGACGGGTTTTCCAATATTGCCCTTTCGGCAATTTCCAATCCTTAAATTGTCGACGTAATTTCATACACTTAAGAGTTAGTCAATATTTTACGTCGGAGTCTTCTTGCAACATCTATTCTGTTTGCCACATCTATTCTGATACGTACGGGTCCCTTCATATGTTTTATCTTTAATTTGAGATAAAAATCCAGATAACAATTGACCCCACGAAATGTACATAAAGTGCCATCGGAAAATGTGCTGATCCCATTTAATGTGCTCCAGTTCCAGGACATTTAAAGTATATTAAAAAGCGCCCTTACCGTTACATCTTTTCTTTGGAACGTGAAGTGCATTCAATATACATTAAATTAATGTGAATTACATGCACATCTAATGTACATTTAAAACACTTTACATACGCAACTAATGTACCTTTAAGAGGGTGTCCGATGAAAGGTAAAACCAAGGCAGCCTGGTGCTGAAATTCTGACAACGCCTATATGTAAGAAGAAGCGAGGTGATTAGTTAGTAACACAATTGAAGTCGGCACCAGGCTGCGTACTTGGTGCCCTAAGTCTGGGAATAAATAAGTCAGCCTGGTGCTGAAAATCTGTTTTCGGCAAATTGGAGGCACTAGTGAGTTCTATATGTCACATAAATTTCAACTCGGCACCAGGCTGCTGCTGCCCTGTGCATTCAAAGGGTCATAGCTCAAGGACGCAGCCTGGTGCCGAGTTGAAACTTATATGACGTATAGATCTTATTATTGTCTACACTTTGGTGAAAACAGGTACTTAGCACCAGGCTGCCTTCCATATTTCCAGGTGATGGGCCAAAGTACGCAGCCAGGTGTCGAATTATAAACTTATGCAACGTAATGTATTCGCTATTTTATTGACTTTGGCATTTTCAAATTTTCGGCACCAAATGTCCTGGCTGAAAGTGCAGACCTATTTTCCAGAGCAAGTTTTGTTAACAAATCTAAGCAATCCGAAAAAAGTAGCTTATCTGCTAGATGCAAAAACAATGAAATTATAGAGCTATTAAAGTACTTTTTTGAAATTGACAAATTTTTTTAACAAAACTAGCTCTGTAAAATCATCGTTTTTACCCGGGCGTGCTCAGCCTACATCCGTCGCTATGGATTAAGATGAATGTAATGTTTCGCTAAATTGAATTACTAGCACATTTCATGTACATATGTTATGTTAGAAAAGAAAGGAAAATTTAATTTAGTTTTCCGACTTTTCTATTTCGGTTTTTCTTATTCTGATGATCGCTACATTTTTTAATGCCAAGCTCTCATTTTTTTTGTTGAAAAATTTCTTCAATTTGCGGGATTTATGAGTCGACTGCTCTACCAATTGTGCCACCGGATACTTATGTGTTCGTGTGTTAAATTTGAATAAAGTGTTAAATTATAGAAAGTACATTAATTGTACTTTTTTGTACTGAGAGAAAAAGTTCTGGAAGATATGCTAGTAAATGAAAACTAAACAAACTCTACAGAGTGTTATTTAAATTTATTTGATCGAACACACTGTGACTGTAGCGGTTGTACATTAACAAAAAGGTTTTGTAACCTTGCACACGTTGATGCTGCATTCAAATTATTGTATCATCTTCATTGTTTAATTGTTATTTGAAATAGATTTTATGCGAAACATTAAAAAATCTATTCCCCGTCTGCTTTTTTCTTTGAACACACTTTTCTTTTTTTTCTTTTAAAATTCGATACTTTTTTTTAATGTTACCCAACCAAAAGCAGCCGTGATATCCGTTCACGGACTAAAAATATACATTTTTGAAAAAAAAGGTGAGCATTTTTCGAAGCACATAATCTAAAAATTTACTTGTAATCTAGGGCAATAATTTCGAGTTTTAATAGCACAAAAAATGTGCCTTTTATTTACATAGAAAAATGTACTACATCACAAGCACATTTTTGGTACATTCAATGTGATAAGAATAGTATACACCTTATCACGCACATAAAATATGCGAAAAATGTACTTGTGATCTAGTGCAATAATTTCGAGTTTTAATAGCACAAAAAATGTGCTTTTTATGTACATACTTTACAGGCACATTTTTGGTACATTTTATGTACATATTCTCAACAACATTGAATTTCGCACATTGAATGTACATTCAGTGGGCAACCACAGCTCAAAAAAATTTACTAAAAGCGCAATATAATACATTCTCAATTTTCAATTGAAATGTCCAAGAACGTTCACAAATTTTCAATATTTTATTAAATTATTATTAAGATTTTATAAAGATTTTAATGATTTTTAGAAGATTTTAAGGATTTTCATAGGATTTTCAAAAGATTTTAACGAATTCAAAAGATTTTACCCGGATTTAAAAATTTTACCGGAGCAATTTGGGATTTTATCTGGGCTTGTGACAGGATTTTCCGGAGTCGCTCACCCCTCGATTAACGACTTACAAGCAAACGTTCCATATGCTCCGAATGTGACTTTGTCGCAACAATTTAAGCCAATCGAAGTTTCATAATGGGTATATCTTCGAGTACAAGCGTGCATCATTGCTGTAGTTTGTGAATTCCCAAAAATTCTTGTGAATTCCCGAAAATTTCCAAAAATTTCCGAAAATTCCCGAAAATAGGCCCTGCCGTCCGCGCAATCAGCAACTTCTTCTGGGCTTAGAGCAGGTGACTTTAACATAAAGCTAGCCAATGTCGATGATGAATGTATAGATGATAAAAACGCTGTAATCTAGCAACTCCTGGACCACCACAATTCACATTTGAAATTACCACTTTTTGCTCAATACTCTCGCCCAGTTGGGGTTGCAATCTTTTTGTCATGTTATCTACCTATACCATCTGATAATCAAAATGTAACATATGAAGCGACCCGTACGTATCAGAATAGATGCGGCAAACAGAGTTGATGTTACGAAAAGACTCAAACATATTTAAGTCAATATTGCCTTACCTCTTAAGTGTATGAAATTACATCCACATCCACCCACATATTGGAAATTTCCGATAGGGCAATACTGAAAAACCCGTCCGAAGAAACGGTGTAAAAGAACCCTCCCGAAAGCACAAAATTCATCTCCATATAGACAAAAATGTTCGCCTCAATTTTCTCTACAACAGAGCAAAAAACAATTTTTTTAAAGGCCGACTTTAGGACCGACTTTAGGACCGACCTAGGGCCATAAGGAAATGCCTTTGACACATACTTCCATAGACAAAAATTTTTCCCTCAAATAGAAAAGAATCAATAAAATCGGTTAGGATTTGCCCGATTTATGCAAACAAAAACACGTTGACCCTGGTTTAATGGCCTGGCTGAGTCAAAGGGCATCCTATCAAAAAACTTCCTTCCAAAAAATTTGAGACATCCCTAGACCTTTCGATTAAAATTTTTGAAAATCGGAAGAGATTTACTCGAGTTATGTACAAAAAAAAATGTAGGGCCCTAGCAGAGAATCGTTTTTAGTGCCCTAGCTAAGTCCAAGGGCTCAAAATCAAAAAAGCTTTAATTACAAATTGTCGGCCATACCCAGATCTTTCAAACAAAAAAATGTTTATGACAATCGGAAAAGATTTACCCGAGTTATGGCCCTAGCATAGACTCGGTTTTAGTGCCCTAGCTAAGTCCAGGGACTTAAATTTGAAAAAGTTTCTTCCAAAAATTGTCGGCCATGACCAGTTCTTTTAAACAAAAAAAAATTATGAAAATCGGAAAAGATTTACTCGAGTTATGTAAACAAGACCAAAAACCACTTAAACGGCCCTAGCTCGGCGGCCTTTGGTTCGACAGTGTCCAGATTCAATCCCATAAAACATTCTTCGAGTACCTTTTAGGGAAAAAAAGTTTTTGAAAATCGGTTGAGTTTTAGTCGAGTTATCGTGTTGACAGACGGACGGACGGACGGAAGTTTGAAAGATCTGGGCATGGCCGACAATTTATGGAAGAAACTTTTTTAAATTTGAGTCCCTGGACTTAGCTAGGGCTCTAAAACCGAATATATGCTAGGGCCATACGTGTTTTTCGTACATAACTCGAGTAAATCTTTTCCGATTTTCAAATTTTTTTTTGTTTGAAAGATCTGGGTATGACAGACAATTTATGGAAGAAACTTTTTTGGATTTGGACTTTCCTAGGGCGCTAAGAACGAGTCTATGCTAGGGCCATACGTGTTTTTTGTACGTAACTCGAGTAAATCTTTTCCGATTGTCATAATCTTTTTTAACCGATGTGTCTTTGAAAGCCCAACAATTTGTTGAAAAATTTTTTTTGAGGTTGGGCCCTAGGATAGAGCAAGGGCACTAAAAACGAGTTTCTGCTAGCGCTCTACATGTTTTATGTACATAACACGAGTAGATCTCTTCCGATTTTCAAATTGTTTCTTGATCGAAATCGAAAGGTATAGGATTGTCTCCCGTTTTATGGAAGAAAGTTTTTTAATAAGAAACCCTTGGACTCAGTCAGGACTGAGTTTCTACTAGGGCCCAACGTGTTTGCTTACATAAATTGGATAAATTCTAACTGATTTTGTTGATTCTATTTCTATTTGAGAAGTAATCCAGTACCGAATTATATTCAAAAACAAATTTGGACCCGGTGCCTGTGCTTAGGGCTGAAGTGGACCCCCGGTCTGTCCTAAGGTCGGCCCTAAAAAAAAATTTCTTTTTGCTATGTTGCAGATCAAATTGAGGGAAAGATTATTGTCTATGGAATTATGTGTCCGAGGCATTTCCTTATGGCCCTAGGTCGGCCCTAAGGTCGGCCCTAGACAAAAAAATTGTTTTTTGCTATCTTGTAGAAAAAATTGAGATGAACATTTTTGTCTGTTTGGGGGTCATTTTTGTACTTTCGGAAGGCCTTTCTTTCACCGTTTCTTCGGACGGGTTTTTCAATATTATCGTCTCGGCATTTTCCAATACAATTTAATGAGGACGTAAGGCACTATTTACTTAAATACGTTCGAATCTTTTCGTAACATCAACTCTGTTTGCCACATCTATTCTGATACGTACGGGTACCTTCATATGTTTTGATCTGGGGGAGGGGGCTGACTCGGAAAATAGACACAATATGACAAGAGGAGGAGAATTCTAATAATTCGGAGGAACTGTAGACGTCATTTATCTTACTTTGCCCTTACTTTATCCTTACTTTTACATCTAAATAAATAAATAAACTTTTTTCAGAATGACGTCTTGTTTGATAGCTACGAAAAAGTGGGTGAAGTCATAGCTAATAGAACGAGTGATGTGATCTCAGACAGTTCGACATCATCATCCACCCGACGGAAATTGTACCAAAATGGAGATTCTTGTAACGAAGATCAGACTTCGGTAGAGGAAAACCGATTATTATGTGAAAATGCTGGGCAAGATACACAAGAATTTAGTGAAACAGCGGAAAGAAAATCTCAGAATAAAATTTCTGGCCATGTCGATTCAACAAGACGGTTATATCATCATGAAAACGCATCTGAATGGAGTGATTCGGAAGATGAGCAAACTATTTGCGCTGAAGAAGCCTCAACATTTCGACAGGCTCCTTCAAAAAATGAAAATGTTAAAAACGTTTATATATCACCGGTAAAAAAAGACAATAAAGAAAATACAAAAGATGAATCTAAAAGAGATAAAATGCTGAAGAATTCTACATTCGCTAGAGTTCATTCGCACAGCAATAATGAAGAATCTTCGATTTCTGAGACAGTTCAAAAAACGAAGAATTCCTACACCGAAACGGTCCATTTATCAAGAGGGAAGTCAGGGGAACATCTGACAAAAATGATGACACCTAACAAAAAGAGTATTGGAAGATCTTCAGATGGAAATTCGAAGCAGCCTCCTTCAGAAAGTGTAGACGGAATCATCTCTGATGATCGTCAGAATTCACGTGAAATCGAACCGATCGAAGAGGAGCCTGTTAATAGAAATGATGAACGTCCCCATAAGCAAAATTTGAAGCAGGTCATTTCGAGAAATCCATCAAACGAAGTGATCTCAGATGATCGTCGGAATTCACATGGAATCGAACCGATCGAAGAGGAGGATCCTCACAGTTCAGACAAAATTGAACCAATTATAGAGGAGCTTCTTAAGAAAAATGTCGGACGTCCTAGTAAACAAAATGCTAAGCAGTCCATTTCGAGAAGTTCATCAAACGAAGTGATCTCAGATGATCGTCAGAATTCACATGGAATGGAACCGATCGAAGAGGAGCCTCTTAAGAAAAATGTCGGACGTCATAGTAAACAACATGCTAAGCAGTCCATTTCGAGAAATACATCAAACGAAGTGATCTCAGATGATCGTCGGAATTCACATGGAATCGAACCGATCGAAGAGGAGGATCCTCACAGTTCAGACAAAATTGAACCAATTATAGAGGAGCTTCTTAAGAAAAATGTCGGACGTCCTAGTAAACAAAATGCTAAGCAGTCCATTTCGAGAAGTTCATCAAACGAAGTGATCTCAGATGATCGTCAGAATTCACATGGAATGGAACCGATCGAAGAGGAGCCTCTTAAGAAAAATGTCGGACGTCATAGTAAACAACATGCTAAGCAGTCCATTTCGAGAAATACATCAAACGAAGTGATCTCAGATGATCGTCGGAATTCACATGGAATCGAACCGATCGAAGAGGAGGATCCTCACAGTTCAGACAAAATTGAACCAATTATAGAGGAGCTTCTTAAGAAAAATGTCGGACGTCCTAGTAAACAAAATGCTAAGCAGTCCATTTCGAGAAGTTCATCAAACGAAGTGATCTCAGATGATCGTCAGAATTCACATGGAATGGAACCGATCGAAGAGGAGCCTCTTAAGAAAAATGTCGGACGTCATAGTAAACAACATGCTAAGCAGTCCATTTCGAGAAATACATCAAACGAAGTGATCTCAGATGATCGTCGGAATTCACATGGAATCGAACCGATCGAAGAGGAGGATCCTCACAGTTCAGACAAAATTGAACCAATTATAGAGGAGCCTCTTAAGAAAAAAGTTGGTCGGCGTCGTAAGCAAAATCATAAGCAGTCAACTATGGAAGAAGGGCAAAAGCAGCCTCAAGAGGATACATCGCGTAGTCTAACGAACAACATCGAAAATCCGTATAAGCGACGTAATGAATCTGACGCTGACAGTGAAAAAGTGTCCAAAAAGAAGCGTTTAAATGCTGAAATAACTCAAAATGATGAGGCGTCTAAGAGTAATAGGACAGTTGCTAAAAGGCGCAAAGCAAAATGGTACAGAACGAAAATTGTAACATATGATCCTTCACAAGCTTATGAAGATGGTAAGGAAATGTATTTCTAATCAAAATTTTTTTAGAACCTAAATTATGATCTTTTTAGTGAAGGGAACGAGACGCTCAATGAGAAAAAGATGCATACCTGAGCAAGACTTATCGTACTTATTTCCGCCGAAAAGTACGAATCAATCAGCTTCACGAAGTACACGGCTCGAAGTACAAAAGACACGGAAACAGGTTGGGGTAACATTTTTTGTTATTTTTGAATGGTGTAAGTATTGATTGAAATCATTCTATAGAGTCGCAATCAGACGAATACTAATGACGACACAGTTTATTCCATATTGTTAAGCAATAAAGAGAATGGGGAAGAACCGCTGCTCACTATTTTTCAAGGAATCGGTATGTCATTCAAAAATGCCTTGAATAAAGGAGAATTCATCCTCTTTTTCCGAAATTACTAGAAATTACCCAAGGATTTCACACAAACGTCTTGAAAGATATGGTCATTCACTATGTTCCCGGCTCAGCTAGTCCGTCATACGGTTATCTAACACTTGAACCCGGATCCTCAAAAAGAAGTCGCCGTATAAATTATGAATTAGTAAGTCCCTTAATGTCTAAAAAAAAACTTTAAAATTGATTTTTTGCTTTAGCATTTTCATGTTATGCAGGGGCCAATTGTCATCATATCACAAGATGCATCAGAAATTATGCCGACTGGATCATCCGCGTACTTATACTCTGGTATGTAGATTTGTAAGCATAACAAAAACTTCAGACGTCCCGTTTTTACGAAAAGATTAATTCTATTAATTTGAAAAACTGGTACGTATTCATCAATTGTCGGCATTGGTTTCGCATGAAGATCACCGACTCTCTTGATGAGCGTCCGTCTCTATGTGTCCTCTAGTGTCTAGTCTACAAGGTTTCTGAAAGTTCTCCGCTTATAGCGAATTTTGATACGAGGTTGAAGCATGACGCATCTATTTATGACGAATCTTTACCATCTTTACTTACTTAATTAACCGGCACTACAACCCTTTAAGGGTCATGGTCTTCTCCCAGCTGGTTACTCCCACAGTTTTCAAGTCGGCTAGGGCCATCTGGATTTCGGACGCCCTGCACCTCTCTTGCCTTCTGTTGTGTTCTTATAAATGAAAACCAACATTAGAATTCAATTTATGTAATTCATTTAGAAAATAACTTTTCATATTTGATTACACCGATGTGTATTATGCGTGATCGATCGAATGACTAACTCTTTAGATAAAACCCGAGCGAGATGATGCGTTCATTTGATTCATTTAAATGTATTGGTGAATGCAACACCTTCCGGTCTGGTCTTGACGATTTTTTTCGGAATACTACGATCTTCCATTCGTTGTACATGACTAAGCCAACCTAGTCGGTTTATTTTGGTAGTTCTGACTATGTCCGGCTCTCCACAAAGCTGACTAAGCTCATGATTGAATCGTTTGCGCCATGTGCAGCGTGTGCAGCGATTGTTCGTTGTGTCAAGCACCACGACTCTGAGCCATTCGTAACCACCGGCCTGATCACAGATTTGTATATTGCGCATTTTGAATTTCGGCTTACTGACGTGGACTTTTGAGATTGTCCAGAATTATTCGTCTCTTGATTTCGTCCGCAATGTCGTTGATAGTGTTCAGCTCCGATCAAAGGTTAGGCTTTACTCCTGATATCGATTCGAAGGCGGAATGATCATATAATCCGTTTTTGCTTCATTGACCTTCAACTCAAAGTCTTTTCCAAGGCCATAAACTTGTCTTTAACAGCTTTCATATGTCGTCCAAGTATATCCAGGCCATCTGCGAGACCTAGCAACTGACTGGACTTGGTGAAAATAGTGCTGCTGGAGTCTATGACCATGGTGCGCACAGCAGCTTCAAGTGTCAGATTAAGAAGCAGCTTCGCTAGAGGTTCTCAATGACGAAGGCCTGACAGTTGTTTACGAATCCTTACTCGGCTATGAGCTCCGTTCAGTGTTAGCTTCGTTAGCAGTTTGTTGAGAATTCCAAACTCGTCCATGACTCTCCATACCTTACTTCTTCTAACACTGTCAGCCTGCCTTGAAGTCAACGAACAAATGGTGTGTTTCAATCTTGTACTCCTTGCACTTCTCCAAGGTCTGCCTGATATTAAACAGCTGGTCCGATTTTGAACGGACCTACAGAGTTTTCCATGTTTATACCAAAAAGTGCAATACGAGCGGAAACAACAATAACCTTAATGAGTTATGTAAGAAGTCATAATGCTACACTTGCATGTGAATGCATTACTAAAGTCAAAAGTTTGTCTGTTTGTAAGTTTGTTTTTCTGTCTGTTTGTTTGTCTGTAAATTGTCGGTCACAAATTTTCAGCGTGAACCAACATACGTCCGACCTGCTTGAAGAGTTCCGAGGAACTGAAGTAAAGTGTCGTTTTGCATTGCTTTTTATAAGCCAAAAACCAGAGAGAAACATTTATTTACATAAAAAAATATACAAATAAAAGGAACTGCCCTTGTATCAAAGGTTGCTATAAAACACAGTGTATCCATCTATTCATTTGAACAATCGTCATACTAACATCACAGTCGATTTTATTTTATTTATTCGTTGGTTTGTATTAATTATTATTATTTGTTGGTTATCATAGCAAAGGCTAGTCGTGAATGTGTTGACCAGATTCTTTTGCATTGCCTTCTATGATTCAAAAAAGGCAATGCAAAAGAAGATTCCCATGTGAATCTATCTACTTCCGACCTGCTTGAAGAGTTCCCAGGAACTACAGCAAAGTGTCGTTTTGCATTGCCTTCTATGAGTCAAAAAAAGGCAATGCAAAAGAAGATTCACATGAGAATCTATTTACGTCCGACCTGCTTGAAGAGTTCCGAGGAACTAAACTGTTTTGCATTGCCTTTTTTTTAACCCAAAAAAGCAATGCAAACCTAACTTCGAATGGCAAGAGGAATCAACAAGGGGAGCCTAGAGATAGAGAACGAGAGACCTTCTTTGTGGTCGAAACCGAAAAATAAGGCGCTCTTATTATGGGAGCACTCTCCCTTACAAGAACGGTATCACCAGCCGGCGATACTTTCAAGCAAATTGAACAGAGGTGTTTATACATTTAAAACTGAGTATATTTTGTGAAGTATAACATTTATACAACATATTATTATTCATATGAGAAATTTGTTCAAGTAATTTCAGGGAGAATATATTGTATGTTTATGTGTGTGTGTGTAAATGTGGAATGGAATAAACGAAAAAACTATTTTATGCACGTGGCCTCATTCAGTAATATTCTCAATGTATTTAGGAGGGGCATGTTTACACACGCATTCTGTTGTGTGTTACAATAAAAATTTTATGTTTGTTTATTAAGTGGCGTATTCAAATATTTTTTTTTTTATTTGTATGAAATGAAGTTATGTGGCGTATTCAAATATTTTCTTTGTAATGAATTATTTGTATGGAACGAAATGATCCATTGATTTTCTTTGTACATTTTTTCGGTTGATGTTAATTCTTTGGTTTCTTCGGCAAAGTCTTAGAGTTGTGTTAGTAGAAGTCACCAGTATTGGTGAAAATGTCGGGCAGTTGGACATTGGGTCATTTTTTTAGCTTTTAAAATTATTTTCGAATGTATGGGAGTTGGGCGATAGGTTTCTTTGGAAAAGTCTCAGAGTTTTGTGAGTAGAAGTCACCAGTATTGGTGAAAATGTCGGGCAGTTGGACATTGGGTCAATTTTTATGCTTTTGAAAGTATCTGGAAAGGAAAAAGAGACAGAGCATAGGTTTCTTTGGCAAAGTCTTAGAGTTTTGTTAGTAAAAGTCACCAGTATTGGTGGGGCAGCTCGGGGAAAGAAACAGTACGGGTGTAACCGGTTGTATGGAGAAATGGTAGTACGGGGAAAACAGTAGTGAGGAGGAAATTATAGGACGGGAGAAACGGTTGTACGGGCAAATAGTAACACGATGATAACGTTTGTACGGGGAAACGGTAGTACGGGGGAAATGTTAGTACAGGGAAATGGTAGAACGGTGAAGTGGTAGTACGGGGAAAACAGTAGTGAGGAGGAAATTGTAGGACGGAAGAAACGGTTGTACGGTGAAATAGTAGCACGATGATAACGTTTGTACGGGGAAACGGTAGTACGGGGGAAATGTTAGTCAGGGGAAATGGCAGAACGGTGAAGTGGTAGTACGGGGAAAACAGTAGTGAGGAGGAAATTGTAGGACGGGAGAAACGGTTGTACGGAGAAAAACCTAGCGGACAAGAATGCTTAATGTCCGCGTAGCCCTTAGGGGCGGGGGTATTTACTAGTTATGACTATATATAGTATATTTTCACTATTCAGTTGAGTCCATTTTGTAGCGTCAACGAATAAAGACTTACTGGACCTTTACTTGGCGTTTCAATACGGTGTGAACTCCCACAGCGATTCCTCGAAAATTGCCACACTCTAATTTGTCTCCTTTCTTGTATATCACAACAAAAACCTCTTTAAAGGTGACGCAGTCCGTAAGTCCGCCTCCAAAATTAATGATATCGCTTGAGGTGACGCTGTCGCTGATAATACGCAGAAGTTTGTTTGAACGGAACCTTGTGTTCAAAGTTTTGATTTCCTGGAAAAATTAGAGCGCTTTTATTGAAACAAAGTTACGTTGTGGTAAAAAAATTACGCCACAAATGCCGGACCCAACGACGAAATAATTTTCTGTACTTTCAGTTTTTGCGCTGCAAAAATTTGACTTTGTTTCTTATTGCGTACTTTGTTCATGGTAAATTTAAATTTTTGCGTGTGAAAACTGAAAGTGGTGAAAAATTATTCCGCTGGTGGGTGGGCTCAGCGATAGCGTCATCTCAAGCGATATCATTAATTTTGGAAGCAGACTCACGGACTGCGTCACACTCTACCTGTAAAGAGGTTTTTGTTGTGATAACGTTATTCGAATAACGAAATTATTGCGGTTTTCGAATAACGTGATTCTTGTAACGAAATCATTTTGTTATAAAAATAACGTTAAAACGTTACTTTGTCACTTTGGTAACGGCATTAATGCATTGGTTTCTTTAATTCACAGGTACGGAGTACAGTTTGCGGAATGACGGTGAAAACTCAGCAATAATATTTTTTAATCAAAAAGTCTAAGAAGTACAAATTTTGTGAAGAGTGTGGAAGAACAGTTCCCATTTGAATTCGAAGAGTGGTGATAGTAGTGGAGTTAGTAATTCAGGAATAAACATATTTTATATCAAAATCATGTTGCAAGTATTAAATAGCATCTACCTGTTATCAAACTGCCGGAGTTTAAGTAAGTTATTTATTCACTTAAGGATGAATTTGGTCTCGGGGCAATGAAAAGATCGCGAGTGTGCAAGTTAGAGCTCTAGTGCAACTATTTTTGATGAATTTGTTAAATATTTTGGACGGAAAGAAATGTCTTTTGATGTTAATGTATTTTATTTACATAGAAGACGACCGACTCTGTTGTTCAATTTTGATAGAAATGATATGCGTTTTGGTTACGGTCATGAAATGTACGTTCGGAATAGCATTGATTTAGTAATGAATATTGTCGACAGGCACAAGACATTGAAATGAATTCATGGTATACGGTCGAATCCCGTACAGAAATCGGAGATGTAAACTTTGATTCGAATTCCGTTACAAATGGTTGTTAGATTTCACTACCTAAATAAATCTGTGTCCGGTAAGACAAAAAAGTCGCCACGAAATTCATTTTTTGTGCATGTAGCATTAAGCTCGAAATTAAATAAATTGAACTTGCAATTCGGTTTTTAATTTGGTAACAAAGCAAACGGCATCTATTTTTTTGGCAGCAAATTTCTAATTTTAGCAGCAAAATTATTTTTTATCTGCCTAGAACGATAATCTCGCACTTTTCTCCCTAGAGCAAAATGGTTTTTCTCGATATATCTTTTCTCGGCAGATAATATAAGATTACTTATACATTGTGGTAAGCGAGTAATAACCGTTCAAGTGTATATTACACACAACGCGAGAGCGATAGCGAGCAAGTGTGTGTAATATACACGCGAACGGTTATTCGAGTGTCCACAATGTATAAGTATATTATTTTACTTTAATAGCGACGATTCGCCGAACATTAAACACGAGTGCTGATGGCCGAGCGAGCTAGGGCACGGTAGCGCCAATTTTTTGAGATGAGGTGTTGGGGGTTCAATTCTGATTTTTTTTACTTTTTTTTTACTTTTTTTATGTTTGTTTCATGCACAAAATATTCAAATTATCAAGTTGTTGCATCTAGATAGAAGAAAGTGAAAAAAAAAAATTTCGCGCAAGCTTGAACCTAAATGCACATTTTATATAAATATTTATATAAAACACAACCGAAGATTATGTTACAATGAACAATGCGCATGTGCATTCGAAAACAAAATTTCGAATTTAACACACACACATGTGAGATTCCATTTACGCATATAGAAAACACATTTTATGAGAGTTTTCAATTGAATCACATTAGCTGCGATAATATAATTCGCAATTCGTGTATTTAATAAGATCATGTGGCATCGTTGATTGGAACGTGGGGCGTTCTGTGTTCGATTCTCAAACGGACGGGTTTTTTTTTAATTTAATATTTCTAGTCTAGCTGGTTATTTATCGCCCTAGACAGTGGAACAGTGGATAAATACTGAGAATAATGCAATAAATTCTCATTTTCCGTCTCAAAAATTGGCATTTAATGTAAAGCGTATCGTCGCATATAAAGTAAAATAGCATATGCACCGCTGTCCTTCGGCTCGGGAAATAACCTCCAAATCGTCAAAATAGAGCATCCTGGACAGCGGTGCATAATCTACTATTTCATCAGGTTTATTCTATTTCTCTGCAAATTTATTTTTTTTACCAGCAAATTTAATCTTTTTTTCGGCAAATTCATTCTTTTTTTTGAACAAATTTATTTTTTTACCAGCAATTTTAATGTGCTTTTTGACCAAATTTATCATTTTTCTGGAAACAATTTTATTGCTTTCAATCAGCAAAATTTGATGCTAAGATCAGCAAATTTTTACCAGCCAAATTATTTTTTACTTTTCGATCAGCAAAATTATTTTTTCGTCTCTGCAAAATTAATTTCAGAACCTGGTTTTCAAGGCGTTTCATTAAAGCGCAAATTCCCTAGTTTTGTTAACCACCTAGTTTTGTGATGTTTCGTCAAATAAAAAGTTCCTTAAAGTCGTTAGTCATCTAGTTTTTGAGACATTTTGTAAAAGGAAAATCTCCCTAGCTTTGCTAGCCATCTATGTTTTTGTGGCATTTCATTGAAGCTCATATTCCCTTGTTAGCCACCCAGTTTTGTGACATTTCGTAAAATTAAAAGTTTCTCAGTTTCGTCAGTCATCTAGTCTTCGTGACATTTGGTAAAAGAAAAACTTCCCAATCAGGATTCAGGGCACGCCACAGTACTGAGTCGGCTTTATCGCACATTTCCGACGAGATAAGGAAATCGCTTGAGAAAAAGCTCATGGTAATTATGGTGCTGTTAGATTTCTCCAAGGCATTTGATTTGCTCAACCATAAAAGGCTGCTTTTGAAACTATCGGAACAGTTTGGATTTTCGTCATCAGCGGTAAATCTAATCAGCAGTTATCTCTCGGAGCGCTTTCAATGCGTGAGCATTGGTGATCATGTATCTGAGCCGCTACTCAATGATTCTGGTATTCCTCAGAGATCAGTGCTAGGCCCGGTTCTCTTCTCAATGTATATTAACGACCTTCCTACGTGTCTACGGGGCGTCAATCACCACAAGTTTGCGGATGACGTCCAAATATCTATTTGGGATTAGCCGTTAGGCTAAGCATAATTTCCTCTCTCTTAATCGGCGGCATTGTGAATCCGTATACGAACAAGGTACTCAATCCCCCTCATGGACGGGGAAATGTGCTTTGGTTACCATGTGAATGAGGTTTGTTCCAAGGTCTTCTCTCGGCTGCGTAGCTTATGGCCTAACAGTCACTGTTAAGTTGCGGCTGTTGCTCGTGAAATCATTAATTATGCCTGCCTTCACATATGGAAAGTCCATTTACTCTACGAACTTGAGTGCCGTTGACATTCGTTCCCTAGAGAGAGCGTTTTCGGCGTTTGTGAGATTTATTATCAGGCTGAGACGGTTTGACAGTGCTCGTGATTATCGTTTTAAAGTGCTAGGCTGCCCGCTTATGACCTACATTAGGAGGCGGCGCTGCGTAGCAATGGATAAGTTGGCCACTTCGAGGGCCCCGTCGTACTTGTGTGAGAAGCTAGTAATTGGTAATTCGTCGAGGTGACGAACTTTCGTCCTTCCGAAGCACTTGTCTAAGCAGTATTAATCAGTCATTTTTTGTCAAAACAGTATCTGACTATAACTCACTTCCGATTAGCATAAAGAGGCTCTATTCTGTTACAAGCTTAAGTCGGGCTTGTACTGAACATTTTGTTATTTCCTTAGATGTGTGCTTGATCTGTTGGGTATTGTTGGGTCAGCGAATAGGTTTTGTGGGCTGTTGGCGTAGAGTTTCGCAAAGGTATGAGTTGTGTCACTCTTTTTCTAATTTCCTACTATTTTTCTGCTATTTTATCTTTAAAATGCAAGTTCTTCTAAGTCGTACTCTAAGTCATATTTTAGTTACCTTAATTGTATGCTAGTTCCTATGTAGTAGCAGTAGTATGGGGTCATCCCTACATTACGTAACGCTTTTTCAGTGTTGCCACACATTTTAAATCTGCGATATCTCGTAATAGACGCATTCCAGAAGGGTCAAATGTATGGCCGACCCCCCCATTTACCCCCCCCCGCCTAAATGGGGGGTCACCCATACATTTGACCCTTCTGGAATGAGTCTATTTCGAGATATCGCAGATTTAAAATGTGTGGCAACACTGAAAAAGCGTTACGTAATTTAGGAATGACCCCTTATTAGTTATTGTTGTAGTAGAGTAACAAATAGCGGTAGCTGCGTAGGTAATACCATCTTCCTTAACTACTCATTTTCGGGTTGATTTTGTATCATTATTGAGTCTATATTTTTATATTAATAGCTATTGCTATAGCCGCTAGAACATTTGTATAAGGTTTTATTTCCTTTTTGTTCAATTAATAAATGTGATTGATTGATTGATTTCTTAAAGGATCGTATTAAACCTCCCAATAGAAAAAATGATTTGAATAAACAAAAAACTTTTTTTATTGGACATTTATTATTTTTATTGGACAGTCATCATTTTTTTTATTGGAAGGTAAATAATAACCTTTATTAATATGAAAAGTTCCTCAGCTTCGTTAGTCACCTAGTTTTTTGATGTTTTGTAAAGGGAAAAACTCTCTAGTTTTCCTAGTCACCCAGGCATTTGTGGCGTTTCATTAAAACGCATATTCCCTCGATTTGTGAGACACGTAGTTTTGTGACATTTCGTAAAAGGAAATGTTTCTCAGCTTCTTCAGTCATCTAGTTTTCGTGACTTTTTGTAAAAGGAAAATCTCCCTAGTTTTGCTAACCACCTAGTTTTCTGACATTTCGCAAAAGGAAAAGTTCCTTAGCTTCGTTGGTCACCTAGCTTTCTGACATTTCGTAAAAGGAAAAAGTCCCTAGTTTTGCTAGTCACCTAGGCCTTTGTGGTGTTTCATTAAAGCGCAAATTCCCTAGTTTTGTTAGCAACCTAGTTTTGCAGCTGGAAAATATTAAATTTGCTAATGAAGATGAAAAAATTTCTTACTACTAATTTTGCTGCTTAAAAATCCATAAATTTGCTGTTCGCAAAATAATAAATTTGGTGTTAAAAATAGCTGGAAAAATAATTTAATTTTGCTGATTTAAAGAAATAAAATTAAAGACAGGAAAAACATAAATTTGCTGATAAAAAAATAAATTTGCGAACAAATAGAATAAAGTTGCAGAAATAAAAGAATAAATTTGCTGATAACAACATTAAATTTGCTGCTTAAAAAGAATGAATTAGAGAGGTTAAAATATATATCCCCAAATCAAACGTCATCAAACATCAGTTTGTGCGAAGATAAATTTTGTGAAAGAAGAACTTAAGGCCCATAACTTGTGTGCTAAAATATAGTCTACATTTAGGCGCTCAAATATTATATTTTCGCTGATATTCGTGGACAAAGATGCAGTTTCAAAAAAGTAAGTCAGCATTTCCCTTCCTAAATATGTTGCCTTTTAAAAGCAACTAAACTTATTTTTTGGGATTGAACCTTGTCTCAGAACGACGAGTTTTTGTGCAAATTTTTACGATTTTTTCGCCGTTCTCAAAGTAGGTAGGATCCCAAAAAATAAGTTTAGTTGCTATTAAAAGGCAACATTTTTAGGAAGGCAAATGCTGACTTACTTTTTTGAAACTGCGTCTTTGTCCACTGATATCAGCGAAAATATAATATTTGAGCGCCTAAAGGTAGACTATATTTTAGCATACAAGTTACGGGCCTTATTTCGGATTAAAAATGGCGGAGACTTAGTTCTATGAAAATGCTGACATTTTCCCTCTAGACGCATGTCTTCATCTTAATATCCTAGTGTCTCAGCTTATATATAACCTCTCTGACTAGTTCTTTAACTAAAACGTGGGGTTTACTTGAGCAACGGCAGGCGGAAATTTTGAAGAAATGAACATTCAGGTGCGTTTTTTTTACTTTCGGTGTCGGCCACAGGGTTTGGAAAGACCGGGCCCTTGCGATGTACCCCTTGATTGAATTAAAGCGTTGCTCTATACAACGTCGCGCTAGAAATGTACATATATCGCATTAAAATTTCAAATATTATGGCGCACTTATGTGAATTTAATGAGGGATTATCACCCACTTACGAAACAAAATTAAAAAGTCAAGTTTCGGATAAGCAATTTTTCGGAAAAAAAATGTTTCTTCCTACCTCAAGCGGGCGCCTCAGTGTAGCCGGCCCTACTGAAGATTTTTTCATGAATAATGAAGTTTAGGAAGTAGCTATCAAAATCAAGGTCGTACAGAACATTAGGGAGAGCCAGAGCAAACTCCCCATGAGTCTCAAGGGTTACAACAGTACAGCATTTTCTGTGAGTCGTTCAGATATTAAGCTTGAAATCAAAGTGGAACACAGTAAATATTTTCAGAATTGATTTTCAACGTACGGGTCTACGCTTACGTTTCTAATGAATTTTATGTTTTTCTTTTTAATGTCTTTATTTCATACTCTCAATGTGGAATTACCCATTACAAGCTTTAACCTCCTCGTCAAAGATAAAAAACTGTTTCCTTGTGACGTAAATAACTAATATGGTTTTTATGAAATCATCCATGTTTTGGTTATGGCACGTTTGATGACGGCTCTTTGTAGCAGTGAGATAAAAAATTCTTTTTACGACTTTTCTCCATCCAATTCATATTTAATGCAAGAAAAATTTGAATATCGAGCAAATTTCCTTTTATATTTATCGCAGATTTTCAGAGTTGTATTACCGATTAAACCGATTAAATGCTTCAAAATCTAAAATTGAAAATGTTGCATTTTTGTGCCGAATTGTTTACCGCTCATAAATCTATAAGTAACGAGGTAACCAGTAAGAGGAAGATATAAACGAAGAATAATACGCCAGACCCGTTCGAATTGTTTTCAGAGTACGATGAGAATTTGTTGTGTTGACGTGTTGATCCCACGGGAAAGTAATGTAAGATTATCGATTTACTGAGATAAGTTGAGAATAGTGTATATTAGAAACTACGAGCGAGCGAATGCGAGCAAGTGTGACATACGAATGGTTTTTCCAAACTGTCGCAGTGTAACGCTTTATTCACCTCGGTTAATATATTCAATGAAATTCAATACAAAATTGTCAAAATATGAAGCTTTTTCTTCTCGCACCAAAATTAACTATATTCAAAAAAACAATTACAACAAATTAAATATCTTAAACTAATTGCGCACCCCTTATAACTAGTTTGACCTTTTATGATGGGTGGTGAGATATATTGTTGACACAATGGTGTAGCGAATCAATCCGGGTTCCCATATGAGTAACTCCAAAAACTATATCGAACTGTCCAATGTATTAAATTTTTCTCAGACCAAATACCATGGATCGCTGCACGTGTTCCTAAGAGCTATGATTTCCACAATTTTACAGTTGTTCACGAAAGGATTATATTAAAACCGGAAAAAAAATATTCGAAAACGGAGATAACTCGGCAGATAAATTATTGAAAATGTAGATAAATTAAGATAAAACGGAGATAAAAATGACCAAAAAGTTGAGATAAAAAAATCATTTTTGGAGATAGAAAAATTTGTTTTTGAAATAACTAAATTAATTAAGGAAATAAAAAATCATCCGAGAGGAGATAATAAAAAATTAAAACGCAGATAAATAATTCAATTATTGAAAGTAATAGAAAATCGAAAGAGAAATTAAAGATTAGAAAAAGGAGACATGAAGTTAATGGAAACGGAAATAAAATAAAATTGAAACGCAGATAAAAAATTTGAAAAATGGAGATTATATAACTCCGGAGACAACCATTTCATTTTTCATTCATCTCCGTTTCTGTACATTTTATCTCCGTTTTCTAATTTTATATCTCCGTTTTGTTATTTGTTATCTCCGTTTTCCAATTTTATATCTCCGTTTTCTAATTTGTTATCTCCGTTTTCTAATTTTATTACTCCGTTTTCCAATTTTATATCTCCGTTTTCCAATTTTATATCTCCGTTTTCAAATTTTATATTTCCGTTTTCTAATTTTATATCTCCGTTTTCCAATTTTATATCTTCGTTTTCTAATTTGTTATCTCCGTTTTCTAATTTTATATCTCCGTTTTCTAATTTGTTATCTCCGTTTTCTAATTTTATATCTTCGTTTTCCAATTTTATATCTCCGTTTTCCAATTTTATGTCTCCGTTTTCTAATTTTATATCTCCGTTTTCTAATTTGTTATCTCCGTTTTCTAATTTTATATCTCCGTTTGCTAATTTGTTATCTCCGTTTTCTAATTTTATATCTCGGTTTTCTAATTTTATAACTCCGTTTTTCAATTTTATATCTCCGTTTCCTAATTTTATATCTCCGTTTGCACAATAACTCCGTTTTCAAATTTTATATCTCCGTTTTCTAATATCTCCGTTTTCTAATTTTTATCTCCGTTTTCTAATTTTATATCTCCGTTTTCTAATTTGTTATCTCCGTTTTCTAATTTTATATCTCCGCTTTCTAATTTTATATATCCGTTTGCAAAATATCTCCGTTTTCAAATTTTATACCTCAAGTTTAATATGATCCAAGAGCCATTGGTCATAGACAAAAGTTTTATCAATTGGAAAATAAACGGCAAGATGTTTGCAGATGTTCCATTGTTGTCGAGGACAGTAACAGCTACACAGCTAAAAATTTTCTTATTGGTGTTTATCGTTGAAGAACGTTTGGTTGAAGAACGTTGAACATTCATATTCAAAGCATGATAGGTAAAATATCAAATCGATAACATTGTTCATAGATGGCAGAATGGAATATTACTATCAGTGATGACAGACTTTTCAGAACAAAAAATTTGAAAATTCGAGAGCGGAGATAATTTGGCAGATAAATTTCTGAAAAAGGAAGATAAAATATATTAATAAGCTCAGATAAAAAATTATTTTAAAGCGATAATTTAAGTTATTTTGGAGATAAATAAATTGATTAAGGAAATAGGAAGTTATAACATCGCAGATCAAAAACAATAGAAATGAAGATAACCAATTCAAAAAGTGCAGATAATAAAATTTAGTTAAAGAGTTAAAATATTCGAAATTGGAGATACCAATTCTATTAAAAGGGAGATAAATTAAATTGCTATAGGAGATAAATAATTAAGAAATGGAGATACTATAACTCCGAATTTAATCAAAATAACTTCATTTTGAAATATTTTATCTCCATTTCTGAATACTTTATCTTCACTTTTAATCATTTTATCTCCAAAACATTTTTGTTTTATCTGCGTTTTTAAATTTTTATCTGCATTTTCGAATTTAATATCTCAAGTTTATTACGAGTCGTTCACGAAATGGTTATAGACCAAAACTCTTACCCTTCTCTCGGGCTTCTAATCCAAAACTAATCGAATTTCGATAAGAACTTGGCACACACTTGATGCCTTATTTTCCGTTACTTTAGACAAATTAACTGTTAAGGCGCTCCCAACTGTTCAGCACTCACGACTGTTTGTCTCGGCGTACGATGTGAAAATAAATCGAAAAGGCATTACGTTCGACTCTCTAGGCCGATCAACGTCAACCTCTATCGGTTTCGAATCTTATGTCCCATGCGCACCACCTGTGTCTCAAAGTTTTTACCACCAAGTATCTCCAAAACTAAACCACCGGTCAGTTCAAAAATAATTAAGGCTATGTTAGATGTGTTCTTACAATTTTTCTTACAAGCTAGGACAACCGGGTTACAGCAGTGAACCAATACATTTTTTATTGTATAATAGCGATGATAAATCGAACGGTAACGAAGACTTAGTACACTTTCATTGTCACCCAATTAACCAAATTCTTTCGCGGAAATTCGTTCGGAACAAGAACAATGAAGCCTTTCAAAAGCTTCTTTTGTTCAATGTCCGAACGACTTTGCGCGGAAGAGTTTGGTTAATTGTATAAAAGGTACAAGAAAAGAAATTCGACTGCAAATCCAATTTTTTAAATCGGAAGAATTAGCGATATATTTCTCTAGTTTGACGTTATTTATCGCCCTAGGTAGAGGAATTTATCCCTCTAGACGGATAAATACTGAGAATAGGAGCAATAAATTCTCGTTTACCATCTCAAAAAAATGCGTTTAATGGGAGACCTATCGTCGCATATACAATAAAATAATTTTTACACATGGTGTCGAGTGTTCCGCTTGTTTGACATACTACACTTCGCTACAATTCACATACACAAAATTCTTTAATTACATCGGAAGCTAAATGCATTAGCATACGCCTTCGCAATTGGGAAATATATTTAACTTTTGCTTAATTTTTGTTACAACCGAAATTTTTTTTTCACCTTTTAACTTTTATTTATTCCTCAAACACAATCCACTGGAAGTCTCAAAGAAACATATTCCACAACGACTTCATCTTTTATTGTGGTAGAGAAAATTTTAATGTTGCCGAATGTCTTTTCTATGTGTAATTCGGCAGTGGCTTTTGATTCATTCTTTATTTAAATCGAAACTCAAATGATGATTTTCCAGAGCAAATGGTAACATAACTTTCCATCTCTAAGCACTTGCTTTGCTCTCTAACATTACCTAACAGAATGAAATTGGAAAGCATGAGTACCTTATAGACGTTACAGTCGTAAACTTTTAAAAAACCTAACCCTAAAAACTAGAAATTTTAGGATCATATTAAACCTTACAACAAAAAAAAATTTTCCAATAAAAATAATAAATGTCCAATAAAAAAATCACTTATCAAATAAAAAATTTACATAAGATTAATATCATTGTCTATCTTTAACATCTTTAACTATTGGACATTGATTATTTTTATTGAACAAAAAACATTTTTTTATTGGACAAAAATGATTTTTTTTGTTGGAAGGTAAATAACAATCCGAAATTTTAAACTAGTCTCATTCCACATATATGTTCCATTTATTGTGTAAGTTGTCAGAACTGATTGGCTCATAATGTAATTGTCATTTGAGACCGAAGGCAGACTGTGCCAATCCGTGTGTACCTAAAAAATCATGTATCACTGAGTTGCAAATGATTTGCATGGTTCACCCTCCCTTTTTACCTCTTTAGAAAAAAAAAAACTGGCACAAACGCAATTACTGTCAATATGGACCTAGATTTTCATGAGTTCCTTCCGTAATCTCCGTCAGAAAACGTACATAATGTATATATGTGGCTGTCTACAAAGTGTACACCTTGCACAAGTTATTTAATTATAGCTGAAACGGTTTTTCTCCTAACAGTCGTCACAGTGGCGGAGAATTTTATTTTTGTGTTCGAGAATTCTGACATTTGAAACAGATTATCGTTAGTTCATGATATCGACGTTACGATAATAGATGACGAACTTTTCGTTGAGAATGGCCAATAACCCTTGCGTCAAAAAAGTCAAAAAAGTTTCAATTGCAGATAGATAGATAATCTAATGAATCTTTCGGGTTGTCAACTTTTTAACGGTTGACTGGCACCTGGATCTTCGATCCTTTGTACCCCCTATGGATCCCACGTTTATTGTAGGCATGTCAAAGTTTAGTTACAGATACAATTACAATTAAAATTACACGTTCAGCTAACAAATTAAACTCGAAAAGAATAAATGTTGTTGTTGATTTGGGAGTTCAATGAGTCTGCTATGGTTTTCAGCTGAGTCTTTTTGTTAACCTCACGAATTCCACTAGCTTGTTGATCATTTCCACATCTGGTTTCAGATCTTCTGCTTGCAGCTCATCTTTGTCGAAGATTCTCCTACGGAGGAGCCTGTATCTCGGACAAGCAGTAATTACGTGAATTCCAGTCTCAACCTCATGACCGCACAAGCGGGACTATCAGCGTAACCGATTCTATGTAGATATTCATTTAATCCACAGTGGTTATTTATCACTTCTATGGCCCTTTTAATGTCCGTTCTGTTCAATGCCAGCAAGGCTTTACTAACTTCTTTGGATGACTTTCCGCAGAAGTTTTTCGTATGTTTAGCGCCTGCATATGCTTTCCAGGCTTTCTCATGTTCCTTATTAAGCCATTCTTTTACTAGTCGCTTCCTCATTTTCATGGATATACCGATCCTCGGTTCGGGTCCAATGAAACTGTTTTCAGGTCCTAGGCGTGCTAACTCGTCGGAAATCTCATTACCCTCTATGTTCTCATGACGAGGTATCCAAACGAGCGAAACTCTGGCATTGATCCCTAGGTTTTCGCAGTGGTAAACCGCTCGCGCTAGGCCTTTTCCCTGTCCGGTATAGACCACGTAAATTCGTCGTTCAGCATTAGTTCTGCCTTCACCTGATCACTGGGCATTAACAGTCCCTCCGTTACAATCCTTTTTCTAATGGTGGTATGTCCTTTCGCCATAGTCGATTTCCTGCACTCGTTTAAATCTAGGTTGTACACAACATTAAAAGCTGTAGCCTTTATGAAGAGATCTAATGGCGGTAGAGGAAGCAGTGTTTCCAATGCAAGCGTTGAAACGGAGTTTTTCACTCCGGTAATGCATAGGCATGCTAGTCTTTGCAGCTTATCTAGTCTCTCCTTAGACCATCTTACCTCTACTCTTGACCACCAGACAATACATCCATGGCAGAGAATTGGTCTTACTATCGTTGTGTACAGCCACTCTATAGCCTGTGGCGATAGGCTTCAGTTTCTGCCAAAGGCATTCCTACACAACCAGAAGATCCCTATTGGTGATCTTCTCCTCTAGGTGGACCACCCGTGTCATTTTATGATCAATCTACACCCCCAGATATTTTATTGACGCGACCGGTACTATCTAAGTCTCAAAGAGATTGCAAACTCCCACCACAGAGTTTTCCTCCGAACATTTCTTGCTGAATAGTACTATTTTTGTCTTAATCGGATTTACGGATAACTTGTTGGATTTACACCAAGTTTCCACAATTTTTATCGCTGTTTTCATGAGGTCCCTCAGTGTGGGTGTGTGAAAGCCCGATAATAATGTGGCTACGTCGTGCGAGTACCCTTGGGTGAAAAAGCCCGAATCGTTCAGCTTGACAAGTAGCGAATCTATAACCATGCCCCACAGTATGGGTGAGAGTATTCCTCCCTGTGGACACCCTTTGGTCACCCCCATTTTTACACTATTCCCACAGATCGTCGCCGTGACGGATCTACCACTGAGCATACTGACTATCCATCTAATATCTTCTTCATCCGTCAACCGATCCCGGGCAGCTTTCGTTAGGGTTTCAAAATCTGTGTTGTCGAAGGCTCCTTCAATATCCATAACTCAGCCTAGTGCTGCGTTCACTTCGTTTAACGTCTTTTCTATCTTCTGAGTAAGATGATGCAGCGCGGTATCCGTAGATTTACCGGCTTGGTAGGCATGTTGGTTAACATGTAGTGTAAAATCCCGTACGACTTCTCCTCTAATGTATGTGTCCGACAGCCTTTCTACTGTTTTCAGAAGGAAAGACGTCAGGCTAATTGGCCTGTAATCTTTTGCTTGCACGTGAGATGCTTTGCCTGGTTTAGGAATGAACGCAATTCTGACTTTTTCCCAAAGTTTTGGTATGTGGCCTAACGCTATTGAGCTTTTAATATATATTTATATACCTCTTGCTAAAATTGTTATTTTGACGTGTGGGCATGGCGGTTCGAGCCGAAGGCGAGATTCGTTATGCCCACAAGTCAAGATAACAATTTTAGCAAGAGGTGTATACAATATTTTATCTACTGAGAACAGATATATCGAGATAAATGAAAATGGCCAAGACGGATAAATGGGACATTACTGTTCAAAGTAGATAAAAATACTAATTAGTCTATCTAGAAGCAAATTCAATCCTTTCCATTAGCCGGTATAATGCTATCTAGACCCGCTGACTTGAAGGAGTAGAATTTATGGATGACCCACTTAACCCTACCTTTCTTGGTCATTCTTTCAGCAAAATTCCAATCTACGAGAAGGTTGCTTCGGGGGTCTTTAGGACTTTTGTCCGCTTCTTTGACACTTCCCGGAAAGTGAGTTTCCAGCAAGTGCTCCGCTGTCTCTCTACCGTCCGTCGTATACATATCATTAGGCATCAAGAGCGAACCCACTTGTGCAGTGGAGTCCTTAGCCAGTAGTTTATGTATGCGGGCGTATGCCGGTATTGAATTTGCTTCTTCAAAGAATTTCTTCTTACTTTCTTCTTTAAATTCTTCCTGAGCCTTATTGTATTCTCTCAGGAGGATTTTATACTTTTCTTTGTTCGCCGTTTGATACGTGTTCTTTTTTCCCACCCTATTCCAGGCCTTTCTCAGTTTACTTCTCATGTCATTCAGCTGGCTGTTCCCCAGGGATTTACCGTAGGAAGGCCTCGGTGTGATGAGCGGGCATGAAGCTTCATAAGCCTCGATCATCAGTGCCGTTAGCTCTTCATTTGCCCTGTCTAGCTCTTCTGTGGTAGAGATCTTCTCGCTATAACTTTTACCCTAAAGGTTGTGACTCAAGATTGTTCTATATTTATCCCAGTTTGTCTTCCTGGGATTCCGAAATGGTTTCCTCTGGTCGAATTTCCCTTTCAGATTGAACTTAATGAGCTGGTGATCGGAAAGCGTCTCATCGTTAGTTACTCTCCAGTTATAGATTAGCTGAGAGATCTCACTCGTAACATCGTGTGACATCTAGCATTTCTTCTCTATTGAAGTTAATAAAGGTGGGCCGGTCTCCTCTATTCATCACCATCAAGTCTGTTTTGAGGAGATATTGAAACAATTTTTCCTCTCTGCTATTGATATCCGAGCTATTCCATATCTTATGGTGTGCATTAGCGTCGGAACCTATTATTGATTAATTGGATTCCTCTTTTTTAACAGAATTCGACCACTCTTTCCAGCGCTTCGCCTGGTGGTGATACCGTCGAATCATAGGGCAAGTAAGCTGAGGCTACTATGAAGTCCCCTCCATCTTCCTCCTTTCTGCAAACCCTAACAACTACCACGTCATCTGTTGTGATATGATTAAGCAACAAGGTTTCAACCCTAGGTGAGATGTGCATTGCGGCCCTGGGTTTTTTCCCATCCCTGTTGTAAAAGATACGTTTATGAAGTTGGCCGAAGCCATTAATTTTATTTCCTCTAATCCAAGGTTCTTGGATGAGGGATATATCTGTGTGCGTAACAGTTAAGTCCCGGTAAAAATTCGCCGTGGCCTTTTTACTGTGTCGCAAGTTAATCTGTGCGAATGTTAAATCATTTATAGCATTCGCCTCAAAAAAGTTTCAATAGTACTAGATTTATGAACACAATGATAGTAGTCTCATCCACTGTGACGCGTGTATAAGCTTCGGTTAGGTGAGTTAGCTGCAGTTGCAAAAAAATCAGCTGATTTTTTTTACTATGAAGTTAGCTTCGGTCGCAACTGCAGCTAACTTCACGACGAGTATAACTTGCAAATATCAAAACAAAAAACCCCCGGTAAGCTTTATCGATAACGAGTGTCGGCCAGCTGCTGCCGTCGTAAGGATAAAAAACTTAGAGAAACTCAGCGAAGATTTTCAACGAAATTCGCCGAAAAAATCAAATTAGCGACAAATATAAACAAAAAACTCTCGGCAATTGTTTTGTTAGGCCTGTTTCCCACTTATTTGAGCACGCCGTTTTATCTCCGTTTATATGTCGTTTTCCCTCCGTTTAGGTGACATTTGAAATGGAACGAATGAAACCAAACAAAAAATATACGTTTCGTCCATTCCAAATCAAACCTCACCTAAACGGAGGCAAAACGGCGTGTAAACGGAGACAAAACGGCGTGCGAATCGGCCCTTAATTTGACTTTATTCGGCGAATTTCGTTGGAAATGTTCGCTGATTTTCTCTGAGTTTTTTTCGTTATGACGGCAGAGCCCCAATCAGCTTCATTTTTAATCATTTGCAAGATCGAACTTTTGCTCCCTTTAACCACACTTCCTTTACGAATCATCTACGCAAGTCGGCGAAGGCGGTATAACGCAAGAGTAACGATTCTTACAGAATTGACACTTTTCGTGTGACAGGGGGAGGGGTCAAAACATACTTATTCTTGCGTTACGTTATTTACGAACGACTGGGAGTTGTTTTTATGCGGCTTATATTATGTGTATCGTTTTCTCCCATGCCTGTATACTAGAGGTGTGCGGGTACGCCCGATCTCTCGGCCCGTTCACAAACCCGCCCGCCCTATACCGAGCACGGGCATTATTATTTCGAGAACGGGCGAGCACGGGCTACCCGTTTTCAAAATCCAACGGGCACGGGCAGGCGAGAAGTGGTGCCCGCACACCTCTACTGTGTGACTCTCCGTCGACTTTCAAAATTTTCTAACCGATGACGCGGAACAAAAATCGCCGTTAATTTGTCAGATAAACTGTCCCTACCCACCGAACTTTTTTGTCTAGCGCAAGGCTAAGTCTACTACTACCATTATAATGGAATTACATATGTTGGAAAATATTCCTAGGCGAACACTTAACCCACACATCCGACTGCATCGTACAGGTCTATAAATTGCAGTTGTTTTATTAGACTTTGTGATAATAACCTAAATAGCGGTTTCCTCTTTGCTTACTACTTTTTATTGAAAATAAATATAAATTTTCATAACTTTTTGTCGCGCTTTCACACAAAGTACATAAACGAATTGAAGTTGTAAAGTTAGTCTCGGTTTTCGCTCAAATAATTTCCTAAAATAAAAGACAACATTTAATCGTTTAGTTTCGTTCCAAGTACTTAACACAAATCTCTTAGCGTTTGAGAAAAAAAACGCTTTGCAAAATTTATTCAACTGTTGAATGGAAGTGCAGTGTTCGAAATAATTTAAATTCACACACCGTATAGACGTTGGAAATCTGCACATAAATCATGAAAATGCATTTTATGAAGTGTCCCTTCTGGTTGTAATTATTTTGTTAAATGTAAGAAAAGATATAAATTTCTCATAAATGTGGATATAAAGGAAAATGTTGTGCTTGTGTACGGACGGTTGAGTAATTAGTTAAGTAGAAGAAAATGAAATATCGATTTTTGTGCGGAAGAAGGCATTTAATTTCTAACATGATATATTCTCTGGATGGGTATGTAACACAAGGCTTACTATTGATTTTGGCTCAACAGTCCGGAAAAACAAAATAGAAAACATGAAATAAACCGACAAATATTTTCAATTTTTTTTTCTCTTTTTTTAAAATTAATTCTATAAATCTATTTCTGCCATTACGTAGTTAATATTTCAATTTATTTTCAAATTTTTCCATTTTCGGTATGAATTGTCATTCTGTGAAACAACCGTTAATGGGGGACCGATAGTTAAAAGGAATTTCGTAACACAATTTCGGGTTATTCTTTGTTCAACGTGATTCATATTCAATTTTCAATTTCAAAGGATTTAATTAATCGTGCCAGAATTATAGGTTCTTCTTTTCATACAGAACATCTACCATTTTCGGTAATTAAAACTGGATACTCGGCTTTTCCAAGGTGGAGGTTTCATAATTTATTCAAAATAATTTCGTTAATAAAATTTTATGTTATGGATCTTTTCTATCAGTGGAACAATATTCGAAAGCAAAGAATGTTTCGATTGCTGTGAAAGTTAAAACATTTTCCCCGAATAAAATGAAATAATAAAATCGGAGTCAATTATTTATTTATTATTTATTATTGCGGATTTAGACACTGCAGTAGCTTCAATGTGTTCACAGTGTATAGCGTACCTCAGTATTCAAGATAGCGTTTCTTTCACACCTTTTAATGTGGTTGCCCACTGAATGTACATTAAATGCGCGAAATTCAAAGTTGTTGAGAATATGTACATAAAATGTACAAAAAATGTGCCTGTAAAGTGGTACATATTTCGATGTACATAAAAATCACATTAAAACTCGAAATTATTGCAATAGATAAAAAGTACATTTTTCGCACATTTTATATGCGTAATAAGGTGTACACTATTTCTATCACATTGAATGTACCAAAAATGTGCTTGTGATATAGTACATTTTTCGATGTAAATAAAAGGCACATTTTTACGCTATTAAAACTCGAAATTATTGCACTAGATCACAAGTACATTTTTCGCACATTTTATGTTGCCGAGAGGGCAATATTGAAACCCCCGTCCGAAGAAACGATGTAAAAGAAAAACCTTCCGAAAGTACAAAATTGACCCCCAAATAGACAAAAATGTTCATTTCAATTTTTTCTACAACATTGGAAAAAGCCATTTTTTTGTCTAGGGCCGACTTTAGGACCGACCTAGGGTCTTCAGGAGAGGCTTCGGACAAATTATTTTCCTACATTTTCTCTACAACATCGTGAAAAACTATTTTTTTGTCTAGGGCAGACCTTATGACCGACCTAGGGCCGTAAGGAAATGCCTCGACACATAATTCCATATACAAAAATGTTTCCCTCAATTTGCTCTGCAACATAGCAAAAACAATTTTGTTTGGTTAGGGCCGACCTTAGGACAGACCTGAGGCCCACTTCAGCCGTAAGCACAGGCACCGGGTCCAAATTTATTTTTGAATATAATTCGGTATTCGATTACCTCTCAAATAGAAAAAGAATCAACAAAATCAATTAGGATTTATCCAATTTATGTAAGTAAACAGGTTGGGCCCTAGTATAAACTCAGTTTTAGAGTCCTGACTGAGTCCAAGTGTTTGTAATCAAAAAGTTTTCCTTCATAAAACGGGAAACAATCCTAGACCTTTCGATCAAGAAAAAATTTGAAAATCGGAAAAGATTTACTCGAGTTATGTACAAAAAACACGTATGGTCCTAGCATAGACTCGTTCTTAGCGCCTTAGCCAAGTCCAATGACTCAAATCTAAAAAAGTTTCTTCCATAAATTGTCGGCCATGCCCAGATCTTTCAAGCAAAGAAAATTTATGAAAATCGGAAAAGATTTACTCGAGTTATGTACAAAAGACGAAGAAAATCGGTTGAGTTTTATTTAAGTTATCGCGGTGACAGACGGACGGACGGACGGACAACGTTTTTAGAAAAAGGGGTCTTACGCGTTTACCACGACGTTTGTAACCACCCCAATTTCGACCCGGGAGCATGGGGGGGGGGGCAAACAGAGTTGATGTTAAGAAAAGACTCGAACGCTTTTAAGTAAATATTGCTTTAACTCTTAAGTGTTTTAAATTACATCCACATTAGGTTGTATTGCAAATTGCCGATAGGGCAATTTTGAAAAACCCGTACGAAGAAACGGAGTAAAAGAACCCTTCCGAAAGCACAAAATTGATCTCCAAATGAACAAAAATGTTCGCCTCAATTTTCTCTTCAACATAGCAAAAAACAATTTTTTTTTCAGGGCCGACTTCAGGACCGACCTAGGGCCATAAGGAAATGCCTCTGACACATACTTCCATAGACAAAAATGCTTCCCTCAATCTGCTCTGCAATATGACAAAAAAACGTTTTTTTGGTTAGGGCCGACCTTAGGACCGACCAGAGGCCCACTTGAGCCCTAAACGCAGGCCCAAATTTGTTTATGAATGTAATTCGGTACACGGTTACCTCTCAAATAAAAAATGAATCAACAAACTCGGTTAGGATTTGCCCGATTTATGTAAACAAAACATTTTGGGCCTAGTTTCAGGGTCCTGGCTGAGTCCAAGGGCATCTTATCAAAAAACTTTCTTCCATAAAATGTAAGACATTCCTAGACCTTTCGATAAAAAAATTGTTTTTGAAAATCGCAAGAGATTTATACTCGTGTTGTGTACAAAAAAATGTAGAGCCCTAGCAGAGCCTCGTTTTTAAAAATCGGTTGAGTTTTACTCAAGTTATCGCGGTGACAGACGGACGGACGGTCGGACAACATTTTTATTGTTGATTCGTCATCTAGGCACTAGGATCGACGCTCCCCACCTACTCCCAGGTCCAAATTGGGGTGGTTACAAACGTCGTGGTAAACGCATAAGACCCCTTTTCGAAGAACTTCGTCCTTCGTACGGGTCTAAAAACGTCTGTGGTGAAAGGTGAAAAGGGCAAAGTATTTAATTCAAACCCATCAAACTGAAACCAATACAAACAAAGTGTCCTATAAGAATTTTTAAAGGCATCTCTATATCAATTTGAATTGATTATGGCAAGCAAAAGTGTTGACGAGAATACTGGAGCTTCTAGTATGAGCTCAGGCATTTCAGAAGTGAAAGCGTCAACCGTATGTACTTATTTTAACAAGAAGAAAAGTGATTGTGCTACGTGTACAAGACGTGGTGCTGTAATTCAATGAAAAGGTGGATCGACGTCTGCGATGCGAGGTCACCTAAGAACAAAATGCGAAATGGCTTTCTCTAAGAAACCGGAACATGAAAGCAACGAACCAATAGGTATTTTTGTGCCGAAAATAGGCAATGTGTCTCGTCTTTGTATTCACGTTAAATTTGTGACTTTTCCTTACGGAAAGGCAAATCCAACATTTTTTCGAACGAAAAGACACAAGGATTTGTAGGTGGCAAAAAGCGCGCGTAAATGCTAGCAACAAGTAATATCTGTGCATTGCCCATATTACTGGCATAAAGTACACGGCTTTAGCTACAAATACATGTGTTAGTGTTAAAACAACGGTGCGAAATTAGATCTGAAGTGAGAACGTCCACGGTAGCTCAATTGGTAGAACACCACCCCAGCAAGGTGAAGATTCTGGGTTCAGGTCCCAGTCGTGGCAAATTTTTCATTTCAGATTTGGTTTCAAGATGTTATTTCTATCATAATCACATTCAAATTTAGATTCTAAAATTCATTCAGTGACCGTTAACTGAAAAAATCATTCAAAATTTTTAATGGAGCTGCGGGAATGTATGAAATTCGGCAAAGTTTGTAAATCAAATTCCGATAATGACGAATGTAATCTTTGGAATTATGAATTTTGTGTATGCGCATTCATTCAACGAAGACAGGTTGCACATTTGACTGATGCATTTCTTTCATTTTACAAAGTATACATCGGAAAACACTTAATTAAAACTTCGTTGAATTATGTGCATTATTAATTCATAATTCCAAAGATTGCATTCATCATTACTGGAATTTGTCGGTTTTTCTGAAAGATTTACAAACTTTGCCGAATTCCATACATTCCCGTAGCTTCCCGTACAGGCAGCCAACTCAAAACGACAAAGATCAATGATTTCTTCGAACCAAAATCTAAACAACTTGATGAAACAATTGCTAGGTTGGTTGCAAAAGATGGATTGACGTTTCGAGTATTTAGCACCAGCACAAATCTACATCGATGTTTGATAGCAGATGGGTTCACGGATTTGCCTACGTCACCCGATTCGTTTAAAAGGATGGTTGGCGACTATTCGAAAAAGAGTCGTGAAAAATCAAACAGGAACTGAGCAAGGGCATGAGATTTTGTTATGACGAAATGAATAAATTCATTGAGAAGTGAATAAATTTGTTGATCAAAAAAGATTTTTTGAAACGCTGAAAAAACCGGAAACCGGTTTTTGAATTCCCTAGTGAGAATTACATTTTAGAGAAAATAGTTTCAGGATTTCTTGAAGAAACTACGTAGGCCTTATTTTTGATATGGTACAGGTCATCGAAATCAATGATCTCAGACATACTTCGGTAGGGCCTTTGACATTACCTTGGGTAATATCTATGGGTCTTTGAAGTTCTTTTAGTTATAAAAGGACACAAAACATTGGATTGTTTCCTCATTTCTATATTAAGATATACGTTCGAGTCTTTTTGCAACATCTATTCTGTTTGCCACATCTATTCTGATACGTAAGGGTCTTCGGTTATGTTTAATAAATAGAATCAGTGAGTTATTAAACCAGTGAATTAAAAGATAGAAAAACTTTGAAGAAACTTAAAAGACTATTAGTAACATATGCAAAAAATATTTATTACTTACAATTCGACAGTTAAGAAATTAATGTAACTCAATGGTTAATTTACAGAATAAAAAAATATGCAATCAATCAAACAAAAAAAATTCCTTTAGTGTAGTCGCACAGAATTCGAATATTTTTACAACAAAGTGAAAATAAACACCAAAATGTTTAAACAAACCGGAAACAAAAACACAAAAAGTTGAACTATAAATCTGCTGAAACAGAAAAAAGTAAAAAGTGAAATAAGTCAACAATCACAACAGACAATTTATTTTCCATTAATCAATCCGTGTTTTTATTCTAAGACTTAAAATTTTTAAGCCGCCGTGTATGATTTGAACATTTTATACATGAAAAACAGGAATAGTTTCTTTATTATAGACCAAAGTAAAACTTGCTTGATATTTGTGTTACGAGAAAAAAACATCGCCTCGCTTATTTTGTCTCTTTCCTCACAATCAAACAATTTTATAGCTGATCGCGACAAAAAGGATTTTTGGAGAAACTTAAGAGCACGTCTTAAAAATGTGAGCTGTAAAATTTGCGATGATTTTTAGAACAGAATCCTGCGTAAATAACAAATTATTCAAAATTACAGCTCATATACTGCATATACTCGCACACAAATAATAAATGAATCAGAAATCAAAAAGTTTGTGTATGAATGTCGAAAGTTGCTCTGAATAATCATCGCCCTCCAAGTTCGTTTGCGATGTTTTTTATACCTAAACTTTTTGGATTCTGATTCATCTATTATTTATGTAAGGTTCATCCTCTTACAGTATATGAGCTATAATTTAGAATACTTTGTTATTTACGCAGGATTCTGTTCTAAAAAAACATCGCAAATTTGACAGATCACATTTTTGCGACGTGTTCTTAAGAACGTGTCAGATATTTTGACAGTTCTATGTTTTGCGATGTTTTTTCATTGCATATTTCTAATTCCGAAACATCTACTGTTTGCATAACACATCCCTTTATAGATTCTATGAATCAGAATATATAATTATTGAGCCTTAGTGTCAAAATTTGATCTGAAACAACATTGCATTTTATTATGCAGCCGAGTGCGATGTTTTTTCAGATCAAATTTTGACACTAAGACTCAATAATTATATATTCTGATTCAGAGAATCTATAAAGGGATGTGTTATGCAAACAGTAGATGTTTTAGAACTTAAAATTAATGATCATTGTCTTAGAAATATGCAATGAAAAAACATCGCAAAACATGGAACTGTCAAAATATCTTACACGCTCTTAAGTCCTGCGTCTATACAGAAAACGCAAGCAAAGGGTTGAAGCCTGCTTTAACACAAGAAAAAAATTTACCAGAAAACGCTGTCGCCACGGTAGCGGCGCAATGGTTTCTCAGTTTTAGACTGCGACGAGTTTCGATGGACGTGTCTCTAAAACGACCGGAACGCCACAGCAGGGAAAACTGCTACCTTTGTGTTCATAAATCTGACATAAGCTTTAAAGTTTCGTTAAAATTCCTGACTAACTGAAGATTATAGTAAAATATAAGAAAAAAGTTTGATTTGTCAAGAATGTCAAAAAGAAGAAGAAATGTCAAGAATCCTACTCAAGTTTTGACAAATTTCTATACTAAATCAAATTAACAAGGCGAACCAGGTCAATGTCTTCAGAAAGAGGTAAAATGGTGATTTAGTACAATTTTTTGGTAATTTTTATATAATTTTTGCATGGCTGGCAGCGCTCGAAAAAAATTTGAGCGGCGCTCGCGCTCGCGCTCAAATCTCAAAAATCGAGCGGCGCTCACTTCTCAATTCAAGAAAACAAGTAAACTTTTCATTAATCTAAAGAATGTCACAAGTATTCAGTTCATAGAATATGGTAGAAATAGTAGATACAAATCCGCACATCAGACATATTATGTTCTATCCATTCTGAATGGCAGAAAGTATCAATATATCATGGCCAGACGTTAGAGGCGGGCCGGGAATCAAGTAGCAAGTTTAATATAATTCGGGAAATTTTGGTTGTGTTTAACCAGATAAACACTAATGGTATGATATATTTGTAGAACGAAACGAATAATTGAATTCCTAGAACTTTATAAATTCGGGTTGATTTGGTTAAACAAACTGTTTGCTCAACAAAGTTTGATCTTTTCCAATCAATATAAGAGGACTGACTTTAATAGATTAAACAAGCTAGAGTTAATGTTTTCGTGCTACTGATGTCACTTTTTACTGATTTTTAGATCCCTCCTCCCGTTCCAATTTCTTTCCTTTTTGACGTGGTACTTAATACACTTTTTTCGCGAATGATTTCATCACGAACCGAATAGGAGATCAAATCCGGTTGGAAAACTTTATAATGCATCAGAAAATTCAACGTTCTTGTTCATTAGTTGAGTTATTTCGTTAAAAAATTTGTGAAATTTCGTTCAAGCCCTCTCTAATGCCTCATTGCCCCTTCGTCGTAATATTAAACCTTTGTTTCATCAAAGTTAAGTTATTTGAAATTTTAGATCATCAAATTTAAGAAATTTTGTAATTTTAACGACATAACTCGAATGGACCAGCGGAACTCCATAAAAAGGATTTATTCACCTTTACAATATCATAGAGAATGAAATAAAAAGACATGGACGGACATCCGGTCCAAAGAGTCCAGGAGCGCGAGCGCTAAAAATGAGCGACGCTCGTACTTCCGCTCGTTAGTTTCAAAAATGAGCGGCGCTCGCGCTCGTACTCCGAGCGGCGCTCACGCCAGCCTTGAATTTTTGACGTCTTCTATACAGGACCTATTCATATGAAACTGAACCACCTACTATGTTTGTCACTTTCACACTGACATTCAATGATTGATAGAATCAGATAAGATGTCCAGTTTCTTGTATATGGTGAATCCAAAAAGTCGTTGAACATACACAGCCATTGTGTGTTAGTTATTATGTACGAAGACTTTTTGAATTCATAGAAGGAAATCTGTCAACACTAGAGTGGGATTCTTGACTTTTCAAGAAGTTATTTTTTTTAATTTTCTTTTTTAACAGTATACAGTAATTTTAGCGAGAAATCATGTCAAAAACATATGAAGGGACCCGTACGTATCAGAACAGATGTGGCAAACAGAGTAGATGCTATGAAAAGACTCGAACGTATTTAAGTAAATGTTGCCTTAACTCTTAAGTATGTGCAATTACGTCCACATTAAATTGTATTGGAAATTCAAATTGCCGAGAAGGTAATATTGAAAAGCCCGTCCGAAGAAAAGTTTTCCGAAAGTACAAAATTGACCCCCAAGCAGACAAAAATGTACATCTCAATTCTTCTACAACAAAGGAAAAAACCGTTTTTTGTCTAGGGCAGATCTTAGGACCGATCTAGGGCCATAAGGAAATACCTCGGACACATACTGCCGTAGGCAAAAATGTTTTCCTCAATTTGCTCTGTAACATAGCAAAAAAAAATTTTTTTTGGTTAGGGCCGACCTTAGGGCCGACCTGAGGCCCACTTCAGCTCTAAGCACAGACATCGGGTCCAAATTTGTTTTTGAATATAATTCGCCACTCGATTACCTCTCAAGTAGAAAAAGAATCAACAAAACCAGTTAGGATTTAAGATTTATGTAAGCAAACACGTTGGGTCCTAGTACAAACCTAGTTTTAGGGTCCTGACTGAGTCCAGAGGTTTCTGATCAGAAGATTTTCTGCCATAAAACGGGAGACAGTCCTCGACCTTTCGATCAAACAAAATTTGAAAATCGGAAAAGATTTACTCGAGTTATGTACAAAAAACCAAAAACCACTTAAACAGCCCTAGCCCTTGGGCCGACAGTGCCCAGATTCAATCCTATAAAAGATATTTCGATTACCTTTCAGGGGAAAAAAAGATTTTGAAAATCGGTTGAGTTTTACTCAAGTTATCGCGGTGACAGACGGACGGACGGACGGATGGACAACGTTTTTATTGTTGATTCGTCATCTAAGCACCAGGATCGATGCTCCCCACCTGCTCCCAGGTCGAAATTGGGGTGGTTACAAACGTCGTGGTAAACGCCTAAGACCCCTTTTCGAAGAACTTCGTTCTTCGTACGGGTCTAAATATTTCAACAGTACTAGATGTATGAGCACAAAGATAGCAGTTTTTTCTACTGCCGCGACGCTTAGAAGTGAAACTCACCAACCGTATTTGTGCTTGTCGGTATCAGACATGACAGCCGCCTATCGCGAGCCGCTAATTGAGCCGCAGTCGGTCAATTTTAGAGCAGCCGAGCCGCAGTTGTTAAAGTCGTTGAAGCCGATTTTGAGCCGACTCGGAGCATAAAATGGGAAATTTTGTCAACGACAAAATAAGAAATAGTTATCTTTTTTTGTCTGCAATATTCATAAACCAATATTTATTCAAGTCTCTATTTTTCCTTTTAAGAGCTATGTGGGTGGTAACTTCCAAAAAATAAACTTTTGAGTAACATTTTGAAAAAAGTGGAGAGTACGCTCTTCAAGAGTTCTGTAGCCAAATTAATGTTGTCCATACCATCTTCTTCTGGCTCAACCAAACGACATTGGTCAAAAGCAGGCTATTTCTTTACGAAGAAAATGGCTCACCTTGAGCCTACTAATATGCAAAATGTAATGTATTTCGAGAAAACGAATTCCCAAATTTAATCAAATCTTTTCAAATTTCTCAAAAAAATTTTTTTGGAAAAGTTTAAAAAATTGAGAAAATTATTTTCTCAAAGTTAGTCGCTGTTGCCGATTAAAATAGTTTTCTGTACACTAGTCCCAAACAATGAAGATTTACTGTCTGCTTCTAAAACATTTTCGCATCAGAAAATTTACTGTTGAAAAAGCAAATATTTTGGTTGCAGAAAAAAGTTTACATAAAATCGGCTCGAGCCGTAAAATCAGCTCGAGTCGTTCAAAATCGGCTGGACTCCATCGTGCCGAAGTCGGTCACTTTCAATCGGCGCGCCGCCGCACAGTGTATTTTTTGTAAGGGTTTGGGGCTTGGGCTTCAACTCGTACAGATTTCAAAATTTTGATGATATTCTATTTTATTTGAATCAAGAAAAGAATATAGGACAGCTGTAATTCCTTTCGATCAATAAATTTTCAGGACTCCCACGTCCAGAGATGAAAACGTTTGTATGGTCAAAAACCAATTTTTTTTTTTGAGAGTATTGCCACTTTGGCTATATATTGCAGGGAATTTGCTTGAAATGGATCAATATTTTTTTTTTTTTTTTAGACCAACGAAAACGTTCTTCTTCTGACCATTTATAGTAAGGCAGCCTGGTGCCAAAATTCTGTTTACGCCCGCATCTCGGCTTTACCGAGAAATATTGATTACAAAAAGTTTCAACTTGGCACCAGACTGCTTCCCTGAGTTCTAGAACAAAGAATACCAAATCCGTATGACAGCTATAGGAAGGCAGTCTGGTGCCAAGATTCTTTTTAAGTCAGACTCTCGACACCAACAAGGATATTGTTTTCAAAAAGTTTCAACATGGCACCAGCCTGCTTCCTTGAGTTCTTGACCAAAGAGTGAAATCTTGAAAATATTTGTGATTTTTTTGAAATTTTGTTTCTAAACACTCAACACGTCTCCAGTCACACTGATATATTGTTTTTAATTTTCAGAAGTTTGGTTCTCCTCAACTCATTTGTTCCCACGGGAGTCAGAAGATTTTTCGAACCGAAAAGGAAAAAAGTTTGTCCTTTAATCTTTCCGATTAAAAACGAAAAAAAAGAAAATGAAAAAAGAAAACGAAAGAAAAAAGAAAATATTGAAAATTGTACAAATTAAAGCCCAAGCCCCAAAACCTTGCAAAAAATACACTGTGCGCCGTCGACGATTTTTCTTAGGCTGTCATGTCTGGTCGCTATATAGTTTCTTAGGTAACAGCGATCAGTGCTGTAAGTTCACGGTACCTACCTTTTTCCCCTTTTTAAAATGTTCTTTCTTGCAATACAATTCATGTAATTTTCCACCCTTTTCTTTAATGTCGCAACTAACTCCTCCCTTCAATAAAAAATTGGGTGGCAACGACTCATTTCGACTGACGTCAACTTTTTTCGGCAAAAACCGGCCTTTAACAACTCTATTTCTAAGTAATTTTTGACATGAACCCCGATACCATCAACCGTAATGAATATTCATTCAACTGCACGCAACTTTAGCACAAAATTACCCAACTCCAAGTTTCGATCTTCAGACATGTACGATATTTTGGGAACCAATCTCAAGCAATTGATATGGCAATTTGTTTTATATTTGGGACTAAAATTGGGTTCGCTCCGTATGTGACGATAACGTTGCTAATATATTATCTTTCTCAATACACCAAAATATTTATAATCTTCTCAATCTCATTTACCTGAAGCGAATAATTCACAAAACTATTGCATAGTAAAACAAATTGTTGTAGTAATATTTACTATACACGAATATTTGCTGGAAAAAGAACCCAAGAAAGTATTATTAGAGTATCTATTAGGTTTTTAAATAACACCTCCATATATCCAATCCATAGATAGCCGAATTTTGATATTCGAAATGAAGCGCCGTCGCACTGATGAACCGCCACTGCTATTTGTCCGTTGAAAGGAAAAATGCAGAGAACACTTCAGCAGTGTACGGTCGGTCGTCCTTCTGTGCATAGCAGATATAGCAAGGTTTGGCTACTATCCAATAAACACAAGTTCAATTGTTTGTGTGGTGTGTAACATAAAAATAAACTTTAAAAAACAAAAATTTTTTGTTGTGATTCCAAAAGGAGTTGCTATCATTCAGCTGTTTAAAAATTGTAAATATACATTTGAAAAAAAATAGACTCAAAGTGCTATGTGGTTTATCGCTTTTCCGACATTCATTGCGTATTTGAATTTGAAAATTTAACTGATTTTTTTATTGTATCGTGCTATTGAAATGTTAATTGTAGTCTTGCCGTTCTGGTAGAATTAAACATCTTGAAAATGATTGTAGCAATTGACAAATTAAGTAGATGTTATTCACTTGTACGTCAACATAAAGTTAAGTGTTAAATATTTGAAAAAATTATTTAAAAATGTAAATAAAAATAAAACAAAACAAACATTTAACCGATTTCTACATTAAAAAAACATATAACTCTAAACGTTAGAATTATAACACTCCTGGCAAAGCGAATTCTCTGAGTCACAGCTGGATGGTTGGAATAAATAGCAGATTAACTAACATAAATAATGAGCGAGAGGTTCGTATAGAATTTCCTATAATCAAATCATACACAAGATATTATTAATAAATATAATTCCCTAGGTTAAAATATGTTTTGTTTTGATTAAAGTAAAATCTCTCTGATAAACAATTCCATTAATATCTCTGAATAAACAATTGAAACAATTAATTGTTATTCATGATTCTTCGCTCCCCCGTTACACGTTTGTTTTTATCTTTTCTTTCGTACGAAATCATGCACCTTTCTAATATTAGTTGATTTTCCAAAGAACTTGAAAAAAAAAACCGCAAAAAAATTTTTTTTTTTTTGTGAAAAGCAATTAAATTCAGATGAAAACTCTCATTCGAGTCTATTTTATTAATTTTTTTTTGGAAGTAACAGCCGCATCCTTTTACATTAAATCACATTCCCGTATAACAATTTCTCCACAAAAAAGTGTTTAAAATGATCGCATCGAATATTTTGATTTAAACAATTGGCGTGGTGGTCCGAGAGGGAGATATTCTTGTCCCACCTAGGAAATATTTTGCGCCTGAATTTAGCCTTTTTCTTAATTTTTAGTCTAATTTCTTTGTGGAAATACAAAAGATAATATGACCTACTATTCGCTTTTTATTTCCGTTGTATTTCCCAACGTTGTTTCCCCTCGTCGCGGTCAAAGTTTGAGTCAAAACACATTAAGCAACTTGACGGTAGGGTTTTATTCGCTAACTGATTTTTTAGCGACGCTAAAATTGATACACAAATGTAGTTCGCTAAATAATGAGCGTGTTAATAATGATCGTCAATCTTCGCTTAATTATAAACGAACAATATAGCAAAAAAGTAAATAAAATTGAATGCAAACTGAGGAGAAATAAAGGGGAATGTGCAATATCCCCCAGTGTATTATTGTCCATGAGACGATATTATTGTATCAGTGGACGATATTATCGCCTCATGGACGATATAATTGTATCAGTGGACGATATTAGAGAACGCCAGCATTTTTACTGAAATGGCAATTTCATACAAAAACGGAAACGGTAACGGTAAATGACACTAGGAGAAATCAGAGACTTGGTAATTTTCTCTGAGGTTGTACTGGAATTTTGATGCTGTTTTTATGTTATTTTATTTTTTTGAAAAAATTCGGAAAATTTTAAAATAGAAGAAAATCACTAACAGTGATTGTCAAACTGCAGAAAATATAAGAAAATAAAAAATTATTTTGTATTCAATTAATTGCTGACTTATTTATTATCATTTATATATATTTATTTGTTTATTTTTTTATTTATTATCATTTAAATATAATTGAAGTTCGGGAGGGTCACAATTAAAATACTGACTAACTTCACTGTCATACAAACAAGTATGACAGTTTGTTAGGATTGTCGCAACTTTATAAAATGTTGTTACCGTTTGCTTTTGTATTTTTAAATTTTTTTTATAATCGACAAAAGAAAATAAATTGATCACTTTTGCGAAGCCCCACTCCACAGAAACTCTTAACTTACTCATAACTTTGTTGAGTCTTTTTTCTTTTCGGCTACATCGTCCTTTGAACGGGACTATTATGTTTTTTGAAAGCGGATACCCGGAGTCTGCATATACATATGGAGGTTTTCACCATGACATGAAATGTCGCTCTAATTTTTCCCGAAGGCGGCTTTTAGCCAACATGAAACTGTCATGGCGTCTGCCCACAACAGAGCCAAACATATTTAAGATTAACCCAACATAAATGATAAACGAGTCTACAGTAAAATTCGCTTTTATTTATTTTAAATTGTATCAAAAAACAGATTAAAAATCCTACTAGTTTCGTATGCTAAGCATACATCATCAGGGTTTTTACTAGTCTGTTTAATCTGTTTTTTGATACAATTTAAAAAAATAAATAAAAGCGAATTTTACTGTAGACTCGTTTATCATTTATGTTGAGTTATTTAATTGTATCGTATTCCGTGCCTGTTTATGTTTTTCCGTAAAGATGCGTAAATTTGAAGAATTAAGATTAACCCATTGGGAAGCACGACCGATTGAAAGTTGATGGAGTGGTGTCGTTTATGACCGTTGTAAAACTAAATGAGTTTCAATTGCTTAATTTTTGATTATGTAAAGCCTAATGTTATATTATGTACACCAGTCTGAACTCGACATCCGCAGAGAGGAAACTCGGATTCGTGAAATGGAGGCTCAGAACAAGGCCGAAGAATTAAAAATCCTTTTTTTAAAGACTGAAGCCGAGATTGAAGAGCGGAAAAAAGTTAGTGATTTGTTAATCCAACTTGTGCAGGGAAAAACGGGAAATTTTTCACAATAAAAAATGAAAACTTTTGTCAAATAAATAAATAAATATTGTTTTTCATCTTCATTTTCATTTTTGTTTCAGCATTTTCCACGTATAAATCACTTTCCTATACACATGTTTTTGACAATTATTTTTAATAAAACTTTGCAGTTACTCATTCTTCATTTCAACTATAATTCCGACTACTCCTCTTTTATAAAATACTTTAAATTAATTTCTGTGTCGCTCAGTATTCAATTACCCGTCACCAAATAATTTCAGTTAATTAAAAGCGAAACTTTGTTTCGCGTAGAATAATCAAATCTCTGATTTGTATGTATAATGTCATTTATCGTTACCGTTTCCGTTTTTGTATGAAATTGCCATTTCAGTAAAAATGCTGGCGTTCCCTATTATCGCCTCATGGACGATATTATTCTACCAGTGGACGATATTATCGCCTCATGAACGATATTATTGTATCAGTGGACGATATTATCGTCTTGGACGATAATCCACTGGGGGATTTTGCACCCCGCCAAATAAAGAAAGTGTCACGATAATATACCGTACAGCCGGTTCATTCCTTTTTAAACTTTTTTTTACTGTACCCAGCAAATAAAGTTCTATCCAAATCAGCAATTTTTGAGGAGCTGCGGGAAACGTGGACTTCGCATAGAAAAATTTGATTTTACCAGTAATCATGATAATAGGACGAAAGTTAGTATTTTATGTTCAAGCGGGCCAAAAACGTCACATTTCCTCACCAGATGGAGAACCGAAACGTCAATATTTGTGCCTACTTTTTTTTGCATACTTATTTTGTCTCACACTGTCATTTATTGTGTGAATTTTAATGCGATACAATGTTAACATCATTATTTTAACCCTCCACTTAAATTATTTGAAAACATAACCAAAGACCCGTACGTATCAGAATAGATGTGACAAACAAAATAGATGTGGCAAAGTGACTCGAACGTACCTAAATATACAAATAAGCAAACAATCTAACGTTTTCTGTTCTTTTATAACTGTAAGAATTTCAAAGATCCATAGAAATTACCCAAGGTAATGTCAAAGGCCCTACCGAAGTACGTCTTAGACCATTCAAATCTAGAAAAGCTTATATCCAAGAACTAAGTCATTTTCCCCTTAAACCCTGAAACACGTGTTCTCTAAAATTTTATTCTCTATAACTTTGCCTTTGGAAGCAACAATTAGTCAAAAACAATTCTGGAAGGTAACTTAGTACACAATTTGTAATGAAATTTTAATATTTCTCGATTAATGTAACTAACTTTTTACCTTAAAACAATTTACTTTACTTGTGTGATTAAAATTTAAAGCATAGCTTTCAGTAAAAAGAAAGCTTCCGAAAATCGGTGCAAATTCACATGTGATTTTCACATTTTTTCTAATTTCACATTTCGTATCAACTTTTGTCGATGACTGCACATCAATTATCTCTTTTTACGATGGAATGTGCCGAGATGTACACTAACATCACTGAAATGAACGGTTGGTAAGGCAAATGTGCCGTTCCATAGCCCTCCTAGCATGTTCATATAAAAAAATAGAGTACCAAAAACGTACAGTGTACCGGTGTCACCGACGAAAAACACTGTTAAAAATTTTTTGATTAGTGATATGAGCCGCAAATTCTTTGAAAGAAATTTTATTTTTCATATAAATTTGAATAACCGCGAAACGGCTCACTGCACGCCGACTCATCTCCCAAAAAAATATATCGGCAGCTCCGTATGAAAAAGTACTCTATTTGACACATGCCAAACCTATGCACATGCTAGAAGAGCTATGGCCGTTCACAAAATTTCCACAGATGTGAAAAAATGTGAAACGCAGAATTTTTAAACGGCACCTTTCGCTTTTCTACAAAACTTTTTGAGCGGGTGAGTGCACATCTCAAAACTTTAGGTATAAATGTGCCGAGATGTGACCTATACCACTGAAAACACCTGATTTCTTCAGGCGAATGTGCCAATTACATCTGGGCAAATGTGACGTTTTATGCAAATTTGCTAGGATCAGGTTCACTATAAAACTTTCCTGGCAAGAGCTTTTACTGACAAATTTCGAAATTTTCCTCAGAATTGCTATTCGTTGTGTGAATAGTACCATTTAAAGATATGTGAAAATAATAATATGCAAAAACTGTCAAGAAGAGGAAAAACAAGAAAACTAACATTTTATGTAAATTTGTACCGATTTTCGGGAGCTTTTTTTCTTACTTAAAGCAGTGCTTTAAATTTCAACCTCACAAGTAAAGAACCTGGAATTTTTTGTGCGAAATTTTTTTTTAGGCGAAAGGTCAGTTATATTGATCGAAAAATATTAAAATTTCGTTAAGAATTGTGTACTAAATTACCTTTTAGAACTGTTTTTGACTAAAAAAAACGGTTTAAATTAATAGCATTGTTTGTAGTATTGCAAAATCACTTATTTTGAGATGCACAATAACTTTTGAATCAATTAAATAAAATACCAACTTTCATCCTATTATCGCGGTTTCTGGTAAAATCAAATTTTGTTATGCAATGTTCACGTTTCCCACAACTCCCGGCGAAAAATTTGAAATTTCTATCGCGCGTATTCAAAAGTCTATGATTTGGGAATAACTTAATTTGCTGGGTACGCTTGAAAGTGAAACTGTCATCTATTTCTTCAAACTAGGTAAAAAAGGAATGAACCGGCTGCAATGATAATAATGTTTCAGCGCAACGATTTCAATCCACAATGGTTAGGTACTTAAGCGTCACACTCCACCTGGAGATATGCGACGATCAATATTTCTCGACGGCGACCAAAAAAATTATTGAGGCATTGAGAAAATTTGACCAACGCACACCCCTAGGTGGAATGTGACGCTAAAGTACTGAGCCGGTGTAGCTTGATATCGTTGGAATACGCTTGAACATTAATATTGTACGGTATTACCGTGACACTTTCTTTATTCCAATAAATAAAATGAATGTTAAAGTCGATGATACGGTTGATATGTTTTCATAGTAGTGTATTTACGTCCCGTGAAAAACTTTAAATAATATTTGTTGATATTTCAAAACAATGAGGTAGGTTCGGAGAGCAAAGTACGTACTTTCAGATGAAGGGCAACGTTAAAATATCATACATTTTTACAAGTATTTTACTTATTGGTGGACGGCAAATGAACGTGTGTGGATTTGAGAGAGAAATTTTGAAGTGCATTACGATTTTAAAGGTAGCGTTATAATTTCACACGATTTTCGCATAGGGGGCGTGAACAACCATATTCGTCATGGGAGTTGAATTAAAAAAATATTATGACAAATGAGAATAATTTTATTTACATGCTCACAAACATACCGCCAGATTTACAACTTAAAATGTTAAAGTATTAACGATTTAATTAGATTGCTTTTACAATGATAGTTGTGTTGAATTAAAACATATGCAATAAGGGACCCAAACGCATCAGAATGGATGTGGCAAAGAGAATAGATGTTGCAAAAAGACTCGAAAGTATCTAAGTAAATATTGCGTTAACTCTTAAGTTAATTGTACATTATTTCTTCTTATTCAGCCATTATATTCACTGCTGGATGTAGGCCTCCCCTCGATTTTTCCACTTTTCCCGATCCAATGCCAATTGTTGCTTTATGTAATCAAGTCCAACGATCATCTGTCATTCTGGCTACATGTTCTGCCCAATTCCATTTCAACGAGCTATTCGTTACATGACATCAACAACCTTTGTTTGCTCTCTTATACATCAACTCGTTTTTCGGTCTCGTAGCGATATGCCCAACATACTTCGTTCCATAGACCTCTGCACGACTCTCAGCTTATTAGCTGATGCTTTCGTTATTGTAAGTGTCTCTGCGCCATCGCCATATGTAAGGACAGGAAGTATACATGCATCAAACACTTTTCTTTTTAAACTGTTGTTCATTCTACTTTTAAATATTGTACGAAGTTTTCCAAATGCAGCCCAGCTAAGTCCTATTCGTCGTCTTATCTCTGTAGTTTGATTGTCTAGGCCTAATTTCAATTTATGGCCCAAATAAACGTAGCTGTCAATTTTCTCGATGATGTTGTTCTCAAGTTTTATCTCCACATCGTCCTCTATGTTGGTCATTATCTTTGTCTTCTTCAGATTCATCTTAAGACCGATATCGCTAGACTCGTTATTTAGATTTTCCAACATTGTTTGTAATTGATTGAGATCGGTGGCGATAAGAACAATGTCATCCCCGAACCGAAGATTGTTTAGTTGTGTACCATTGATGTTCATTCCCATAGCGTTCCAGTTCATCCTTTTGAATACACTTTCAAGATTATTTGTGAACAGATTCGGCGAGATCGGATCACCCTGCCTTACTCCTCTTCCCACCTTGTATTTGGTTGTTTTTTCATTAAGTTTTACGCGAGATGTTGTATTTTCGTAAATAACGAATGATTCCAGTGTATCTTGAGTCTACACTGTATTCGTTTAAAGAATCAAGAAGCGTCGAATTCCACTGAGTCGAATGCTGTTTCGAAATCTACAAAAGCATAGGAACTTTGCACTCATTACATTTTTCTATCAATATTCGCATAACGTGTAAGTGATCATTCTGTTCAGCCTGTTCGATTGGCTGGTAAAAATCTAGTTTTCTCGTATTTCGTTTCGTAATGATCCTCATAAACAATTTGTTCAAATGCGACAACAGGCTTAATGGTCTATAGTTTTCGAGCTTTGTGATGTCACCCTTCTTGTTTATCAACGTGATTATTGCATTGTTCCACAAATCCGGAATTTTTTTTAGATCCAGGGATTTATTGAAGATGATTGTGACAGCTCTTAATAGTTCATCACCTCCTTCTCTTAAAGCTTCAATTGTCTTCTCCGGGTGCTTTTTCATTTTTCATTCATTCCTTTACCCGCGCGTCAACGCAACATCATAGGAAAAGGTAAACCGTCATCATGAAGCACAAACAGTGCGTAAATTTGTGCGAGGAGTACATATCTCTTAGGGTCGAGGGTGAATTGTCGATCTTAGCAATTTCCATACTAGTTTTCAGTACTAAAATGTTTATTTCCCTACAATGATTTTTCGACTATTGTGAAAATAATAAATGCCGGAACGAATTCTGGTGTAATAATTGCTGAGATCGAAAATTCAAATTGCTAATGTGTTTTGACCCTTAAGCAAGGCTCGCTAACGGAAATTTCTAGCAACGCTAACGCTGAAATTGAAAATTAGTTAGTAGCGGCCGCTACAACTCGCTAGTTTTCAGAGCGAAAAAAATTTGAAAATTAGTCTGTAATATGGTAATTTACGGAATCGCATTTAGCTTTCGGCTGGTTTTCTGGCTCAGGAATTTTCACGAAACAAAGAAATATTTCTGAAAGTTTTAGTTGAAACAAAGACTTTATTAAGGTCATGCTCCAGTAAACAAGTCTGGGAAGGCAGGCTGGTGTCAAAAAAGATGTATGGGCAATTTGAATGTTGTAGCCGGTACTTTAGGGCGCAATACTTCTAAATTTGACACCAGGCTGCCCTCTATGTGACCTTGAACCATGAAAAAGAAGGCAGCTTGGTGTCAAAAATTGAAGCATATCACCGTGACGGCAATTACGGATGCTTTACAACACACTAAATTTCAACTTGCCACCAGGCTGCCGTTGTCATCCACATTTGAACAAACATAACTCAAGAACGAAGCCTGGTGTCAAGATGAAAATTGGGGCATTTTAAAGCATTCGTCAATGCTGTTATAGTAATATCAGTGATATACTTACATTTTTGGCACCAAGCTGCCTCGTGTCAAATTGTAAAGCATGTTAACATTAAGTATTGGCTTCGACATTACCTAACATCATTTGCAACTTCCTGAAGGCTGCGTAGTTCGGATTCAAGATCAAGTAGTTTCATGCACTATAGGAAGGATCAAACTAGTGCATGAAAGAACTATAATTGCTGTATGTTTAGTAGATTTTCAGAAAAACTGTAACAAAGTGCGCAATTAATTTGTGAGACATCACAAAGGGGTGGTTCGTAAATTGTGTCACGCTAGAGGAAGAGACAGGCTGTGAGACTTGCGTGCCAGATTGTGACGAGGAAACATTTGCAATAATTTTTATATTTTCCTTCAATTTTCTAAGACAAATACGAGATTCCGTAGAGTTAGAAAAAGTTAGCAAAAATGGAAACTCAAACTGAGATGCCGATCTTTGATGCAAAATACCAATTCTGATGTTCAATATTTTTATAACGTTTAATGATTCGCAAAAGAACAACACTAGCCAATTTGGTGGTGGTATGAGATGTCAGATATCAAAACCTATAATTTAGATGCACATCTTAAGAAACAAGATCATGTCTAAATAGTACAACGGCTCGTCAATAGTTATAGTATATTATAACACATGGGCTGTAATTTGCCCTTGGAGGTTCTTTAACCCTCCTAGATACGAGATCTCAAATTACAGCCCGTGTGTTATACGATATTTTATAATTCTCCATAATTCTCCGTTTGACTCGTGGATTTTTTTGATTTCCTTTGAGATTTGACGTCATGATATTATAGTCGGACTATAATGAAAATAATAGTCGAATCGAAAATTATGGTCGGATTATAATGAAAATTATAGTCGAGTCGACCATAATATACCTATGATATACCTCCTAGTTTGTATGAAGCTCAAATATAATATGGTCATTATACCCCTACTTTCAGGTATATAAATGGCTTATTATATGACCGAATGGTATAATAGTAGATTATGCCCCGCTGTCCAGGATGCTCTATTTTGACGATTTGGAGGTTATTTCCCGAGCCGAAGGCGTGGGAAATAATCCAAATCATCAAAATAAACCATTCTGGACAGCGGTGCATATGCTATTTTATCTGCCGAGAAAAGATATATCGAGAAAAACAATTTTTCCCTAGGGAGAAAAATGCGAGATTATCGTTCTAGGCAGATAAAAATAATTAACACCTCAATCGTAATACATCATAAAGATTGAACTCTGAATTTATTGGCTAGGTGAGATTAAAGTTAAGGATAAAAGAAAAAATAACATTTTTTAGCTTAACGCGCAAGGAGGTTTCATAATGGCCGATTTCTGCATGACACGCTTAATGAGCGAATCCCTATTCAAAATACAAATTTTTGCGAGTACCGAGCAGCGAAATTGGTTTCGGTAAAGTCACGATTAGCGGTCGCTAGTCGCTACTAGCCAGATGAATGGGAAGCTAGCATAGCTAGTAGCGACGCTAACCCAACCTTGCTCTTGAGTACATAACCACTGTTTTACAGAGCATAGTTGGTGTCGCGTTTACAGTAAAATGTTAGTTTACGAAAAACAGTCTTCACGAAAAAGAGAAAAGTCAAATTTTTGCGGCGTAAAAACTGAAAGTACAGAAAAATTATTTCATAAAAAAAAGACTTGCGTCATACTTCCACTTTTGAAGTGGATTTTTTTACTGATGATGAGGTTACATACCGCAGGGGTTGTCGCACAACGGACTTTGCTTGCATCGTCCTGTTGGTATACTGATGTGTAGCGACACCATGGTTTTATGAGCTGGTCCAGCGGTATCTGGAGTCGGTACAGATTCATACCGAAATAGCCTGCAAAAGCCCCCAGTGTAGTGTGTCATGTGATATGACCGCATTCGGCCCCAGCGCTTGGTTGAGGTGCCTAGTGGCGCTGGGGTAGATATTGAACTGAGTCAAAACAGTTCACTTGTTGAATTATTGTGACTGAACCCCTAATCCTTCCTGGGCAACCAGGTTTTGCGAAAATTCAGTAGAGAGATGATCTCGACCCTTACTTAGGTCTCGAAGGTTTTGTACCGAACATCCGTTTTTAGGGAGAGTCGCCGGCCGAGGTGACTCGCGTTAGTTGGGCGTGCCCAATTCCTCACCCATGGGAGCCGAGCGGTTAAAGTTTTGCTAGGTACGCACGTTCATCTGCAACTTCACCGTTGATCTTGAGCTTGCAATATTCCTTCAATTTCATTTAATTTATTAGCACAAACATACGAAGATCTTTACTATTTATCTCAATAATAGTAGTATTTTAAACAAATACTCCACCCCCCGACACAACACCACTTTTCTCTCACTTGTCACTACTGGCAATTAATCTTCTTAAAAAGAAAAACAAAAAAATTCTTTAAGAAATTTGACGAAAACATGTGAACATGAAACCGCGTAGGGTAATTATTTCGAAAAGCATCAAGTTATTATACAACCGCGCCATGCCAAGATCTAAAAACACTGCAGCGAACTAACAATTATTAAACATCTAGAACTTACATTTCTTGTACACTTAAAGCGGAAAGTTTCAGAAGACCAAAAGCATCAGATGTACATTTTAGAGGTTCACCCCGCTGAAAACTTGGCTGTGTGTTATCTGGGATTGTACCATACTTAACATTTTAATATTATTTCAGAGTGTGTGGTGGAGAAAAATTAATTATTTGAATTTCAGGTGTGACATATGAGATTTAACGTCAGGTACAATGAATGATACACATTTTAATATAATTTAGTGCCTAAGAACCGTCGTCACCCTTGACACCATATCTACTTCACGTAATCATTATTATTATTATTATAGAAGAAAACTTTAAGTTTTCAGATAAACTTAAGAGACGTTGAATTCTTTGATATTCTTAGCTTTTTATGTTAAGGACAGACAGACGGGTCTTACATCAGATTATGAATATGAGACAGCGAATAGTTTAACTGAAAAGTAAATTACCGAAAATACCAAAGAAGGTAAATTGAAAGATAGCACATTCTTCACAGCCGAAGGAGAAATTAATCAAAAATAAAACAAATAGCAAAATGTTACGTGATATGGACCAACCGTACCATATGTCAGCGTTAATATAATTGAGTTTATTTAAGGATCTTCACCGCATCGTTAGGTATTTATGTTGGAATTCTGAGTATTTGGTGTATTTCGAAATTAACCGATCAAACGTGTCGTGATGAAGATAAATTATTGGTTTGTTTATCGAATTTATCGAATTGACACATAAAATATCGAATTTGCTACTTCATAGCAGCACAAAAAAAAAAAAAAAAATTAACGAGTAGATGAATCTTTTATTTTCTATTAAAAAAACCACACCAGGGATTCTTTCAAGGTTGTTTGAAAGCTCAACTTGATAAAATTATTTTTATTTTTGTCAAGTTGAGCTTTCAAACAAACCTTACGCTATATTTATTCGCATCGCGCTACACTTTATTTTTGACTTTAATTTTAATGTAAATGTGAAGGAGTGATTCATTTCCTTGTTGTTCTAGATAATGAATAAATTGATTGATTGGTTGAGTGCCGCACGGCTCGGTTTTGGGTCCGTTGCTTTTTTTAATGTTTATAAATCGTCGTTCTCGTGACAAACTGACGTATCTCCGTACACTGATTTTCTCGTTAACCTATAACTTTCCTTACAGCCTACTAAGTTTGATCAAATTTATACAGCATAAAGTTTGGACTTTCAAGAATCGATTCCTGAAGTTTGACTGATATCGGTCTGGTGGAAGCGAAGTTATAAGCAAAATACCAAAGGTTTACATCGAGATACGTCAGTTTGTCACGAGAACGACGAAATGATATATCTGGCTCAATCAGATCAATGGATTGGCGTCTCTTTGCAGATGATGTTCAAATCTATAAAGGTTTCGAAAGTATTGCGTGGAAAGAGGGGATTGAGATGATAAATGGGGATGTTGTGTGTGATTGGGCGAAGAGAAATCAGCTGATACTTAATAGTGGTAAGACTCAGGCTATAATGTTTGGTTGTGAGAGGGGCATTTTTCCGTTGGTTTACATGAACATTAAAAGCATACGTTATACGGATTTGGTTAAGAATTTGGGGCTGACAATGGATTCGAAACTAGTTTGGATGAGACAGGCGGAAACAGTGGCTGGGAAAGTTGATGCTGGCCTACGTAGTTTGTGGCATCTAGCAAATAAAACCCCTTTGAAAACTTGCGCAATGCTTACGAAAGCCTTACTTATACCGCATTTTAACTATGGGTGTGAAGTTTATTCCTATGGTCGCAGTCCTGTGCCAAAAATCGATTGGAGAGAGCTTTTAAGTCGGTGTTGAGATATGTTTTTGGCCTTACGAGGCGTGAAAGTACGGAGGGTTATGATAAACGATTTTTGGGATGCTCATTGGAGGGATAGTACAGGGTGAGATCGTTGTGTTCGATTCGCAGAGTCTTGCGAGGTGGGGTACCTGGGTATTTGAGAGAGGAGTTTCAGGATGGAAGATCGCGAAGGAGAAATAATTTAACTGTGCCATGGCACGGAACAGCAGTTGGCAGATCACTGTTTGTGCGAGGGGTTACTGATTGGAATGGATTGTCGACAGAGCTGAGGAGATTGAAAACTGATAGATAATTTACAGAATGCAGTACTCGTTTCTTTTCTTGATCTTAGTAAATTTATATTTGTTATATGGATACATCGTTAAATGGTGGTGGTGGTTTCGTGAGCACTGTGAAGGTATTCATGAAAACGCAATGAAATAAAATATTAAAATTAACGATTATTATATGAAAGAAGGTACATGTTCAATATCATAACAGTTAAGAATATTTTACAAATTTGTATTTATACTTATCATCTATTTTGACATGTGGTCAGGCTAGGCGGTCCTTCGAACCTGTGAAAACTCAGTTTTCACATAAACCTAACATTTACATATTAAATTCACAATTTTCATTTCTCCCAAAAAAAACAATAATAAAATAATCACAGAATTTAAGACTAATGCACATTAATTTACTTTAGAAAATGAAGTTAAAAAAACAAGGAAAAAGAAAAACGAAGTGGTTTCAAAAATGGAAACATCTTTGAGTATTATCACAGATCATTTAAAAATAAAAATTTAAGATCGCTTTTTGATTTGACTAATAAGCGTCATAAGTAATAAATTTCCTCTAAATTGCACTCGGACGGAACTGTACCCAAAATTGCTGCTGCGTTTCCCCTCTGGACGGCTACACTGATTCTCTGTATTAGGAAATTTGTTGAACGTTTTTCTCCTGTTACATTTTGCATCAGTTCGCCGATTCACTCAACTAGCTTACGAGCTTCCTCACCAAACGTTCCCAGCGTCTCAACACACACTGGGATAATATGGAAATTTGCTTCTAAGCCCTTGTAGAGTGATTTTTTGTAGTTTTCACGTGTCTGGGCAGCGGAGCCTGCTTTTCTTGAATTTCCTTTGGTGTATGACTTTGCTAGGGTGTCAGCGCATGTATAATCCCATACCATTGGCTTTCCGTTTCGCTATGGAATCAACGTGAGTCCGTCGGGCTTCTTCCCATCTGACCGATTACAGCCGGTTGATTCTAGGATTGCAGGAATTTCGCTGGTGACAAGCGCACGCTTAATTAAGTCGTTGAACATTGCGTGTCTAGAGTATCGTCCTACACTTTTTGGGCATGTCAGACCGTGGAGACCCATTTGGCCCACCTGTTCTCCGCAAATGCATGTATGTGCGACGCAAGCCGGAATTCCTAATCGAAGCGATATCGCGATTCTGAAAGATTCGTTGTCCAAAAGAGTGCCAAGTGTGGAATATGGGAAAGCGTTTAACCATGCCCCCGATTCCTTCTCTTTATTTGCAAGCATTCTTGCCTTCGATAAATCGTTTGTGCAGTTTTCGAATAATCGTTGGTGCAGCTTGGAACATAGTTCGAGGTCCCACTTACGCTGAAATTTCCGATCGGCTTCTGGTAGAATTTCTGAATCTGTGATCGCAGACCATGCTGTAATAGCTTCTACTGTGTGTAAGTTTGACGCAAGCGAAAAAGTTGGAACTATACTGCTGACAAGAGCCGACACTGAGTGAATAGAGCTTAAGAAGCTGGAGTAGCAGAGGTTTGTTGCGCTTCTTAGTCCCAGTCCACCCAATTTGACGGGAAGTGTAGCTTCGTTCCATGATACACCGGAAAAACGACAGTTGCCTATGGTTGCCATTGCTGATTTTAAAGTGCGGTCGTATTCCTCTAGCACGTCCAGCGCCTCCCAACATGGAGTTGACCGCAGAAGGTAGCTCAGTTGCGGGATTGAAAGGGAATTTCGCAGGAGGAAATACGCGTGGTGGGCATTTAGCTTGTCCATTCTATTAACCATGGTCTTCAATTTATTCAGTTTTCGCCGAATTGCAACCCGTATTCCTGTGATTGTCAGTGGCGATCCTAGAAGTTCTATGTCGTTTTGTCTCTCGACAATTCCTGGAACAAGTTGATGGAACATATCCATGATTTGTAAACGCTGGCCTTCGCTTTCTGCACTTAAAATTTTAATTTCGCATTTCGTAAAATTCAGGCGCAACCCTGATTCAGATGATTTTTGCATAACTATTTGGAGATCGCTCAAGACTGTGTCGGGGTCACCACCAATAGACCCGTCATCCATATGACTATAAGAATATTTTGTAAGAAATTTAAATTACGCCCAACATTGTTGAATAAGGTTTAGCCTTGCGTAATTGGAAATAGAATAAATGAATGAATGAATGAATGTTGGTAAAACTTCTCTTCACCACTAAAGGGATCATTATATTGAGTGCGATGCGAATCGCATCGCGTAAGGTTTGTGTGAAACCTCAACTTGACAAAAAAAAAGTGTTTGTTCTGTCAAGTTGAGCTTATACACAAACCTTACACGATGAAATTCGCATCGCGCTCAATATCATGACCCCTTAACACCGAGCAAATTTGACATATATGACTGCTCAAACTAGCTCTAGAATGTAACGTCCATTTAGTGCTGGCGAATGAAACCAATCCTGAGTTTAGTGCTGCCATCTGAGCGGATATGTCAGATTTTTAAGCTTGGTTGACCACTACGGCTGAAAATGCATTTACCAATTGGTCAAAGTTACGTGAGCGATCAAAATTACTCGACTGTACTGTACATTATTAGAAAATTGACGAAGTAAAAGTCCTTTCTTTCTTGGAGAGTCTGACAGTAGCGGCCGTGTCCCTAGTGATTTTTTTTCTTTTAATGGATTGAGAGGGGGTCCAGCAGAGTATTAGATGGTCGCTTGGAATTAGGAGCTTCCGACGGCTTATTCAATATTGCCTTTGAGGATTAATGTAGAAGTAATTAGCAATTTAATAATATTGCACTACATTCCTAGACATTCCTTGCGACGTACATAAACTTAGGCTTTATAGAGAAGCTTTAATACACTTTATATTCGGAGACCTACGAATTTGCTTGATTAATCTAGTGGGGCATTTAATTTTATTTCATTTATTTATTTTTATTGTTCAGTCTAAATTAAACATTTAACAAAAAGATAAAAGAGGGATAGACGCGAAACTAAGTACTTAATTTCGATGTTTATATTGACAACTCACATCAGTCACGATTTTTCCACTTTAGAAGCTAATTTCATGAAATATATGAACTTATGGAAAAAGAATGAATTGATCGCAACAAACGCGAAAATTTCTTATTTTCTTAATAAAATGTCCCAGTTTCCCATTGTTGGTTTTAATTGTTTCCTTTTCCATTCTAATTGTGTAACGAGATAAATTCCCCTAAAATGTTTCTTTCGATTGGCACACTCACACTTATAAGGAAGAAACAATTCAGATCGAATTTTAGAAAATTTTTCTTTTAATTTCTTTTTCATTTCACTTCGTTTTGTCTTTATTGGCAAATAGCCGAAACATAATTTGACGTAAATTTGAATGGAACTGCAATTGAGAAGTGTTCTTGCAAATGCAAGTAATTCAAAATCGTTCAACAAAAGCTGGCACAAAAAACGCATTCCTCTAAAAAGTGAGCATTGAACAACGTTTCCCTATAACTTTATTTATAATTCTTTCTCATTTGGAGTATTCATAACAGGAACACGTCATTGATGTAATTAGAGATTCAATCTCTTCAAACGCATGTGTTTTATTTTATTGTAAAATACAATTACGTCTTTCGCCTCAATAGCCGCGATGCACACGGTTTTATTCATTTATTGCTCATGTCGCTGTAAGTAATATTTATATTCTGCGTTTACCATGACGTTTGTAACCACCCCAATTTCGACTGGGGAGTAGGGGGAGCATCGATCATGGTCCTTAGATGAAGAATCAGCAATAAAAAAAAATTCCGTCCGTCCGTCGCGTCGTCGCCGCGATAACTTGTGTAAAACTCAACCGATTTTCAAACACTTTTTTTCCCTGAAAGGTAATTGAAATATCTTTTATGGGATTGAGTCTGGGTACTGTCCGCCCAAGGGCCGCCGAGTTAGGACCGTTTAAGTGGTTTTTAGTCTTTTGTACATAACTCGAGTAAATCTTTGCCGATTTTCATAATTTTTTTTTGTTTAAAAGAACTGAGCATGGCCGAAAATTCATGGAAAAGACTTTTTTGGATTTGAGCCCTTGGACTTAGCTAGGGCACTAAAAACGAGTCTCTGCTAGGGCCATACGTGTTTTTTGTACATAATTCGAGTAAATCTTTTCCGATTTTCATAATTGTTTTTTTAATCGACAGGTCTATGAAAGCCCAACAATAAGTAGAAGAAACTTTTTTGAGATTAGGCCCGAGGATATAGCTAGGGCACTAAAAACGAGTTTCTGCTAGCGCTCTACATAACTCGAGTAAATCTCTTCCGAATATTCAATTTTTTTCTGATCGAAAGGTCTAGACTGTCTCCCGTTTTATGGAAGAAAATTTTTTGATTAGAAACCCTTGAACTCAGTCAGAACTCCAAAACTGAGTTTCTACTAGGGCCCAACGTGTTCGCTTACATAAGTTGGATAAATCCTAACTGATTTTGTTGATTCTTTTTCTGTTTGAGAGGTAATCGAGTACCGAATTATATTCAAAAACAACCCGGTGCCTGTGCTTAGGGCCTCAGGTCTGTCCTAACGTCGGCCCTAACCAAAAATTTTTGTTTTGCTTTGTTGCAGAGCAAATGAAGGGCTCTAGGACCGATTGTCCCTAGTCAAAATATCCCCGGACAAAATGTCCCCAGACAAAATATCACCTTCGCGCCTGCGGCGAGCCGAGCTTTTGTAAGCCCTGCAGGCGGCCTTACGTAAATGGAGCGTTGCCCCAAACCCCGCAAGGGACTCCGCCCCTTAGACCCCGCAAGGGAGGATATTCCCCCCCTTTTTCTGGGGCTGCCGTCCCTTGACCCCGCTTTTTTGTTTTTTGTTGTTTATTTCAGGCCTGCGTCGCTACACTTCACATTAAATATTCCTAATTTTTTGTCTATAGAAGTATGTGTCCGAGGCATATCCTTATGGCCCTAGGTCGGTCATAAGGTCTGCCTTAGACAAAAAAAAATGGTTTTTCACTATGTTTTGGAGAAAATGGAGGGAAATATTTTTGTATGAGGACCCTAGGTAGGCACTAGACAAAAAAATGGTTTTTTGCTATGTTGTAGAAAAAATTGAGATGAACATTTTCGTCTATTTGGGGGTCAATTTGGGATTTTCTGAAGGCCTTTTTTACGCCGTTTCTTCGGGCGGGTTTTTCAATATTGCCCTCTCGGCAATTTCCAGTACAATGTAATGTGGACGTAAGGCAATATTTTCTTTAATAGGTTCGAGTCTTTCCGTAACATCATTTCGTTTTGCCACATCTATTCTAATACGTACGGTCCCTTGCATATGTTTTTTATTGGCTATTCCATCCGAAAGTTGAGCATTACATGTATGTTTACCCCCTATGAAAACGATGCATTACATGTAGGGTCCTTTATGCCTCACTAACAAAACAAAACTTTTGTTTTCTGTAGTTTTACCCTTTTTTTACCTAGTGAGGTAAAACTTTTGTTTTCACTATTGACCCTACATTTAATGCATGGTTTTCGTAGGGGTAAACATGCATGTAATGCTCAACTGTCGGATGGATACACAATAAGCATTATACAGTGGACCCTACTACATAATTAATTACTTCGGACACAATTTTGAGAACTCGCAAACTCACTCGTGTTACTTTGAGGGGAGGGGAGTGGTCCAAAAATCCCAATTTATGCGTTACGTAATTTATGAACGGCCCCTTATGACAAAATTGTGTCTTTATGTAAATGTGGAACTTTGTGTTGGTAGCATGTTTTTAAGAGCATATCACTTGGAGGTCTCTTTAACTAAGTTATGTTGGTAATGCCCAAACTTGATAAAACATTTTTTTAACAGCAATCGCAATTTAAATAAAACCACACAAGTTTACACTAACGATACACCAGTGACATTTTTACGGAAAATTGTCGTTAATTATATTTATTTGAAAACTGTTTTCTCCCGCATTCACTTTTAGCACAAATCTTTTTTTTCTTAACAAATATGATACGAATCTTCACAATTAAACATCAAAGTATTCTTATTGTTTATTAGTCTCTGCAGTGCATTTCTATTTTTTTTAATTTTATTTTGACTCGAAGGGGACCAATTGCACAAATAAAGTCATACGTCCGAATCAAGATAAACATTTGAAAGCAATTTGTTTTTCGTAGAAGGTAGTCAGTGCCATAACACCTCTGAGGCTTTCATATAAGATGAGATATTTCTAAGATATTTACCCAAGAAAGTTTACAATAAAGCGGTCTAACGAAGTTCTTCTTTGCCGTATTGTAGGTACTCTTGGATTCACAAGAAACTATCAAGCTGAAGTAAATATAAGCATATGGAAGGTTATTTACACTAATTGTATCTTATAGCCTAACCGACTTTTTGTGGGTATATTCCACTTTTCTTGGACTTCTCATAGTTTTCTAGAGAATGGAGTCCAATGTTATGTCTGCAACGCTGGAATATTTATTTACTATAAAGTGTTGCATCGGTGATCACTGAGGAAAATATCTACAAGCGACGGACGTACGAATTGTGTCTATAATATACGCCGCCGACGTATTTTACACACCGTGCATGTATTACGAACGCCGTGCACGTATTATGTGAGCTCATAACACGTTCGTTACGTATGGCATAATACACAATACTTACATAAGATTGATAATACATTCACCGTTTTTATAATACGTCGGCGACGTATATTATAAATACAATTCCTACGTCGCTTGTAGAGATTTTCCTCAGTGATGAGCGGAAAACCCACCAACATGTGAATTGATTGATTTATTTGAAAAGTATCTTTCACAATTATTTACTTAAAAGAAGAAAAATAGAAAGGTAAAGTGAAAAATGACACTGAGGCCTTCGTTTTTGGGCCCATTGTGTCGCGCTCTTCGATTTTTTTGGGATATTGTCGTCGTTGCTGGTGAGGTGGTGATGATATTTAAAAATGATGGTGAATTCTAATGTTGGTCTAATGTTGGTGGTGTTTTGTGAGTTGTGATCTGAATGATGCTGATGTCGCTCCATTTATGGTGGCGCATTCAGCCACTTGTCTTGTAGTTGTAATTTTCCAAAGTCCTCAAGAGTGATGTAAAAATCTCCTAGAAGCTTCGCCCAAAGTCTATAAAGCGCTGGACAGTGACATAGGAAATGCTTCGCCGTTTCCGGTACGTCTCGGCACATTCTACAGTTGGGGTCTTCGTTAAGTCCCATCTTATTTAAGTAGTATCTTAGACTACTATGACCAGTAAGCCTTCCTATCATCATACTGAGCCTCTTCTTGTCTAATCCAAGGAGAAATTTAGTAGTGCTCCACTTGCATCCTACCAAAAATTCCGTAGATTGCCGCCAGGTTTGAAGGTGTTCCCACAATATCTGGTGTTCCTTCTCAGTTTTTCTTCTAAGAATATTCGCTATATATTTGGCCTGTACACCGATCGTCGGTTCTGGCCCTATCATTCCCGCCTGGCTTCCTTTCCTTGCTAATTCGTCAGGCTTTTTGCTGCCTTCGATGTTCGAATAGAACTCGTTGTCTTCTGAATAAGTCTCCAGGTCATCGCTACATCTGAGCACTGATTTAGCAGACAATTTACACGAGGATAAGGCTTCAATTGCTGATTCACTATCTGTGCATATAACTATTTTCTCATTTGTCAGCCCTTTTTCCGACAAAATGCGGCAACATTCGCTAATACCTACTACCTCAGATTGGAAAACTGTAGCAACGATTCCTTTGTCACTTTTAGATCCGCCTGTAAACACGGTTACACTTCCAACCTTTGGACACCTTCCATTCACTCACTCTGCCGTGGTTAGAACAGCCGTCTCATATTTCCTTTCGAACCGGAAAACTGTTTCCATATGGTCACTAGGCATCTTAGTTTCCTTGAACTCTTTAATCAAGTCGACTAAGATTCCTGCGTGTCCCATACTTCTATCAGCTGCTTCCCAGTGTCCGTTTCTGTATAGCCTCACTACTGTCAAGGCAGCTTGTTCTTTTATAAACAAGCTTATCGGACTCAGCGACAGCAATACTTCCAATGCTGCCGTTGGTGTCGACGTCATGACTCCCGTTATGCTAAGACAAGCCAGTCTTTGCACTTTCGTCGATTTCTTACTCACAGAAGGTGTTGCAGCGCAATGAGACCATAACATGCTACCGTAGCATAGTATTGGTCTCACTTACGCTCTATACATCCAGTATACAACTGATGGCTTCAGACCCCAGTTTTTCCCGAATGTCTTCCGGCATTGCCAGAACACCTTCATCGCTTTATTTACTCTTTCCTGGATGTGGTCTGTCCAGGTTAGACCATCGTCCAAAATTACTCCGAGATATTTAACCTTTTTCGTTTGTATAAGTCGCTTCCCGAAAAGCTTTGGTTCTCTGATTTGAATATTTCGTTTCCTGGTGAAGAGTACCAGACCAGTCTTGTCTGGGTTAACAGACAATCCGGTCCTCGCGCACCACTCTTCCACCATATTGAATATTCTTTGCATCAGCTGTCCTAAAACTTCTTCAAGAGCCCCTGAAATCAACAGCGCTATGACGTCAGCGAATCCTATCGCAACGCATCCAGCTCCATTCAACTTCGTAAGCATGTCGTCAACAGTAATATTCCATAAAATAGGTAGCACCCACCAACATGTTTACAACAATTTAAAACCATTTTCTTAAACTTTACTGAATTTTTCGCTCATGTTTTTTTTTTAATAAATTCCATGAGTTAATCTTCTTGAAGCATTTCTGGTTATAAAAACACTTGACTTAATTTGCTGTTAATAAGTCTGACTGAAAAAATGCGGTTGAGTAGTTTCTTAAGCGTTCAGTAAATCGCGGTTATTTATCTCATTATCTTCTTCACGTCTTTGTAGGTTTTAACTCTTCAGGTAGACCTTAAAAAATCCTTCAATGAAAACTTAATTCAATGGAAGATATGGATTTTTATGTTTGAATTCACTTCTTCTTTTGAATGAAAATTCCGATTTAATTAAATACTTGGTAAACCTTGCAGCGCAGCACTATTTGTTTGTGAAAATTAATGAAAATTATCCAACAGTCAGAGGTATTGTTATTTCGCTGTCTGTTTTGTTGTTCACACTTTAAACTAGGTGCGAAGAGACCCGTACGCAACGCTATTTTATCACTTCGAAAGGCAAGAAAGAAGTTCTGCAAGAAAGTTGAGGAAAATAATGGATCCATGGGTCTCAGTGGTAATGGTGGTTTTAAAATCTGTACTTCCGAAGGGTTTTCAATATTGGGTAATTTATGTGGGAGAATCAGATAAATTGAATCTTGTAGTCCAAAATGAATTTGAACGTTAATTTATGGGGGAGAATCAGATGCAGAAGTATGCTCGAACTGTCACACTCTATTGTTCTTTGACAGATGATGATAATTTGATTTAGTTCACTTTCGCTTTATCATTTTCGCTTGTTGTCTATTCAAAGATGCGAAATGTTGAATGTCGTTACATCACTTCGTTGATATTACCGCTAATAATGCTAAAATCGAAGTGGGCGAGAAAGGCACTATAAATCAAAATACTTTCTTTGCCGCAAAATAACTGCACTTCTCCTGTATTCCATCTCCCTTCTCCCCCGTATTCCACCTTCCCGAATTCCACTTTCCCCTTATTCAACGTTCACCGTATTCAACGTTCCCCATATTCCACGTTCCTCATATTCCACGTTCCCCATATTCCACGTTCCCCATATTCCACGTTCCCCGTATTCCACGTTCCCCATATTCCACGTTCCCCATATTCCACGTTCCCCATATTCCACGTTCCCCATTTTCCACGTTCCCCATATTCCACGTTCACCGTATGCAACGTCCCCCGTATTCAACGTTCCCCATATTCAACGTTCACCGTATGCAACGTTCACAGTATTCAACGTTCACAGTATTCAACGTTCACCGTATTCAGCGTTGCACTTGCTACGTATTCTACTCTGACATTTTGCTAAAAAAAACAGATGGTCTATCTTTTATACCTTAATGTCCCAAATTTTTCCAATTTTGGAAATTTGCCACTGATTCTACTAACGAAATTCTGAGACTTTGTCGAAGAAGCCAACGCCGTATCTCCCATACAAACGAAGATACGTTTGAAAACTGATTTGACCCTTTCATTCTAAGACATCTTGACTGACTTTTGGGCGATTTCAATTTTGGCCCGTTTTTTACCCATAACTCCCTTATTTCAGAACAATATCCCACCCCGGAACATGTTTTCTCGACGTTTTGCACCATCCCCGACAACATATCAAAAAGTATTTTTTTACTCCTCAGTTTAAACGCAAAAATAACGGGATCGTGACCAACAGACAAATAAATAAATAGACACATAAATAAACGAATAAATAGACAAACAAGCAGACAAACTTTAGAGGTTTATATATGTGAATATGGTGTCGCTTTCTTCATTTAGAATCACGAATAGCTCAATGGTAATGTACTGGTTTTCCAAAAGAGTAGGGTCCAATCCCAGTAAGGGATATTCTTCAGCATATGTCACGAAATTAACGTTAGTCAGCACACTTAAGGTTCAGCACACTCAAGGAATATCGCGCAACGAATTATGACATCAGCTACCTTAAGAATCTGGTCCCCAATGTGTTAAAGACATTTTACATTGGCCTTATATCGAAACAACGATATTTCATCGTTGAATATACAGTCGAAAAACGAAATATTCATCATACTCACACATGGGTGCGTTATGTACCAAGTAGATAACATGAAAAGAAAAATATTTCACCCCTTGGGATGAAAAGAACAGACTTTTCACCCCTAGGGATGAAAAGAGCGGACATTTCATCATAATAGATTTCACTCGAAAAACAAACTCCGCCTCTTCATGTTACAATACTCTCTCAGCTCACACATACACCTCTAATTTTTAATAATCGTTTTTCGACACTTGTAATTTAAAAGATTATTTTTCTCTGCTCTGTCAAAAAAGGCAAACATATTGGTTTAAGGGGAAGCTGAAAGTTCTGTTGGCTAATCTTTGTCAATTGATTATCTACATTCGGTTTAATTTATCATTGTGCAGCCCTTCTGTTTTTTTGGCTTAACTGATTTTTCTCACTTTATATGCTGTTCTAAATGACAAATTAATAAGAAAAATTATCGAAGCAACGAAAACATAATAATTGTAAAACCGATCGTCTCGTCTCTATCGTCTAAAAACAATTTTGTAAATTTGAAAATTTGCCAAAATTTCTTAGCAAAAATTTTTTTCTTTGGATTTTTTTTTGTTTTGCTTACGCCGATCAATGTAAACATTTGGCTTATCGGTAGAGTGTCTTTTCTTTCAACCTGCATCGCACGAAATTTCTCCATATGTATCACATTTGACCCTCTCGGCCATGCAAAAAAAAACATATGCAGGGGACCCGTACGTATCAGAATAGATGTGGCAAACAGAGTTGATGTTACGAAAAGACTCGAACGATTTAAGTAAATATTGTTGCCTTAACACTTAAGTGTATGAAATAACGTCGACATTAAATTTTGTTGGAAATTGCCGAGAGGGCCCACCAAACGACGACTGCTCTGACTTTTCGGATTTACAACAACCATTCACTATATTAGTGAGCCACCTTAGATCTCGTTGTGAGATTGGACTGCTCACACAGTTTTCGCATTGACTGGCCACCCAGTTCTTTGTGAGATTGGACTGCTCACCCAGGGTAGTAGTGGGCCACCTGAGGCCTCGTTGTGAGATTGGACTGCTCACCCAGTGTAGTAGTGGGCCACCTCAGGCCTCGTTGTGAGATTGGACTGCTCACCCAGTGTAGTAGTGAGCCATTTCAGGCCTCTTTGTGAGATTGCACTGCTGCCACCAATGAAAATACATTTCTTGCGACCTTCATCATAAGCCTTCATCATCGCCACCAATACCTCTCTACATCCGCAGAACACATGCTGCAATTCAATCCTACAGCGAGTGTTATTGACACCCCTTCCAGTGCAAACTGGCGCTGCAGATTAATTGCCACACTTACAATTAATCATAGCGAGTGTTATTGACACAAATTCTAGTCACAGACTAGCGCTATATATTAATTGTCTGGGCCCATAACCTATTGGAATTTCACGGACTCCAATCCGGACCCCCAATAAAACAGTGTTGTTCGCACTTTGAACATTTATTAGAGAGTGACTTAATATATGGAAAGAGACTCGTATACTATAATCTATGACTACTAGACTAACTCATTTAAATGTGGACTTCTTGCACACTGGATCAGAACACGTTTCTTGAGTGTAAGTTATTATCAAATATTAATTCCAACAATCCTTGGGTTAGGAGTGGGATACCCTTGAGTGTAATAACTATCCGCAGAGTAATGAAACGATCATTTTGTTGTTTAGACTTCTTTATTACTCGGCGATTAATTAAGAACTAATTTCACTGGTGAACAATAGTTGTATTTATAATTCACTTGCATTACCATGCAAGTGAAACATTGCAATTTCCTCATTACACACTCATCATTATTTGTGTGTTTACATTGTTTATACTTCCATGTTTACTGTGCTTTTTAAGCCAGCATGTGTGTCCGTTTATTGTTCAAAATGCTTAAAGCAAAAGGCAATTAAAAAGCATTCCGAAAAATAGTCTAATTTCGAGTCGATTTCAAATCGGCTTAAGCCAACATTCCGCTGGACAAAAACGTGCTACTGACCGACAAACAAACAAACAAACAAACACTTGGGACAGACCCCATCACAAACCTATTAGCCCAGCTATTTTGAAAGAATCTCAAACGTACTCACAAAACGTACAGATTACGAAATGACTTGATAAAGGGAACCGTCAAAATGAAAATAAAATTTAGTTTTCATGAATGAATCGGTGAGAACATTAACAACATTTATCATGCATAGCGGGAGTCCCAACCAACACAAAAATGTTTTGGGTTTAGTCAGTCGCTTTACCGTTACTTTCTCTATCATTTATGTTGTTGTGATGTGATGAGTATTTCTGGAAGTTTCGGATGAATCGCAAATGGTGTTCGTTTATAAGGATACGTAATTCCTTCGTCGAATTGAAATCAGGTCAAAAACTTATATTAAAGAAATAATCATACGATGATATGACTCGTTACCGTCTCTTTGCAAATGTAAATAACTACATAACAGCAACATACCAAATCGTATTCATTACAGGAAATGAAACATGTCATAATTAGAGCAAATTTATTTATTGGCTTCCCTTCACATTAATTTCACCAAAACTGACAACAGTGCGACCCGATCTGTCGATCGTCATAACAGATCTCAACTTGATTGGTGATCGGAATGTTACAAACATAGACCTACAAATCCTACCACAAAGACAATGATTAGGCTCCAAATGCACGTCCTTAGTGCGTCAACGGCTTATGTCAAAGTATTATGATTTTCATGACATGATGCGAAAGTTGACAAAGTAATCAAAGGGGGCATTCATAAAAATATGCACGCTACTAAGGGGGTTCGAAAAATGTATAGAAATATGGGTGCGAAAGGAGGGGAAGTAAAAAAACTGAGCGAATTTTGTGAAAGGCCACTCAAGCATCTCATCATGAAAATCGCTATACGTTGACTTAAGCCGTTGACGTACTATAGGGTGTATGTGAGACTTTGTACGTATGAAATGGAGTTGTCGATTTCATTGCCATCCCCGTTTCAGAACTTGGAATGAAGTTTTTTCGGTTCTAAAACCCAAGCAGACAATTCGGTGTCACGTTAAAAAGTATAGAGTCTCGCCTCTGCTTTCGGACCTGACCGTCTTCTTTATTTCTTGTTCTACAACTTAATGAAACGAACTAGTGCCCAAAATAAATGTGCTGCGTACGTTACCCGCATTTTGACAAGTCCATGTCGTCAGCCCCTTGGAATTTGGGATGGCTCGGGACCTGAATTAAGGCTTTCTAACAGTACAAGTCCTAGAATTTGTGTCATCTAGGAGCCGAGCACAAATTCGTTAAACATTGCATGCATGTCATTTTGGTATGACGTCACCTCGAAATAATGATTTTTCATTTTGGCTGACAACAGCACAAATTACTTCTGAATTTGTGCTGACCAATGGTACCAGAATTATATTTTATGCTGCCATGGGGTCGGAGCACAAATTCATCAAACATTGCATGCATGCCATTTCATCATTTTTGTATGATGCCACTTTGAGGTGTTGATTTTAGAACTGAATTTGTGCTGTCGATTGGTGCAGCGATAATAATTTGTGCTTGTCACAACAAAAATGTGAGATCACGAAGAAGTTACACATAAAATTGACGAAAAGGACATTTTTCGAGTTTTAAATATTTGGTGCTTTGCACTCAGTAAAGCAAAATTTACAATCGTCAGCACAAATTCAGTTTTATTTGTGCTGTTAATTTCCATGACGAAAATTTGAGATTACGAAGAAGTTACATACAAAAAAAAAACACTTTTTCGATTTTTAGACATGTGGTGGACAAGCACAAATCATTATAGCTGCACTAATCGAGAGCACAAGATCCAGAATAATAAATCAAGTGACGCCATACAAAAATGATAAAGTGCACTTGCTCTGTTTGATGAATTTGTGCTCCGACCCCATGGCAGCACAAAATATAATTCATATAAGTCAGCACAAATAAGAGTCTTGCGCCGGCGTTTCGTCGGTTGGGTCTTCAAGACAGTCTCTTTGGACTATGTCCTAGACTTGTCCATACTTTAGCAAAAATTAAGAGGATAGTTGTACCTAATCGACTTTCAAAGACATTTTCGCTCGTAAACGTCACTGGAACAAATTATTTAAGTTCAGCCGACTTGAAATGGATTGTCAGCCGAATGCGGCCGAATGTTCGATTTTAAATCGGCGCAACTTAAACAATTTGTTCCAGTGACATTTACGAGCTTTGAGAGTCGGTTAGATAGAACTCTCCTCTATATTTTTGCTGAACGTTGGACAAGTGTAGGATGTAATCCTAAGGCTAGAGACTGTCTTGAAGACTTAGCCGACGAAACGCGGGCGAACGGCTCTAGCAAAAATTGTAACGATTCGATAACCTCGCTTTATATTTCACACTCAAATTTCATACAAAAAAAATAATTCGGAAAACTCAAATATAATTTAAAATCACTGGTCCTCAAATACTAAATGCGCATTCCCTTAAATCTACCCTAACCTGCATGTTGGGTGAATAAAACTGCAGATCCTTAAGACACAGAATAATTCCAATTCCAATGTGGTTAATTGTTCTCGCAAATTCCTCATTGTATGAATGAACCTTTTGATAGGAGCTTCTTGTTTCCAACAGCAAATTTTATGCATGAACCTAAAAGCTGTGATCGAAGACCACTTTAATGATTAAGAGAACAGAACTGATCATTGAAATTTCACCCCGATCCATCGGGCTTAATCAAAATCACAACTAGTAATTATGGCTCACGTTACCGTACTTCACTTTAACACGAACCTTCATACCTTAACGAAATGGTAAAGGTTCAAAACAACTTATCTGTTTGAAATCCAAAATGAGAATCCAAAAACCATGTCTTGTCTGCTTTTGTGCTGACACCTCACAATGTCTTTTGCGCACCACCTGTTTGTCAACGGTTTCACCATGTGTCTCCAAAAACTAATTCACAATGTTCAATAAGCCCTAAACGAACCGCAAGTTACAAAATTCAGGAGAAATTTATTTAATCGAACACAATGAGAAAAGATGAGAAAAGATGAGCATTTTTCGAAGCACATAATCGCATCGAGCTTTAATGGCACAAAAAATGTGCTTTTTATTTACATCGAAAATGTACTACATCACAAGCACATTTTTGGTACATTAAATGTGATAGGAATAGTGTACACCTTATCACGCACATTAAATGTGCGAAAAATGTACTTGTGATCTAGTGCAATAATTTCGAGTTTTAATAGCACAAAAAATGTGCCTTTTATTTACATCGAAAAATGTACTATATCACAAGCACATTTTGGTACATTCAATGTGATAAGAATAGTGTTCACCTCATCACGTACATAAAATGTGCGAAAAATGTATTTTTGATCTGGTGCAATAATTTCGAGTTTTAATAGCACAAAAAATGTGCTTTTTATGTACATCGAAATATGTACCACTTTACAGGCACATTTTTTGTACATTTTACATTTGTACATATTCTCAACAACATTGAATTTCGCACATTTAATGGACATTCAGTGGGCAACCACATTAGAAAGTGTGATCTGTGTTATCTGGGTATAGGCCTTGTCCCGAGCCAGTCCAAATTCCATCAAAAGTTCAATCCAATGTCCGAGTCTCTGTGCGTCTTTTGCCATCAGCGCTAAATCGGTTTTTTTACACAGAAAGATCTAGGTGGGAACGAATTATACTCGTCATTTATGTTTTTGAGGTAGGTGTTAAAGTGAAGTACCCTTTACAGTGAAATTTATTTTTGCTGAAATCTTTTTAAAAGTTTTAAATGAATGTGTAGACTACAATCATAATCTTTAATATAAAAAGACATGTTTCCATAGTAACAATATTAGAGATGACAGAGTGTTTAGTGTACAATTTAATAAAAACGCTTAAAGGTAAAAACTTATTCATCGTGCAGTTTAAAACCACAAAGGATGAACGCACTTCTGTACTCCGTATAACAAGACACACACAAAAAGCTATGTGAAAAATTCAAGTTAAAACATCATTAAGTTATGGAGTGAAATATCATGACAAGACTTGATGTTTATTAGAAACACGCAAATTTACGCCTACCACCTCTGGGGATACCAAGAAAACGTTACCCAACCTGTTTTCACCTTTGACTTTGTTTTGATACAGTAAAGGTTACTAACATTTATTTTGCACAAATTTAAATTGTTTGCTTGTTCTGATAGAAAACCCGAATTCTTAAATTATTTTTGCAACTCCTGGCAATTTTGTCATGAATCATAAGCCTCCACCCCAATGCAAAGCTAAATGCAAATACGTCACTGTTTGGAGAAAACTTAGGATTTTTAGCAAAAAATAAATTACACAGAAATCTTTCTAATAAGGGAAATGTGACGCAAGTCATTTACACAGATAATTCCTAACGATATTAGGGGTTACTCATAACTGGGGTGAAGTTGAGCAAAAACGTATGCTGCATACGATTTGCGATTGCGAGGGGAAGGGTTGCCTGAAATAGAGATTAGTGGGTTGCCCGAAACTTCGAAAAACCCGACCCGAACCCGAACCCGAATTGTTTTTTTCGGGTTCATGGGTTTCGGGTTTCGAAAATTTTAATCGGGTCGGGTTCGGTCCGGGTCGGGTTTCGAAAAATAGTCGACCCGCTCATCTATAGCCTGAAATTCGTCATTTCTAGGGTGCGTACTTTATGAATGGTCCCTTAGCGTTGCTTATTCTGTGGTTGCAGTCGATGGTGCTTTTGCCTGCAACTTGTCCATGAAGGAGAAGGATGCCTGTCAGCTGGGGAGGTCCCGACATATAGCATATAGTCGTTTCACTAGTCTTGAAAACAAATTGAAAAGAATTCGACACTTCGAGGGGAGTATAGTAATTGTTTGAACGAGTACTTTGAACTCGGCCATTTGGAGAATTGCGGTCCGGTGAATGAAGAATCCAGTTATATTCCTCACCACGCGGTGGTAAAAGCAGGAAAGCTTAGGGTCGTTTTCGATGCCTCATGCAAATCTGACTCAGGGTATTCGCTAAACGATTGTATGCACGCCGGTCCTAAGTAACAGGCGGAGTTGTGGGTTATCATTAGCAACTGGAGAAGATATCGTTATGCGTTTCAGTCTGATATCGAGAAAATGTATCGACAGGTGGAGGTTAGCAAAGAAGACGCGAACCGGCAACGTATTTTGTGGAGACGAAGCAAAGGCGGACCCATTGAGGAATTTCAGTTAAATAGGCTGACGAAAGCGTCACCGTTCTTAGCGATTCGAACGCTGCAGTTGTTAGCAGATGAAGAGCGACTTAAATATCCCACAGCCCAGATTGCGGTAAAGAACGAGCTTTACGTAGACGATTTGAGGTCAGGGGATGACACCGTTGAGAGCACGGTGGAATTACGAAAAGAAATTGAGGGAATGTTGGAAACAGGAAAATTCCCTTTGAGGGGAAGTGGGTTGCCAACGACTATCGTATTTTGGCAGGACTCCCGCCTGACCATCTAGATCTTCGAGGTCGACTCGAAATTTCTGAAAAAGAGTCGGACTGTAGGGTGAAGTCTTTGGGCATGTTTGGGATCCGAAAAAAGATTCGCTCCAATTTGATATTAAGGAAGTAGTGACCTGTATGAAGTTAACCAAAAGGGAACTTTTATCATCCGATGGGGTGGATCTCTCCAGTGATAGTGAAAGCGAAGGTCTTGATGCAAAGATTGTGGAAAACGAATTGTGATTGGGATGAGCTGGTACCAGATGATATTAAGCAGGAGTGGATAGGTTTTGAGTCATCATCAAGCTCTTCATGGTCAAGCTCCTCAGAAGTGGACAGTTTTTGTGGCTAACCGAGTGGCATCAGTACAATCCTTAACTCAGTCAGGTACATGGGCGTACGTCAAGTCGAAAAAAAATCCTGCAGACTGTGCGTCGAAAGGGATTTTTCCACAAGAACTTGTCAACCACAATCTGTGGTGGACGGGTCCTTCATGGTTGCTTAAGCCAGAGAGCGAATGTCCTGTCAATCCGAAAGAGTTTAAACCCGATCTAGAGTTAAGAAGCCAAGCGGTACTGTTTAAGAGACGCACAGATCATTTTGAATTTGCAGAGCAATATTCATCGTTGAGGAAAGCCACTCGCATTCTTGCAAGGATTATGCAGTGGAGGGTTCCTCGGAGGTTTCGAGAGTGTGAATTGTCGGTGGGAGAACTTAAACGTTCATCAACGATTCTAGTTAGAACAGCGCAGCAGAATCATTTCAAAGAAGAAATAGATTTGTTGAAGGAAGGCAAAGAGTTGCTACGAGTAGGTCACTAATTAATTTGAGTCCGTTTCTTGACGCCCATGGAGTTCTGTGTGTGGGCGTAAAAGACATCCCATGATTTTACCCAAGAGAAATGGGTTGACAAGCTTAGTCATCAGGGACGGCCTAGAAGCAACAATGCATGGGAGTATCCAAGAAGCCGTAAGTTATGTGAGACACAGGTTCTGGGTGCTTGGAGGTAGGAATGCAATTCAGAATGTATTAGCCGCGTGTATAAACTGTAATAGAGTCAAGGCGAGGTTGTGCACTCAGCTCATGGCCGATCTACCAGTTCCGCGAATCAGTGCAGAAGGACAAACCTTCGTCCACACCGGCTTAGATTATGCTGGTCCCATTTACTGTCGCGCTTCCACGTTAAGGAAGGCAACCCGTTTGAAATGCTACATCGCATTGTTTGTGTGCTTTAGTACAAAAGCAGTCGACTTGCAGGTAGTTACCGATAAGTCAGTCGACGCTTTCATGCGAGCTTTTATACGTTTAACTTCGTCGAGAGGAAAGCAGAATATGTATAGTGATAGCGAAGGAGCTTTTGTTAAAGCCGACCGTCTAATACAGAAGGAAGTAAAAAAAATACTTAGTGAGCTTCACGAGGAGAGCAAAGACGTGATAGCAAACGAAGGAATTGTATGGTTATTTAATCCTCCTAGAGCTCCACATCAAGGAGGCTTGTGGGAATTCAATATCAAATCAATGAAAAGGCATTTATTCGCCAGTCTAGGAAACGCTAACATTCGAAGAGTTGTACACAGTAATAAAAAAGATTGAAGATTGAAGCGTGTCTCAATTCGCGTCCCCTATGTGCTATGTCAGAAGACCCAGATGACTTCGAAGTGCTAACTGCTGGTCATCTAACATCTATTCCAGAGACTGATTAAAAAGGATAGAAAAATCATGCTCTTCATCGGTGGAAGTACATGCAACAGTTATCTCAGACTTTTTGGAAGCGTTGGAAGGAAGAGTATTTAACGATCCTACAAACACGCAACGAGTGGGTCTACAAGGGTCGTCAAATGCGAATCAACGATTTAGTTTTGTTAAAGGAGGACTTAATTGCATCTCTTCGGTGGCGTTGCGGAAGGATCATCGAGACAATGATGGGAAGGGACGGTAAAGTTCGTGTAGTCAAAGTGAAGACTATGAGTGGGATTTTAACCAGGGATATAACCTCTGAGTCGTTTGTTTGGTTCTTATACAATCTATACAGTCCACTACGAAAAGCAGCGAACCGAACATATGTAGAATCTGAAAAAGTAAGGTACTATACGACACGCAAGAGAGAAGAATGATTGGCACCGCGCTAGACTGATTTATTTGACGAATATATCGATTTCCACCGGAATTTTACGTGATCAGTATTGTACCTCGCGAGGGACTTGCGTCACTGGCACATCTCTACGATGCTCTCATGAGTCTCTTAAATCGTTTTATTTTGATATTTTTTCCGATGTTGGTCAAAGAACAATTTTTAATGAGCATAGAAAAAAATGCTTCGGAAAATATGTGGGAGATTTTGTTTATAATACATTAATAATGAACATTGAACAATGAACCTGAATGCTTGTATAAGCGAATGCTAATTTTACATACAAGGGTACTACATACATTAAAAGCGCAAAATGTCTACGGTTAAAACAACCGAACGAAAGGAAAGATATAATTTGATTTAGTATACGGGTGCGGGCATTTAACGAACAATAGTAGATTACAATGGGTCCCTTCAATTTTGTGATACGAGCCGAAATCATTTGTGTGTTGTTAAGCGCCAAGGTTTGAAAAAGCTGTTATTTTGACAAGTTTGTTAGACCAAGGTGTTGAACATGTCAGAGGGCGGAGCGCAGCGGAGCCCGAGGACTTGTTCACCGCCGTGGTCTAATACACAAGTCAAAATAACAGCTTTTTTTAAACCGCGGTCCTTAACAACACAAGACTGACTTGGCGAGTTCACAAAATTTATCCAGAGTTAATTAATTATCTTCAAAGGACCCATTGTATGCCATTTTATTGTCAACCCGTCCGTAATTATACCATTACAAGTATTTTAATACACAAAAATTGGTTAGAAAATGAAAAAAAAAATTCAGTTTTCTGTCCTAAAGCCAGACCATTACAATACAAGCAATCAAAACGCATTGTAGAATTATTTAATACTGATGTAAACAGCGACCTTTCCACGCTTTTCCTTGATTACGTGCGAAATGATTGTGTTCATCATACTCCATTTTTTTCATACGGAAAATAAAGGTTGATAAATTATCGTAGTGTGCATCGGCTCACACTACATAATAAATTATAAAAGTATGGGACGAAATGTGACATCTGGTAATTCATGTGTGACCACACGATTGCATGAAACTGAGTCAAGACAATAGCACCATTGTCATTAAGATTGTAGTACTACACACGTGTGCTTCGACTGCGACTTTGTATTGTATTTGTTCGATTCGTTCTCGAAGTCGGTTTGTGAAAAAATGTCGCACGATGAAAATAATTCAATCGATTGGCTTGAAATGGATACAGAAAACAATAGTGAGTGTGAGAGTGAAATAGCTTCTGGATTTGATACCGGTGAACGACCGGGAACTCCGACAGAATTAGTTGAAGCTGCATTGGCGGCGAACGAAAATTTGTTGCCATCGACGTCCAAAGGAAGATATCGGAAAGTGTATGATGAGTTCAAGAAATGGAAAGGAAAGAAAAAAGCTTCTTCAAACTCTGAGAGAGTTATTATGACATTTTTCAGTGAAAAGATGGGAAGCAAAAAGCCAACAACATTGTGGGCCGAATATTCGATGCTAAAATCGACGCTTAAAATTTATGATCAAGTCGACATTGAAAAATATTCAAAGCTTACGGCGATGTTAAAACAGAAATCGCATGGCTATGTACCGAAAAGAGCAAAGGTTTTCACAGACTCCGAAATGCAGCGCTTTCTCGATAATGCTCCTGATGAAATTTGGTTAGACGTAAAGGTAACCTCACTTTTTTAAATTTTAATTTCTTCTCTAATTAATTTGTTCTAATTCATATCGATTCAGAATCGAGTTTTTGTTTTTAAAAAATGTAAACATGTAGCATTCGAGTGCAATTAAAGGTACATAACAAGTTCTCAACTCTCTCATATTACTTTAAGTAAAACAACACCCATTACTTTCCTAAGAAATTAATAATACTCATTACTTTCCTAGGCAGGTAATGGATTCATTACTTTCCTAGGCAAGTAATGGATTCATTACTTTCCTAGGCAAGTAATGGATTCATTACTTTCCTAGGAAAGTAATAGAGTCATTACTTCACACGTATTACTTCACAAAAAATATCCCACAATATCATACTTGTAATGAAATGGGAAAAATACATGTAATGGTATTATTACGGATGGGTTGACAATAAAGTTTATAGATACTGTGATCTTGCCGCAGAGTCAGTACAATCGCATTATGTTTCTGTTATCACTTTCAGTCTTAGGCATATCACAATAAATTCGTTTCAAACTTAATGGAGACGCACTCCATAGACAAAAAATTTACGTTGATTGCTGAGATACAGATTTTTTACACCCGTCTATTGTGTTTACCACGACGTTTGTAACCAGTTATGACCTCCGCTATCGCTCTAGTGACGATTTAAAATATGAGTTTGATGGTTACATAATTCATCAAGTTAGAAAATTTCGAAATGACGAGTTTTTGATTGGAAATTATGCATAAAGATTTCAAGATATTCACCTCATGATTCAGCACAAGCTTAAAGTTCACTGCAGTTGTAAGACGTGATCTTATTACAACAAGAGTGTGACACTTATTCATCCAATATTCATTGTTGCCGAAGAAGAAACAATCGATTCGTAATTCAATTCGGCCATGCAACATACATCTGCCGATGATGACGAAACAAGGTGAAAACTAAAAAGCGAATTCCATAAGGTGTAGACGGAATTCAAAAACACAAAAAGAAACTGTGCAAATGTTTATAGTAAGCGACACCCGGTTGGTTATAATGGACAAACACTTAAGAATGGAGGTGAACGAGGCGATGGAGTTAATATAAATGAAAAGTGCGCGTTAATTAGTCTAGGAATAAGTTCACAAATTCGCTAGTAGGGGCGTGATTTTTAATCTTTTTAAGAGATAAAATGCTACTTTTGTTTGAAGAATATATTTTCATTTTTCGTAAATTATTCATAGAACTTGCTTGTGTTATATGCAAAAGCAATTTATTTCTAGAATGAAATTAAATGCTTAATTCAGGATTGCGAAAGGTCCGCATAATAAGATACTTCTAACTTTTACTTTAAACTTGTTAAACATAAGTCATTCATAAAAAGTGCAACGTTTACGCTCTAAAGTGTTCTAAAGGGCTATTTCGCAGAGATTTATGACTTAAGTTCTACATATTGAAACGAGAAAAATTCAATCATTTTGTGTACTGTAATTCACAATTTAGAAGTCCGAATTTGGATCCCTTGGCTGCGAATAGAATTTAATTTAAATCTGCAATTTATCATGTAGCACTTTACGCCATCTGATTGCATAATAAACCATTGTATTGGGTATTTGAAAGTAGCGAAAGTAGTCAAAAAGTTGATTTGGGCTTTTATCAGAAATCGGACAAATCACCGATGACGAATTATCGATGACAAATAAACGATGGCAAATTAACGATGACAAATGACCGATGACAAATCACTGATGACAAATCATCGATGACAAATCATCGATGACAAATCACCGATAACCAATCACCGATGAAAAATCACCGATACCAAATCACCGACGACAAATTACCGGTGACAAATCACCGATGACAAATCACCGATGACAAACCACTGGCGATAAATCACTGACGACAAATCATCGATGACAATTCACTTATAACAAATCACCGACGACAATTCATCGATGACAAATCATTTATGAAGGATGTCATAGACGGACGGACGGACAGTAAGGGTGAAAACATAAATTAGCTATCTCTACTTAATAAACACGGAAGTTCATAGAGTAAAAGCATTCAAGAAAACCAAGGTCGGTCCTATCCTAGTAAAGTGTGACGCAGTCCATAAGTTCACTTCCAAAATAAGTCATTGTCAAAGCCATTGGAAAGTAGCGATAGAGTGTAGTCAAAGAAGTTGGTTTTGACCTAAGTCATCAATAATTCATTGGTGAATCACCGATGATTCACCAATGATTCACCGGGGAATCACCAATGATTCACTGGTGAATCACCAATGATTCACTGTTGAATCACCAATGATTCACTGTTGAATCACCAATGATTCACTGTTGAATCACCAATGATTCACTGTTGAATCGCCAATGATTCACTGATGAATCACCAATGATTCACTGGTGAATCACCAGTGCTTCACTGGTAAATCACCAATGATTCACTGGTGAATCACCAGTGCTTCACTGGTAAATCACCAATGATTCACTGGTGAATCACCAATGATTCACTGGTGAATCACCAATGATTCACTGGTGAATCACCAATGATTCACTGGTGAATCACCAATGATTCACTGGTGAATCATCAATGATTCACTGGTAAATCACCAATAATTCACTGGTGAATCACCAATGATTCACTGGTGAATCACCAATGATTCACTAGTGAATCACCAATGATTCACTGATGAATCACTAATGATTCACCGGGGAATCACAAATGTTTCACCAGGGAATCACCTATGGTTCCCCGTGAAGTGTACACAAAGTAGCAATCGCTACCTAATAAATGATTTCGTTGAGGGTGACGGTTACTAGTTAGAAGTTGGAAAGTGCTACGGAAACAGCTACCAAAGGGCGAAGCTAGGCATTTTTCACCCTGTAACCTTTAATGCACCACCTTAGAAAATTTAGTCAACTACAGCTGATTAGTTAGAAAATAGAGCGAGTCCTGTGCAGACGGACACTTTGTGATTCTTTACCAGTACTTGTGATTGTTTCATCATTTCACAAGTAAGTCAAAATCCGCTGATAAATAAAATTGACGAATGGTATGATGTACTAGACACTCCTGATAAACCAAAGCGATGATACCGAAAACATTAAATTGCCTGGTATGTTCACTTAAAAAAAAGGAAAATGGTATTGGTACCCGGTCCTTTCATTATACTGCCTCTAATCGCACCGGGTGCGAATAGCCACAGTACTATAAAGAGACTATTAGCCGCATAGTACAGGAGAGGCTGTAGGCACCCGCTCTCAATAGCCTGTTCTAAAAAATAATGTGAACAAATGTAATTAACGTCAACCTAGTGTTTTACTTTTCTATGAAAGCTTCGTATGGAAATGTTAATGACTTATAAAAGGAAATTAAGAATTTTTTTACGCTACCGCTCCTTAATACTGAATTAATATCATGCATAGCGTATAAAATGGTAAGTTCGTACCATGTTTGAATTTGAAATGAGACAAATCGAAAAACATTTTTAAACGTGAAAAATTCGCTCATTATTCTAGCATCAAAAAACCCCTTAAAAGGTAAAGTGTGACGCAGTCCTTAAGTCCACTTCCCAAATGAATAAAATAGTTTGGTGTGACATGACGCTTACATTGATAGTGCGCAAAAAGTTCTTATACAATATTGGCATCATTTAAATGTTCCAATAAAAACTCAAATGTTCCAAAATAAAATGTTTTTGTTACGTTATTTATTGGTTTTGTTCCAAAAAATAATCTTTTTGTTCTAATCTTGAACACCGGATGTTCCAATGAATAATACAAATGTTCCAAAAGAAATTGATTTTGTTCCACAAAAAAATGGTTTTGTTCCAAAATTCGTAAAAGGGTGAAATTCCAATTTTTTGTGGAACAAAATCAATTTCTTTTGGAACATTTGTATTATTTGTTGGAATATTTCTATTATTTATTGGAACATTCAGTGATCAACATTGGAACAAAACATTTTTTTTTTGGAAGAAAAAGTTTTTTTTTTGTAACGAAAGTTTTATTTTTTGTAACCAAAAAGTATATTCCATACAATATTATCTTATGTTCAAAAAAATGCGTCATGACACCAACATAAAATTTTACGCTGACGATACACAAAAACTGACTTCATATAAAAAACATAACCAAAGACCCGTACGTATAAGAATGGATGAGGCGAACAGAATATATTTTGCAAAAAGATTCGAACCACTCGAACGTATCTAAATATAGAAATGAGCAAACAATCCAATGTTTTATGATCTTTTATAACTATAAGGATTTCAAAGATCCATACAAATTACCCAAGGCCCAACCAAAGTACGTCTGAGACCATTGATTTTGGTGGCCCAAATGTTCTCCTCTGCACCATATCAAACTAGAAACTACCTTGCTCCAAGAAATCCTGAAATTATTTTCTCTAAAATGTAATTCTCACCACCTTTGCCTTAAGAAGCTTTCTAACTGCCATAGTTCTAGAGATGTTTGTCATCATAATTTTTCCCTAAAACTCTGACAGACGTGCTCTCTATAACTTTGCCTTTGGAAGCAGCTTTCTAGCTTTCATAGTTTTAGAGATATGGGTCATCCTTCCCGCCCAATTCTAGAAGTGGTCACATAGCAGGATTGGGCCATTTTTCCTAAAAATGATGAAACACGTGTTCTCTTCGACTTTGCCTTTGGAAGGAGCTTTGTAGCTGCCATAATTCTAGAGAGATGAGTCTTCCCTCCCTATTAAACCCATGTTCGACCTCTACGTCTTCGACCATATCTCCGGAACTACTTGACCGCTTTTGCTCATCCATCTTGGAACTTGAAAGAATCATGAGACGTGTGCTCTTTTCAGGGAAAAATAGTTTAGGGTTATCGGTCGAGCCGTTTGGAAATTAAGTTGAGACGGACGGAGGGACATTTTTTTATTGCCGATTTGTGATCATTAGACTAGAGGTGAGCGGTTTACCCGAAAATGCGAAAAAACCCGACCCGAACCCGAATCAATTTTATCGGGTTGACGAGTTACGGGTTTTTCAAAATCGAATCGGGTCGGGTCGGGTTTTCGTAATTATTTCACAAAAATCCGGTAATTTTTTCATGAAATTATAGTAAAATTATAGCAAGTAATGAGAAAGTTAGGCTTACTAGTATATTGGGATATTGAACCATAGGATAGGATAGGATAGGATAATGTGGGTAAGGAAAGCGAACTTTCCTAAGCACCTAAGCCTCCAATGGGCCTGTTGTGCATACCCACTGTTGTAGAGAGAATTTCTTTCCGTTGTTGTGAGACTATTCGAATGTAGATGTCGCACTTTGTGAGTGCAATTGTTTGATTATGTCAAATGAGATTCAAATTTCATTTAGTTTGTGCAACTGTTACAGAGTCAATAGAGCTAACTAGATGTTACTAATAGCAGAGACTAATCATCCATGATTAGGAAAAACCATATGAGCTTGTTCCCCCAGGGGATCGAACCCGGAACCCATAGGCAGTGAGTCCAACGCTCTACCATCTGAGCTACCTCTCAGATATACCTACGTATGTTGAACCATAATAAATTAAAATAACATTTGTGCCATGCCGTAGCCAATGACATAACAATATAGACTGGATTTCTGTACGCATTTGGCGAAGCAAACATAAATATATGAAATCCACATAAATTATACGCAGTCCACCTAAATTTATATGGACTTTTTTTCATGTTTGCTTCACATCGTGCTTCGTTTTTATTCAATTTTTTTTAAGACTGCCAGACTATATATTTCTATGTATATATTTCGGGTACGGGTCGGGTTTCAATTTGTTGGGGTTACTGGGTTATCGGGTTTTTGAAAATAGAATATGTTCGGGTTCGGGTCGGGTCGGGTTTCAAAAAAGGCCGACCCGCTCACCTCTACATTAGGCGATAATAAATGTATTCCCCACCTCCCACCTCGATCTACAATAATAGTATTTTATAACACAAAGGGTATAATCACGTAGTTATAGTCGATGGGCGTCAGCCCCGTGAAATTTTACCCAATGATATTTTAATTGCGCGATATAACCCCTTGTGTTATACGATATTTTATCACATCGGGGCCACATTATCACATTGCCAATTTTGCACAAAACATAAAAATACGCAGTACATCGAAATTACTACAATGTAGATAGTTTCAATCTAGCAAGCAATTGTCATTGCAAAATGGACGGTCAGTCGAATTATATTTTTCTAGAGAAAACGAAAACAAAACGCAATTTGAATAAAATTAAAGTCGAATTCGTATGTTTTCGCTACTTTATTACAACAAAATAAGTTAGTGAAATAAAATATACACTTCTTAAGTTGTGGTTGATTCGAAAAAAGGCGAGATGCAACTTGTTTACTATTGTTCACCGATATGAAAAACTTTGAACTCCACTATAATGACTGTATTATAACCCGTGTTGAATGCAAGAAACTCGACCATAATAAGCCAATTACACCCCTAATTTCAGTGCAATAATTGGCTTATTATAGGCCTCAATGTGATAAAGTTGTTTATAGTGAACCAGGCACGTAGCCAGAGTGACTTGACAGGGTCGGCTGAGCCCATCTCTCCCCCCCCCCTTAAGTGCCACAGAAAATATGAATTTTTTAAACGTTTCAAGAAAAGCCTGAAACTAACGTTCTCTCATCAGGCGGGAAAATTGTTCATATTGTTAAAAAAATTATGAATCGCGACCGAAGCGAGCTAAATTTTTTTGTAATAACTTTCCTGTTCATTGGATGACAAGCTTTAAAATGGCTCATTTCTCGCTAGAATTACAAAATCTTCGTTCGTAAATTCCCGGTGCCGCCATTCTGGCGAACTGTGTAGTTTTTTTAAATGCCCCAAATAGCGCCCATAGTTACTATGAATTATTCTGATGGCGCTAAACCTTTCTAATTGATAGCATAGTGAAATTACAGGAACAATTCATTATGTTGATGGTTATTGTGGAAGTATGATGTGAAATTACTAACGTTTGGGTCTCCAAAGTTGACAGTAAGCGTTACGGCTAGATGGGTCAAACTTGACTCTTTTTGCGTTACAGGGGGAAGGGGGGTCTGCAAAATGCCAATTTTAGCATTATGTAAATTATGAACGGCCCTTAATATTTACTATTTCACAAATTAACAAACATACGGAGCAAAAAGAATTTTCTGCTAAAGAATTTCTCCCAAGATCGATTGGGCTTGTTGGAAAATTTTTGTTAGTAATTGATGCTGTAAATGTATCGTTTGAATGCGCCGCAAGCGAAATTCTGAAAGGAGTTTGGCTTACGAAAGTGTGTTATTAAAACATATGCGAGGGACCCGTACTTATCAGAATAGATGTGGCAAACAGAGTGGATGTTACGAAAAGACTCGAACGTATTTAAGTAAATATTGCCTTAATTCTTAAGTGTATGAAATTGCGTCCACATTAAGTTGTATTGGAAATTGCCGATAGGGCAATATTGAAAAAACCGTCCGAAGAAACGGTGTAAAAAAATTCTCCAAACGCACAAAATTGACCCCCAAATATAGAAAAATGTTCTACTCAATTTTCTGTACAACATAGAAAAAACCATTTTTTGGGCTAGGGTTGACCTGAGTACCGAGCTAGGGCCCTAAGTATAGCCCTCGGACACACAATTCCATAGTTAAAAATGTTTCCCTCAATTTCCTCTGCAACATAGCAAAAAAAAAATTTTTTGGCTAGGGCTGACCTTAGGACCGACACGGCCCACTTGAGCCCTAAGCACAGGCAAAAGTTTCTTTTATAAACTGTTGGTCATGCCTAGATCTTTCAAACAGAAAAAAATTTTGAAAATCAGAAAAGATTTACTCGAGTTATGTACAAAAGACCAAAAATCACTTAAACGGCACTAGCTTGGTGGCCCTTGGGCCGACAGTGCCCAGATTCAATCCCATAAAAGATTTTTCGATTACCTTTAAGGGAAAATAATTTTTTTGAAAATCGAGTTTTACTCGAGTTATCGTGTTGACAGACGGACGGACGGACATTTTTTTTATTGCTGATTCGTCATATAAGGACCATGATCGGTGCTCCCCCCAACTCCCGGGTCGAAATTCGACTAGTTACAAACGTCGTGGTAAACGCATAAGACTTCGTTCTTCGTACGGGTCTAAAAAGTTATGTCCATAGTTTTCAGGATCTCAGGGGGGTTTAGCCCTTTCTGCCCCCCTAGATACGGGCCTGTAGTGAACTTATAGGACCTTTGTACTTCTTACGAATGCAAAAACTTCTATTTGCCATTTTTAAAATTTTGTTGATTTTATCACATCGTAAGATCTTGAAAATTGAAATTTTTATGAGTTACCAGTTAAGAATTTTTTATTAGATTGGATCGATCGGATGCATCTCGGTTATAATATGTTGAGCTTTTATGTTTCTAGAACAAACAAAAAATCATTGATGGCTGAATTGAACAGCCAAAAAATATTCTTGTACAGCCGGGTTTGCTTTGATTATTTTCGGTAAAATCAAATTAAGTCCCATGCCGGATGTAAAGTAATGTAAATGTGTAGGATATACGATACACCTACCAACTGTGTACTCACTATTTATTATAAATTTTTCCATCAAATCAATTCATTTATTTAATTCATGAATCCAATTCATATAGCTAAAAGAAAAAAAAAAGAAAAAGTAAATAAAGTCTGCTGTTTTGTTTGGCAGAGTCCAAAAATCGGTGAATTTCTTTTTCACTTCACGTTTCAACATAAAAAGAAAATTTGTTTTGATTGACCTTCGCATTAAATGGTCTCACAATAATCGAATTGGCAATGCGTATAAATATTCTTTCAGATATGAAGGGTTCAATGGTAGCACCCACAAGCTTTTGTTTTTATGTTACGAGTGTCGATTGAAAGGAATAATAACAATTTGATTTTGATATGGCAGATATGGCTAGACCTATACTTAACACGTATACCGATTGTAATAAATATTGAAAACATGAACGATATGACGGCTGTTTGAAAGATTGTTATCAATTTTGTTACATTTACCTCAGCTCGTTTCAATATATTGTTTTAGGTGTTCTACGAATAGTTTGTAGAGATACCCAAATTTCATTTTCTTTTGCACAGTCAACTGCAAAAAGCCAATAATTCGCAGTTACGTGGTTTTTGTAAATGTGAAAACAAGGGTACCTTCCACCTACTACTGAAGTTTCATTCCTTGGGGTTCGGTTCGGGTCTACTCTTTTTTTATTCTGTCGTGTTCAGCTCTAGTCGGGTCTTGTTTCATTTTGTTCTGTCAGGATCATGTGTGATCGTGTTAAGGCCCTCGTTATAGCTCAAACGATTGCGAATAGCATCGCAATAATACAAAGGTGAAAAAGCCGTCCACAATAGCCATCTCTTTTTCACAATTGTATCTCTGTAATTCGCAATGTCAAAGTTATAAATAACATCTTATATCTTAAGCCCGAGAGAGAAGGGCAGAAAATAAAATTTGTTAGCTCACATATGCGGGAACATTTATTTCAAATATGAATATCACATGCACTTGCCCACATAATATGTGAAACAAATTGTTATTATGTCGAATTGTTGCCATAAAGAAAATGAAAATGTACAATATTACTCGATAGAGTCGTGTGAAAATGAAAGTATATGGTCGGTGAATTTTTCTTTTATATCTCAGCAGAAAATGCGTAGTTTAGTGATCAGCAAGTCAAATCAAAGGTACGGAACCACACCTTTTAGGTGTCAGGAATCAGTTTCTCGGAATTCAGTTATTGGGCCATTTAGTCGGCTTAGAAGATGTGATGACAACAATATTTTATTGCGCCGAGAATGTCATCTAGAGAAGAGTTTTCTCTCAATTCACGAATGATGTCACAGGTGAGGCTCCACGGTTTCGGCACCATTGTGATGAGCCTGGTTGGTGGGTTGACTCAGGGAACCATTTTGAGATGGATGTAGTATGGGGTACTCTTCTTACAAATCAATTACCAGGTGTGCGTAACTTTTACATCACTTTATTGTACAATTTGTGGATATACACGAGTTCTTCACTAATTTTTGAATGGCTCTAAAGTCATCTTGCGGCACTCCCGGTCCTAAGACCAGTTGCACCGCAAGTCTCCGAGCTCTACGAATACAACTCGACTGAACGACTTTCTAAACTCGACTGCCTCAACTAGACTGACTTTCTCGTTTTTACAGAATAAATAATCAAACGTAACGTTACTAAAGTGTCAAATCAGCAAAAGGAAATGCAATTCTTTTTGCTTCCAACAGTAATAATACCAAATGCTCGTGTTACTTAATAAGCGAATATCTACATTCGATACTATGTCATGCAAAGAATTTCGTTTACTCAACCGACAAACGTGCAACCCAAATCTCCAGGGTTGTATCGAGATTTTGAGTCGAGTCGAAAAATGCGCGCCGTCGACATGTAATGGCCAGGGCCATTACAAAGATTAGGAGGATTTCGAAGGTTTTCAGATCCGCACAAAAACACCTTCAGTGGGGGTGTGACACAAGTCTTTATGTCTACTTACACCTCTATGCGTCACCCCCCTTTTACAGCAGTCGGCGAGTGTGTTCGGGAGATGGAAAGCGATCTGAGGTAGGTATGCTAGTGGGCTGAGCAGAACCAGCTCATTTTAAATGCTGGTAAGACGCAAGCTTTTGTTATAGGCTCGGATGCTAGTGTTAAGATGATGCGGGTGACTGACCAGGATGGAAAATTCTCGTTTATTGCAATGGTCTCTAGTGAAGATGGTGTATTGACTGAATTCCCTTCAATTGATGTGGGTGGTGTGGAAATTAAGCCTACAACCACAGTCAAAAATCTGGGGCTTGTGATGAACTTTAATTCATGTTGAGTACGTCTATCAGAAGGCTTTCTCTGGGCTGCGAAGTCTTTGGCCACTGGCGCGGTCTACTCGTTCTATGTTGGCCAAAGAACTTCTTATGCCACATTTCGGTTACTGTTGTGAGATATACGCATATGGCCTTGATGCGACAACTTTCGGTTTCGTTGTGGTGCTCGCTATGTTTATGGGAAAGGGAAGCATGAGAGCATTTCGGCTGAGGTTGTTAGGTTTTTGTGTCTTTGTCCAGGGCCGGCCTGACTCGGAAAAGCCGTTCGGGCAAATCTCCAAACGGTCCGTCAATTCGGGCGACTAGTTCGAATATTTGGGGCCATTTTTTGACCATTTCTGCGTAGAAAATTTGCGTTGAAAATTTATTTTGTTGTTTTTGATATGTAAACCATACACAAAACATTGTTAGACTTCAATAATGCCAAAATATTTGTTTACAAATTTTTTGAGGAAACGCAAAATGCAAAACAAATACTTTTTTAAAAAGAGCATTTCATTAGCTTCCAATGATACACCACACCATAAGCAAGGACTATTTCATGAGATCGTTTTTTCGCAAGTATGTGCCTAATTACCAACTGAAATGTTTAGAAACTTTAATGCGGCATTTTACATTAATCATTTCATCGTTTTTTTTTTTTGCATTTTAAACAATAAAGAAAAGCATCAAAAATTTTCCAGCTGCACTTACCACAGTCAGAACTGAGAACACTTTTACTCTAAAGAATTAAAGATGCACAAAATCACGGCGAAGACAAATTCTGTAGCTATTATAGAATATTGATCTATTTTTGGACCCGTACGAAGCACGAGGTTCTATGCATTTACCACGACGTTTGTAACCGGTCAATTTGACGCGAGAAGGGGGGGGGGGGTTTGTAGGTGGGGGAAGCATCGATTATGGTCATTAGATGCAGAATCAACAAAAAAAAAAAAAAACGATTTTCCAAAAAAATCCCTGAAAGATAATCGAAAAAGTGAGGTCAAGTTCAATTTTGGGCATGTTTGGACCAAGGGCCGCCGACCTAGGGCCGCTTAAGTGATTTTAGGTCATATGGACTTACCTCTACCGATTTTGTTAATTTTTCTTTTAATCGATAGGTCAATGAGTGCCCAACAATTTATGGAAGAAAAATTTTTGACTTTGGGCCCTCGGGCTCTAAAAATGAGTTTTACACACGGCCAACAAGGACAACGGCCCACAAGGGTTTTTTGTACATATCTTGTGTTAATCTTATACGATTTTCATGATTATTTTTCTATTTGAGTGGTAAGCAAATGCCTGACCGTAGTCAACAAAAAATAGGGGCCAAGGCCTCTACTTAGGGCCCTAGGTTGGTCCTAAGGTCGGCCCTGACCAAAAATTTTTTTAATTTGCTGTGTTATAGAGAAAATTTTAGGAAACATTTTTGTCCACGGAAATATGGGTCGTAGGCCCCTACTTAGGGCCTCAGGTCGCTCCTATGGTCGGCCCTGGCTCAAAATTTTCTTTCCTATGTTGCAAAGAAAATTGAGGGGAACAGTTAGTAGAGGGTCGTAGGTCTCTACTTAGAGTGACAGTGACAGTTGGTGACACGTGCTTTCCTTAGGGCCTCGGTTTTTACCTGAAGGCGGTACTTCGGACGGGCTTTTCTATATTGAAATTTTGGCAATTTACAATGCAGCCTAATATGTAATGAGTAATTTAATATAACGAAAATCTTTGCAACAGGAATCGATTGTACGGGGTTCGTACGGGTCCGCTAAGCTTATGTTTATGTATGTATTGCATGATAGTGTATGATCGGTGATCGTTTTAACAGTGAAAGTATTGGAGGGCCCATTCGGGTATGATGCCTGAGTCAACCAAAGGGCCTTTCGGGCGTTGCCCGAATGCCCATAGGGCCAGGCCGGACCTAACTTTGTTTATAGAGTTCTTAGGACGGGTCAACCAGAGTATTTGAGGGAATTGTTTGAGGACGGTCATTCGGTACGCACCAAACAATTGCTTGTGCCCAAGGAGCGAGGTAGTGAAAGTCTGTTCGTCCGTGGGGTTGTGGGCTGGAATGCGTTGCCAGTTACTCTTCGGAACTCTAGTACACATGGTGATTTTCGACGGCGGTATACGAGCAGATTCAGTGGGGTACTTACGTAGGCGTGGCTACCTTTAATGTGTTAGCTATGGCAGGGTTTACGTGGTGAAAGCCCGCCAGCGTTCTGCCTGAGAATTTTGAAACTTATGAGTGGATGCCAAAGCTTTGTCGATTAATTAGTGGATCTACTTTTATTTTCGATGATTGCGTTACGGCCGAAAAAGTTGTCAAAAAGCTGGTTTCAGAAGGTTGAAGAAACAAACTGTCAGTAAAGGTAACTTCCGGTAAGTTTCCCCTATCAATTTCGCATGATTTTTTCTATAGAAATATATCTGACTAATTTCGTAGAGACTGAGGAAAACGTCTATCTCTTGTTAGCACGAAGAGAAGTAAAATTGCTTATGGCTAATTCCGTCGGTAGCCCATACATTGTCGCTACCATGTCACCTGGGGAACGAATGTGTTTTGTCTCTTGTTAAAATAAATCACATTGAAAGAGTGAAAGAGATGAAATTCGTTACCCAGGTGACGGTACCGATGGAATTACCCTTATAAAGAACACAATGTACACTTCCACTTACCACAAGAACGAAACGGTACAGAAATAATTCCAACTACTTTTGTTGCAACACATTATGACATTGTGACATTGCGAATTGTAAAATATTGTCATGGGACGGTACATGCTGTGACATATCGATACATTAACACATAGATTGAACAAGCAAAAAATGTGCCAGAACATCCGAAATAAGCAACACGAAAGCGACGATAGTACAATCTAAAATCAAATGTTTATGCCATTTGTTTCGATATGAAATTTCTCGTCCTAGAGTTGTTGCAAGTTGAATATGACAAAAAATGCACAAAATTAATTAAAAATATTGCTGAGAGAATCGAGTATGTTACAGGTGAGGTGTCGAAGAAAAGGTCGACAGAATTCCTAACACAGCGGATAAACATCGCTATTTGTCACAATGGAACATCCGTGAGAGGAATTTAAACGGAAAGCAAATTGTTGGAAGGTTTTTTCTTTCGTTATAGTCATGTAATCCAACTCACGTTTTGCAAATAAAGATTCTTTTAAGCTACAAACATTTTAAATAATGATGTGTTTACATTGAAGCATAGAATTTTTGAAATATTTTAAATCCATGGGAAGTGAAGCGAAATAGCATAAATATCGCTATCGATATCCTTATCCCTTATAAAGGTGGCGTTTTTGTTATTCACACTGTGACTTCCATCAAAGCTCTCGATATTATTTTGTGTGTACAAAGTAAAAAATCAATTACAGCGAAAAAATGTTCACCACGAAAAATTGCGAAATACAAAAAGGAAAAAATAAGAAATTACAAATTGCTCACGAATGGTATTTTATACCATCCGTAAGTATGGCTGTATTACAAACATAGTATGCATATGGGTACATATTTCTACTTGACCTGAAGTTTATAGCATTTACCTATTTCTTCCTGACAATCAAATAAAGAAATAAAATTTAATTAAATTTAAATGAAAACTTTATTTCTGTATCACTACAATTTCCTCCGTTTGTCTTTCTGTCGGGCCGATTTCCTCTATTTCCATACCTATTTTCTCTTTCTACCTTTCGGGGTGGCCTATTTCCGCTGTTTACCATTACATCTTATATATAATGTTGTATATAATGAGTTGTGTTGCTGTATCCCTAGTTGGAAAGCGTGGTGCCCTTCATGCGTTTGTAGCTCAGTACGTTAATAGTTCTTGTAAGAACGAACGAAGTGCGCATTTTTAGTAATCTTGCACGAAACGTTTACTATACTGTCATAAAATAAATTCACTCGTGAAAACTGCTCATAATACATCTAAAGAATCCCGAACTAAGAAAGTCGTGAAATATCGCCAAAGTAAAATCGCAAAAAAAAAGAAAATGGGCGATACTTCACAAATTGGCGATTTTTCACACTTTGGCGATTTTTCCTGGGGATTTAAGACACCAACAGAAAATTATTAAACCCAAAAATCGTCAAATAGTGAAGAAACGCCAAAGTGTCAGCCAAGTCGCATTACCAAGCAAATTCAAAGTTACAGACAAAACAAAAAAAACGAGCAAAGTCGAAGTAGCAGGCTCGCCGTGCTTATTCGCTTCGCTTCGGGGCCGACGAGGTCTCGTTGCGCTAGACCGGCTCGCCTGGACTTATTGATAGTTACCCTTTCGCTCGGATCGCTCGGGATATCACAGAAAAAGTTTTATCGCCCGAAAGTTCTATTTGTAAACTCATAAATTTAGCCCCTGCGAGCCGGGCGCAGGAGCCGACATTGCCTGGCGAGAAGGTAACTATCAATAAGTCCAGGCGAGCCGGTCTCGCGCAGCGAGAACCCGTCGGCCTCGGAGCAAAGCGGAGGGCCACCGACCAAACACGGAGAGGCTTCCGTTCCGACTTCGCCCGATTTTTTTGTCCTTTCATCATTTTTTGATGGTGTACTAAATCGCCAAAGTATAAAATATCACCGGAAATAAAAAATTGCATTTTTCGGCGATATGACACACTATGACGACTTTTCTTGGTGATAATTCACATTTTGGTGATTTTTCTTGGTGATTTTTCTTGGCTATTTGTTTTTTTGGCGATTTGACTTTGGCGATATTTCACGACTATCGAACGAATTGTCCAATAATCCCTTAAACTTCTTAGCATAAGTGACCTATTTTTTCAATTTTGAAAAATTGGGAAATTTTTGTGAATTTTAATTTTTAATAAGAAAAGTGGACATTTTGGCAACATTAAAGTTAAAAGACAACCAATAATTTCCTTTTTCAACAAAACTACCTAAAATAATTTTTACCGAAATACTTCGTATATTACAAAATTCAACATGGCGGGGCAGGCGGCCGTTTGTTAACTTCACAAGAACGTTACAATGGTTTTACGGTTTTCATTTCCCTTTAAACTAAACCATTAACATTGGTGAATTTATTAAATACGCCGAATAGCCCGACAAATACTCGCTCTGAGAATCTTCACCACAAGTCCTATGAGCCAATTTTGAGAAAATATTTCGTGAGATTCATTATCTGCTTCTACAACTGTTTTTGATTTTTTTTTAACACAGAAAAGTTGACAAACAAGGGTTGTTCGAATGAATTAAGATCAAAATTTTTTTTTTTTAAAGTTGCGGAACTAAAATTTTTTCCTCCCAGCCGTTTTCAGCCGGCTGGCTTGGCTCGGCTGGTTCAAAATGTGTCGGCGGCGGCTAGGTCGGCGGCTGATTTTCGGCTGCGGCGCCCATGTGTGCGATATCAGCTGCTTTGGAAGTTTCTGTTTTTTGAGAAAATGTTTTTCCGAAAAAATTTTTCTTCGAAAAAAATTTCTCCAAAAAAATTTTTCTCAAAAACAAAATTTTCTCTGAAAAAAATTTTCTATTAAATAATTTTTCCTCTAAAAAAATTACCTCAGAATCCAGACAAACAATATTTTCCACTCGAACAAATTTTCTCGGAAAAATTTTTTTCTCTGAAATAAAGTTTCTATTTCTTTACACAAAATTTTCTCTGAAAGAAAATTTTCTTTAAAAAAATTTTGCTCTGAAAAAAAATTTTCCAAAGAAAATTTTCTCAGAAAAATTTCCTTCCTCAAAAAAAATTTTTTCCGCCTTAGAAAAAAAATTTTTCTCGTAAAAATTTTTTCTCTGAGAAAAATTTTCTTTGAAAAAAATGTTCTCTCAACAAAATTTTTCATGTGAAAAAATTTCTCTGAAAAAATTTTCCGAAGAAAATGTTCTCTGAAAAAAATTATTCTATAAAAAATTTGCTCAGAAAAATTTCCTCAAAAAAAAATTTTTTTCGACTGCTCGAAAAAAATTTTCTGTAAAAATTTTTCCTGAAAGAAAATTTTCTTTGAAATAAATTTTTCTTCTCTGAAACAAAATTTTCGTTTGAAAAAATTTTCTCTGAAAAAATTTTCCGAAAAAATTTTCCTCTAAAAAAATTGTCAAAAAATTTTCTCTGAAAAAAATTTTCTATAAAATATTTTTTCTCAGAAAAAATTTCTTCTCGTAAAAAATTTTTCTCTGAAAGAAAATTTTCTTTGAAAAAAATTTTCTCTGAAACCGATTTTTCCAATTGATTCATACCATCATAGATCATTTAGCACTTTTCGGTATGAGTTCTATCTGCCGCATCCCCTCAGCTTCAAACCGTTTATCCTCCATTTATAGAGGTGTGCACTAAAACGTCACCAAAGAATTTTTTTTTTGGAAATATAATGCCATTTAGCGCCACCAATAATTTAAAATAATCTTTTTTTACGATGATTGTTACCGTTACACCGCGCTAATTTAAGGCTAATTCATCTGGACAGTTCCTGAACGAGTTATTACTTCCTATTGTGTGGATCCATGGTAACTGTGGCTTAACTTGATGAGATCTCCAGCAGTTTTTTTCCCGTATTAAAAATGTAAGTCCCACACCTTTTTTACACAATTCTTTAATTAATGCTCTCGGTAATGAGAATGTGTAATTTGTTCATGTAAGGCTTACGTATCATGATGATGTGAAAGTTATTTTACTTATACGAACTCGACCGTGATGAGGGACGCATTTACGGTTTACATTGTGACTATGCCAGATAGAAATTTGCTCAGATATCATTTGTTCCTAAATAAACAGATAAATTAACGATATATTTGTACACCTTTTTATTAACTTTGCCGCATGCATATAATATCCTATAAATATCCTTTTCATCCAAAACACGAAACACGAAAGTAAATTGTTTAATGATATTTTAGCATCGAAACAAAAACATACAGCATACGAGAAGTAATTGTAAGTTACAAGCATTGAGAAAGATAAACTATGCCAGTGAATTTCCCTATAATTTTTAATTTCTAAATGAATGGGCTTTAACATTAACATGGACATTCATAAAAACAAACAAACGCACACATAAACCGATTAAATACCATTACGTGCACTTTACATTTTCAAGTTTATTAATTTCATTCATTAAATACCAATTCCCAAAATTCCATAAGCATACAAAACTGAAGCAGTTTTAATAGTACATTACAGACGTGGCTGACTAAGTGGACCATCCACATTCACTCAGTCACATTTTTCTCGAAAAATTACCATGGTTGCGACTCCTCCCCAATGCTTTGACACTATAGAATCTCATTCAATAGGTTCCTCACAAGGGCCTCATTTACAAAATGACCAAATTCAAATTCCCAATGTACATCAATAAAATGATACAATCCTTCCTCCAGAGGAGATCCTTCTATGTCTCAATAAATGGTAGCGCATCCAAAAACATTAGCATCCTTGCAAGAGTCCCACAGGGTAGTGTACTCAGTCCTCTTTTATTCAATGTATACACATCTGACTTGAAAATTTCGACCTGTGAAAAAGGTATGTTCGCTGATGATACTTCAGTTTTTAAGTCTGCTAAGAATCCGAAGGTCATTCTTAAGAGCTTAAATTCCACTAGTAAACAATTGTCTGATTTCTGCAAAGCATGGAAAATCAAATTGAATGACAGCAAAACAACAGCTGCCTTCTTTACTAAAAAAAGGGCTAGTTAATAAAATTACTGTCTTGAATTCGCAAATTCCCTGGAATACTAAAATTAAGACGCTGGACATACGCTTAAAGATCATATTGAACTGACTGTCAATAAGTTCCTGAAGCCTCTCGCATCCTTATACCCTCTTCTTAATAGTAAGTGACGCCATAGTAGCGAAAACTGCTATCTTTGTGTTCATAAATCTAGTCCTGTTGAACCTTTTTAATAACAGTTCTAAAATTTCGCTAAAATGACTTTATATTAATTAACTAAAAGAAAAGACGCCAGAAGCTTATTACAGGAGAAGAATTGTAAGATTTTGCAATGCTTCGTTTTTACTCGTTTCACCGAAAAACCGAGTTTTACATGCATAAAATGCAAGCGAATTTGTGAAAAAAGAGATAGAAGAGAAACAAGAAAGATGCACAAGCTTGTAATAATTATTAAAGTCAAAAGTTTGTCTGTTTGTATCTTTGTCACTTTGTCGGTTACAAATGTTCGGCGTGAGCAAAATACGTCCTATCATCTTTAGGAGTTCCGAGGAACTAAAGTACAGAGTCTTTTTGCATTGCCATTTATAGTTTTTGGTCATTGCAAATTTATGTTCGAATAAGAAGAGAAAGCCGCAAGGGAAAGAAAGAGAGCACAATGAAGCGTAGCGTAGCCCTCTTCAAAAATATTTTGTTCTTATTGGGCCCATACGAAGTAAAAAGATCCTTTACGTTTACTACAAACGATTTTATTGTAACATGGGGGAGATTAAATTCAAATTTATTCCAAATCATAAAAATCATAACATCCATTACAATCAGATAACAAAAAAAATCATGGTAATAAATCAAGGCAAGTAACAAGTTATCTTAATTATAATAAGAGTAAATCAAAAAGTTCCACTTTGGAATGACCAATTCAAAAGAACAGAAAATTCAAAGAAAATCAGTAACAAAAATCAATAACAAAAAATCAGGGTAAAACAAGAAAAAAAAACTTGTTTAAATTGAAATTATACGACAGCAAGAAGATTCAAAGAATCAATATCCAAACCAGTATAGCGAAGAGCATATCACAAAAAAATACCTAGGAATTTACGTTTCTAAAACAGGATAAGTTTGAAGCAAAGACTAAAAAATTCCTGACGTTTACATGTCATGATGGAGCATACTGAGCCGAAACGGACAAGTAGTGCGTCAAGACCCATTTGCCCATTACTGTAGTTTAGCGATAAATTTGATTTCAAATGACAACAAAATTGCAGTAGTGATTGAGATTCTCGGATTAATCTGGGAAGCTTGTTATACAGGACAGGTCCAGAGAAGGAGATGCTTCTCCGTTTAATCAATGTCAAGGAGAATAGAACACGTAACAATTTTGCGGAAGAGGTGGGATATCTATGAGCTGGCTTTTGGAAGGCAATGTTGTGGTGACAGAAATTGTGGATACAGGAATATACAAATTTACAGAGTACTGGTACATACCTTTAACCCTAAGAACTGTGGGACAATATTTGTTGAAAAGTAGCGCCGAAGAAAATTTTATTGGGAGCTTGTGAGACAATTTCAACGCAATCCTCTGCGATCTCTCAATTTTACTAATCAAGGTTTTGTTGGCGCTACCCCATACACCAACACAGTATGCTAATCTTGAGTGAACAAGTGAAAAATAAAGCATACGTAAAATTTTCACAGGTAGGAATGCGCTCAACCTCTTGATGATCCCAACTTGACCGGAAATCTTATTACATAATTCAGTAATATGACTATTCCAGTTGAGATTGCAGTCCAACATGACTCCCAAGTAACAGATTTCAACTTAATATTATCAAGAACAATATCAGTCACCTTTTCGAGCTTTTTACGTGCCGATTCACACTAGTTTACACTTTTCAATGTTCAATTCAGAGATCACGTTAAGATCACTATTAATCTGGTAAACATTTGAGGTGATACAGAACGATGATGTAAATAAATTAGTGTCATCTGCAAAGAGGTAAAGTTTCGACATAATGGGAAGCTTATACACATCATTTATAAATATTAAGAACAACAAGGGCCCGAGGACACTTCCTTGTGGAACTCCAAACATCATCGCAAGTTTAGGGCTATCAAATCCATTTGCAGAAAGATATTGAAATCTGTTACTCAGATAGCTGATAAACAGCTCATTAGCAATTCCTCTTATGCCAGTACATTTAAGTTTCATTAAGAGTAACTTATGGTCAACTGTGTCAAAGGCCTTTGCTAGGTCCAAAAAAAGGCCTGTTACAACCTTACCCTTATCAATCTCATCACTCAGATGATCAATCAGCTCGAACAAAGCAGTGTGAGTATCACACTTGGACCGGAAGCCGTATTGTCGAGTATAGAAAAAGTTCTGCGACTGTAAAAAGGTGAGTACTCTGCAAACTATCAACTTCTCAAAGACCCTGTTCAAGGCAAAAGCGAAATCGGCCTATAGTTTGAAATTTCTGTTGACTTACCAGATTTGTAAATCTTGGCTGTTTTCAATAAATCAGGATATTTTCCAGTTGAAACATATAGGTTGCAGATATCACAAATAAATGGGACTATGCTGGCGGCACAGCTTTGTAACAACACTCTTATCACCAAACCCTGGAACTTTGTTATTGTCCATTACCGCTATGATTGAATAAACTTCGTTTGCAGAAGTTGAATTCAAAAATATGGAATTTGGACAGCGATCAATTGATTTCGAATCATTGAGGTCATCATTCAAGGAAGGTTTAATAGCGTTAGCCAAATTCTCTCCAACCTTTGCGTAGTATTCATTGAAAGCCCTAGACACCCCTGAGTTATGAACCGGCATACCATCTGGTGTTTTTATATTGAAAGCATTTCTCTTTCCTTTGCGTTTACCCAGCAGAAACCTAATATTCCGCCAAGTTTGTTTAGGATTGTTACAATTTTTAAAGAGATTTTCATAATAATCTAATTTGTACTGGGCTTGCAGGCGTGAAATCGAGACGTCTAGTTCCTCCAGCCTTACGTGAAGGAAATCACTTCCTTTATTATTTTTCAGCTTTTTCCAGACTGCACTTCTCATTTTCAGATAATACTCCAAATGGTCATTCATATCCGTTTCATCATATTTTTCTAAACGACAGCACCAATCACCCTAAATTTTTTCTCTAAAAAATAAATTATGTCCCATGATTCAAGTTCAAAGATGAGCAGAATCGATCAAATGGTTCCGGAGATATGGTCAAACAAGTGGGTCGGTAAAACTTTTTCGCAAATATCTCAGCAAGTATAGCACGGAAATTATTCATTTTTGTGTCAAATGTCCTTAAAAAAGTGGAAAAAGTTTTGTTGTGGAAATTGGGTCAGTGATCTGCGCACTGGGACAAATGGAATGGACGAAATTGGGTTTCTTGGCCATATACGAAAATAGATGGTTTTCGTCTATATTTGCTTAACTATTCAACATGAACATTTACTGTCAAAGGCAAAGTTGTGTAGAATAAAATTTTAGAGGACCCCTGAAGGGTTTTAAAGGAAAAATGACCCAATTCTGGTATATGAGCACTTCTAGAATTGGGCGAGATGATCCATATCTCTAAAACTGTGGAAAGTTGCTTCCAGAAGCGAAGTTGTAGAGAATAAAATTTTAGAGAATAATTGTTTGAGGGCTTTAGGGAAAAATGTAGTTACTTCTAGAATTGGGAGGAATGACATATATCTATAAAGCGACGGCAGTTTGAAACTTAAGGCAAAGTTGGTAAGAATTTCATTTTAGAGAAAATAGTTTCAGGATTTCTTGAAGAAAGTACGTTGGTCCCCAGGGGAGAACATTTGGGCCATTAAAATCAATGATCTCAGACCTCTCAGACGTACTTCGGGAGGGCCTTTCACAACCTCTTGGGTGATTTCTATGGATCTTTGAAATTCTTATAGTTTTAAAAGAGCACAAAAAATTGGATTGTTTGCTCATTTCCATATTTAAATACGTTCGAGTCTTTTTGCAACATCTATTCTGTTTGCCACATCTATTCTCATGCGTACGGGTCTTTGGTTATGTTTATGGGATACTTTCGGCGATAATTTGTACGAATCGTACAGATGATATTCGTTTATTTGAAACTCAATCTTTTATACTGGGTACCACCTGATTTTCATAATCATAGGCGCGTGGTAGTGACTTCGGAACCATATATACAGCTAAGTTTTGACTTTTTTCCCTTGTGTCGTACCCCCCCCCCCCCCTGAGACCTAGTTTTTCGGGTTTTACGTAAAATTTTGATTGAAATCGACATTTTACTCATCGGTCCAGTAGATCCGAAGATATGACCTTTAGAAAATCGTCATTTTCCATACTAAATATGGTACTTCATAGAAGCCAAAGTTAATGCAAACATCCTACGTTAGTGAGTTAGTTAGTTAGTGGGTTAGTTAGTTCCAGAGCCATTGTATGAAAACCGACTTTTTTCGCTCGTGCTCGAAAACGGTTCAATAACTTTTCTTGAAATTTTGCAGGGGCTTTCGGGTGGGCATTCTACGCCATATGAGATCTTAAAACAGCGGAGGTAGCGGCCTCGTTTGGACGCCAGGGCTCTTAGAAGGCGCCATATTAAGCCCATATAAAAGAATGTTTTGAATGTGTGTGTGAATGGGGTCAAATATGAGCAAATTTTTTGGACTGTGTTAGGATAGAGATAGATGTTTGGTGTCAAAGGAAATTTTTTTCGACGAAATTTTTTTTCGCCGGAAAACTTTTTTTGACGAAAATTTTTTTCCCCGGAATTTTTTTTTTCGCTGAAAATTTTTTCTGCCGACATTTTTTTCGCTGAAAATTTTTTCCACCAAAATTTTTTTCGTTGACAATTTTTTTTTCGCTAAAAAATTTTTTTCGCCGAAATTGTTTTTCGCTGAAATTTTTTTTCGCTGAAACTTTTTTTCAATGAAAATATATATAGGGGGGTCCGGCATTTGTGACGCATTTCTTCAATCGAAAATGAAAATATTTCAAAAGAATTTTTGCGTTTCGAAGCTGTAAGCGTCACCCAAATTGATATCAGTTGTTTTGGAAGAAGAGACGAGGATTGCGTCACGTTTCCCTTTTAAAAAGGGTTTTTGTTGTGATTATGTATCCTCCCATGTAGATTTTTTTTTTAAATAAATATCGAAGGGCTGGGCGTGAATACTAACTCAGAACAGAAATGAATCGCTTCTCTATTCCATTTTGTATACGGTCATTGCAAAATAATTATGAAGTTTTTACTTCGCGCAGAGGTACAAAGTTCATATCTATTTTCCCATGACTGTTCCAAAAAAATCATTTCAATCGAAAACGTTTAGATTTAGATCCATAAGACCACAATTAGTGGCGTCGCGTCGGTCGTTTCTTTGGCATACTGAAAGCTATTTGTTTAAGCAACATGCACGTGGTTTATTTTAGAAAATCGTCGAGAAACACGTGTTGTAGAAAGTGGCGTACTCAATGTAATTGTAGAAGGGAATTTAAATGCCCAACATAACGTGGCGCTTGAATAAAATCCACAACGAAAAACAAACCTAATTCAAGTGATTTATTTAACTCAATTTGAAAGAATAATTCAATTTTCTCAGTAATTTATTGTAGATATTTTTCGCTTCTTCTTTAATCTCAATCATAAAATTATTTTTCAAATCTTAGGAGATTGTAGTTGGCAGATCCTATTCTTCACAATCGCGTACGTAAATATGCAAAGACGTCCCGTCCCGCCTTGTAATTTCATGATAAATTATTAAATATAAAACATTTGGATGTGGAGCGAGCACTATTTCTGAAGAAGCAGAGAAAAAAACAATTTCAATTCGTTTCCGCACTGAATCAATTTCTTTTTTCTTGTAGCAGCTTTAAAAGTATCAAAGATACATTAAGTTTTATTCAAAGCAGTTTTGCGAGATAACCAACAACGGCGAAACGAAAGATTTGTATCAAAAACTTTCTTGACAAATATTTAGAAGACTCGGATTTATGTGGGGTAAATATCTGTTTGTGTATTGTGGGAAAAAGGAATTATAATCGTCCTAATAAAGAGAGTCATTTACTATGGCTTTCTTCATATTAACGTTTCTTTAAGAAATCGGAAAAATACTGTATCGAGTAAGGGTATTTTTCCACGAATTTCACAATTTTTATGAGATTATTCTTTCGTACAGGGAAATGAACGTGTTCAAGAGTAGAGTGAGAAGGATATTAAGGCCAGCAGAAGAAGAATACCCGGGTTCAAGCCCGGTGAGGATAAAATTCTGTATAGGATTTTTCTTCAATTTGTTGCATGAAAGTAACGTTCCTAAGCACACACAAACTTCTAAAAATACACGATAAATTCTGTGTACAGATACAGATATCTGAGTCTATCTTAAGGCGGAGATATAATGAACACCAGATGAAATCCTATATGTAGCTATAGGCGTGGTTCGGAATTCACGTTAAGCATGTGGTCCAACAAACAGATTAATGGTTGCTCACAAAAATGCCCTGGAAAAAGGTATTTCAATTGTGTGTGATACACTGCATTTACGGGCTCATTTAGAATAAGCATAGTTACGTCGGGGGCTTGAAGATGTATCGTAATGTGTGGGCCCAAAAAGCGAGATTCATTTGGCGTGTACGGCTTGTGCCGGAGGCTAGAAGATGTATCGTAGTACGAGGCTTATTCGGCGTACCGGTTACAACTATGCGTTCTGAAATGGGAACATTCAAATGTAGGAATCTAACTAAGACAGAATACATGTCTAGGTGGAATGATAGAAGAGTAACGGGGAAGGAACAAAGGATCATAGTATCTGTGTTTCAAGGCCAGTTGGCCGCCTCAACCAGAAAATCTAAGGCCAGCAGAACGATTCCGCAGAAACAGAATCAGGAAATTCATGTTTATCTAGTAAATTTTTCAAATGGATAACATTTTACTTGAGATTGAATGATTGCCGATGGGTGCTGGTGAAATTGTTGGAATAGGTCCGATGGAATTTAGTGGACTTTGTTATTTATCATGGGCCACACACGAACAAAAAAAAAATTTTTTTCGTAGACTGCGGAACCATATATATACAGCTAAGTTTTGACTTCCCCCCCCCCCCCCTTCAAACATACCCCCCGGAAAATATTTTTCCCGGATTCTACGAAGTGAGTCTTTTCACTCATTAAAATCGGTTCGGTGGATCCGAAGATATGATCTTTAGGAAGTCGTCATATTCCATACAAAATGTGCTGCTTCATAGAAGTTAATGGAAACATCCTACGTTAGTAAGTGTGTTAGTTAGTGGGTTCCAGTTAGTTCCAGAGCCATTTGTATGAAAACCGACTTTTTTGGCTCGTGCTCGAAAACGGCTCGATAACTTTTATTGAAATTTTGCAGGGACCTTCGGGTGGGCATTCTACGCGATATGAGATTTTAGAAAAGGGGGCTCTTAGAAGGCGCCATATAAAGCCCATATAAAAGAATGTTTTGTATGTGTGTGTGACTGTATTCAAAGTATGGGTCTAATATGAGCAAAATTTGTTGGACTGTGTTAGGATGGAGATAGATGTTTGGTGTCAAAGGAAAAGTTGTTGGGTTGGGTGTGTAGGGTGACCAACAAAATGGCCGACGGTGGTATGGGACGGATTTCGGGGCAAAATTGATTTTTTTTTTATTTTTGTTGAAGAAAGATGTTTTGTGTCACAGGAAATTTTTTTCGCTGAAATTTTTTTTTGCCGCAAAGTTTCGCCGAAAATTTTTTTTACGCTGAAAATTTTTTCGGTGAAAATTTTTTTTCGGTAATGTTTTTTTTCGCTGAAAATTTGTTTTCGCTAAAACTTTGTTTTCGCTGAAATTTTTTTTCGCTAAAAATTTTTTCGCCGAAATTTTTTTTCGCTGAAAATTTTTTTTTGGCCGAAAATTTTTTTTTGAGCTGAAAGTTTTTTCGCGCCGGAATTTTTTTTCGCAGAAATTTTTTTCGCTGAAAATTTTTTTTGGCCGGAAAGTTTTTTGACCGGAAATTTTTTTCGCTGAAAATTTTTTTTTCGCTGAAAGGACTTGCGTCACGTTTCCCTTTTAAAAATGGTTTTTTGTGATTTATTTATTTATCAATTATCAATTATCAATATTTTTCTGAATTCAATAGATTTTTTCGGAGTTGTTTGTGGAATTAAGTGGATTTTTTCGGACATTAGTGAAACTTTTGGAATTTAGTGGAACTTGTGGAATTTAGTGGAATTTTTCGAATTTATTAGAATTGAAATAAATTTTTTTGTCTACTTACTTGTCTAGTTTCTCGGGTAGGATGAGAGTGTTTCCGTAGTTACTGTGTAATATGTTTGCGTCTCTTTTAAAATTGTTCGATTTGGATCCGTATGGGTTTATGTAACTGGATTCCATAATCCTACGTTTAAATCCGTTTTTTTTTGTTTGAAAGATCTAGGCATGGCCGACAATTTATAAAAGAAATTTTATAAAAGATGCTTAGGGCTCAGGAGGGCTCAAGTCGGCCCAAGGGTCGGCCCTAACCAAAAAAGATTTTTTTTGCTATGTCTATGGAAGTATGTGTCTGAGGCCTCTACTGGGTCGGTCCTCAGGTCGGCCCTGCTATATTGTACAGAAAATTGAGGTGAACATTTGCGTCTATTTGGGGATGAGTTTTGTGCTTTCAGATGGGTTTTTTACACCGTTGTTTCGGGCGGGTTTTTCAATATTGCCCTCTCAGCAATTTCCAATACAGTTTAATGTGAACGTAAAGCAATATTTACTTAAATGCGTTCGAGTCTTTTCGTAACATCAACTCTGTTTGCCGCATCTATTCTGAGACGTACGAGTCCCTTCATATGTTTTTCTTTTGTCTTAGAATATTTTTTGATCAAATATATTTACATTAACGACACAAATAACTTGGACCTCCCTAACTGCTCATTTGCTTTATAGCTTTGACGTTTAAAATGTCACTTTCACAGTTGGAATAGACCTCCTTTATGCACAACAAACTCAATTTGTAGTACGAAAAGAATTTAATCTTTAAGGCCAAATTAGGCGCGTCTACAAAGTCAACTTCGTATTTGACGACCAGGCCAGGGCCAAGGGTTTCTGAACAGACCCAAAGGCGGCTCAAGTGCTCAACTGCGGTTCGCCAACTTATATATTCTAAGAAGGACAATTCTACATGGTGCAGTTAAAAAATCGTTATTCATCTCCCTGCATAATTTCGTAGCATTTACGAGTAAAACGGTGCGGAAAATTCGATATATAAAAGTTGCATTCAATATCTGCAAAGTTGACCATAAAATAAGATACACTTGCATTTGTATCTTTTTATTTGTGGCATATTGCATTAACACCGCCCCACCCATTCCTTTCACAAAAAAGTTTCTATACTCTCAACGGAAGACTCCTTCGAAAATTTGTTGTTTAATTTTGTAACATCGAACCGCAAAGTTTATTTTATAATTCGATATGCTTGTCCTTTGAATCTATAAAAGTTTGAGATTTAGGTGCTGTCACCAATAATGTAAAACTTAAATAAAATCTAAAATTCGACAATGAAAAACTATAAACCGAACTGTGCCAGAGCGTATAGAAAAAAGATTAAGTAACACATGAATAAAATCAATCATAAAAAAATTTCCATATAGAAAGGTTTAAAAATATTATTCTACGATATATTAAGGAACTATGGATAATAGTCCGAAAAAGACTTGGAGCTATTTGTTCGAAGATCTTTTCATGTATATATAATCTTGTCATAACCCAACTCCTAGTTAATGCAAAATGAGGAAAATGGATTTTTTGATTTACGTTTATTATATTTCACATTTCAGTTGTGATCCGAATATAAACGCATTAGATTTTAATGATTAATCATCAACCGGAAGGACCCTTTATTCAAGTGAAACTCAATTTCACATTTCACTGGCGTATGAACATGTTGGGATGTTATAAAATTTAGAAAAATTGAAAACCGTATGCTAAATTGGACGACATTTATTTTTTGTCAAGCAATAGCCTTTTTTACTCGCATTCCATTGTGTACACGTTTATCCTTTTGTTGATTCTTTTCCAAATTGGTTGTGAATACTAGAGAACATTTTCGAACCATTTAGTCCGCTTAACATTTTAAGTTATTGGTGGGCTTATGGTTTGGCACACGATGGCACCATAACAAAATTGCATTAGGGGTAAACTTAAAGCTAATGCAAAATTTGTTCGTAACTTGGTGGTTCAACGTAGAGATGAGCGGGTCGACCATTTTTCGAAATCCGACCCGGACCAAACCCGACCCGGACCAAACCCGACCCGGACCAAACCCGACCCGGACCAAACCCGACCCGATAAAATTTTTCGAAACCCGAAACACGAACTGTTTCAAAACCCGACCCGGACCGAACCAGACACTCAAGTTTTTCGAAACTAACAACCCAAATTACTTCGAAACAAAAATTATTTCAACGCCCGACGTCTGCATTCTTCACGGACCTTAGACTAAAACAAAATTCGTGTAATGTAAAGATGATAAAATTTAGACGAGTTTCGTAAAATATAAAAAGTCAATAAAGGATCGGGACCCGAATAAAATGATACAACAATCCGACCCGGACCGAACCCGACCCGATAAAATTTTTCGAAACCCGAAACCCGACACCCGAACTGTTTCCAAACCCGGCCCGGACCGAACCCGACCCGATTAAAATTTTCGAAACCCGAAACCCATGAACCCGAAAAAAACAATTCGGGTTCGGGTCGGGTTTTTTGAAGTTTCGGGCAACTCGCTCATCTCTAGTTCAACGTTAAGTATTCTTGAAATAGTCCTCAGCCCGCTCAGCTACGATTCTACTGACGATCAAACGATATAAAAACTATGCCCTGCAGAGCCCCTTCCTTTGCTTCCTGACACCCTATGGCGAGTTGTAACACCCCTTGGCCCAGAAGTTTCCTTTTTTATTTGTTCTGCTTTTCTAATTTGTTGTGAATTCAATTTTGCGTCGAATGATATACAGCTACGAAAAAAATGGAAGACGCCACCGACTAGGGTTCTTTAGTTCTGACTCGTATTCAGCTGAATATAAGCGGGTGACGCTACCGACAGGCGACCACTATTGCCTGATGAAAAGTGATGCCAACCACGATCTACAGAATCATTCAATTTTTCCGAAATTCCATGCGGAGAAAATTTAGGACTGAGATGACCGCAGGTCTGTATGAGTGATGATTAGATGATAATCAAACACTGTACACGGAAATATAATTACAAGCGACATTTATTGCAACAACAAGTCTTTTCTAGCCGAGCGTACAAGAGAGTATGTAAGTACAAAATAAAGTGTCAAAGTATCAACGTATCGAGGTACTTTACATTAAGAGGATACGTTACATCTCCCTTCAAAGATTCATTCCTCCCAACCATAACGACTTTTTTTTCAGATTTATCAGGGTGGGATGGCCATTTCTGGCTCCTAAAACACAGATCTATTGATCCTTTGTTTTCTTTCCGTTCATCATATTAATCATTTAAAACCTTCCGGTTCTCACTAAGAATCTATCTAGGGCAATAGGTCCCAGGTCTAAGATATCAGAGGGTGGAATCACATAACCACCTAATGTCATGTTCCTTAGCCCGTTTCCTCCTCCAAGCCGCGATCATATCTTGGATCAGCCAAAATGGTCATTTTGGCCAAGTGCTTGTTCAATCCACAGTGATCCGTAATGGCTCCCACTACTCTCCTAATGTCACTACGGTCCATTGTGAGAAGCTCCTTGGCCCACTTCTCGTCAGGCGCCGGGAAGAAGAGCTTTGTGTGGTTTCCTCCGCCGTACACGCCCGCACCCAGTGTTCCACCGCCCTTTCACACAAAGAGTGTAAGATTGGGATGTGGGGCTCTGGGCCCTCGATCGCAGATGCTGAACCTGTGTGGCTAGCTCGTCTGCTCTCTCATTACCGTCTACACCAGTGTGCCTGTCTGATTTCTCAGTCCCAATCGGTTTAGGGTACCTTTCAGCTCTTTAACCAGTTTTGACGTTGTCACAGGCGACGCGAGCGCCTTTATCATCGACTCACTGTCTGAGCAGAAGGTCGCTCTGCCACCCGTCATTTCTTCTGGAATTAAATTCATCACTCCTATCAACGTCGTAAAGGTCTCTGCTTGGAGGACGCTCGCTAACTTTCCCAAATGTAGACTGTCGCAGTTTTTCGGTTCCTTCGAATAGATCCCGGCTCCCGCTCCTTCCTCAGTTTTCGACCCATCCGTAAAGCTCACCAGTCCATCAGCCGGTAGGCAGGTCGGGCAGTTTCCTATCCAATCCGCTCTGTCCGGTATAACGATCTGGTATCGCCTCACGAAGTCGACCTGTGGAATCATGCGATCTCTGGGCATATCAAAGATCCTGTCGTTGATCATTTTCAGGATCCTTCCATGGCCAGATTCAAAATTCCTCATCCAGAGACCATTTTGCTTCAGCCTGTCTGCCGAGGCAAAGGCTCTTGCTTTAACGATCGTCTGGATGGGCGATAGCGCAATGAGCGCTTCCATGGCTGCTCTGGCGGTAGTCTTCGTAGCTCCTGTGACACAAATGCACACGAGCCTCTGAATTTCATTTAACTCCTTCCTCGCGCACTCCACGTTGAGCCTAGGCCACCAAACTACGCAGCCATCGCTCAACATGGGTCTGACCACCGTCTCATAGATCCACAATATGGCTCTGGACGGTATTCCCCAGTCGCTTCCAAAAGCCTTTCGACAGATCCAGAAAGCGGGCACCGCTTTCTGTGCTTTGTATTTAACATGCTCGCTTCAGTTGAGCTTTTGGTCGAGAATACTTTACTTTTGGGCTAGAATCAACAACCTTTCCGAAGAGCCTGAAATTCCCCGCTAAATTGTGTCCTGTGTTCCTTTTACTAAAAAGCACAATGTCCGTTTTGTCGGGGTTGACCTTCAAGCCCCTCTCCAGGCACCATTCCTCCACTAACCTCAGCGAACTCCTCAAGCGACTTCCCAGGGTACTTTCGAACTTGCCTTTAACTAGAATAGTCAGGTCGTCCGAATAACCCTGCGCATGAACGCCTGTCTCATTCAACCTCTTGATCAGGGAGTCCACAACCATGCACCATAGCAACGGATAGAGTATGCCCCCTTGCGGACAGCCTTTCGATACCCAGAAGCTGAACTTGTGGCCGCATACTTTGGCCTCCACACTCCTGCTTTTGAGCATGTTGCCAATCCACCTCGTTACTACCGGTGCTACGCCCCTTTATTCTAGCGCTTCCTGAATGACATCGAAGCCGGTGTTGTCGAATGCTCCTTCAATGTCCATAAAACATCCAAGAGCAATCTCACCGAATTCGAATGACTTTTCTACCCCGGCCACAAGGGCGTGCAGAGCCGAGTCCGTCGATTTACCCACCTGATATGCGTGTTGCTTCTCTTGCAGCGGGTATCTCGACAGGATTTTGTCTCTGATGTAGAAGTCTACGAGCTTCTCGAGAGTCTTTAATATAAAGGAGGTGAGACTTATGGGTCGGAAATCTTTGGCTTCGCAATGCGAGGGCTTTACCGGCTTTGGTATAAACATCACATTGACTTTTTCCCAAGCCTTCGGGACATGACCAAACACTAGCGAACTTTTAAGAACTCCGCAAAGTGGTTCAATAAGATCTCTCCACTCTCTTTCAACATCTGCCGATTTGAACGGCTTGAATCTACCAATGGCCCACCTTAACTTGTCTATAGTAACTATTCGGCTAGCCAACGACCAGTCCTCCTCCGACGGAGGTGGAGGATCAGGTACACTCTTTCTGACCTTTGTATCACTACAGACAGGAAAGTGTGTCTCTAGAAGATGGGTGGCGGTCCAGACATGACAGCCGCCAAAAGTTAGCCGCTGAAAAGTGGGGGCTGGGTGTTAAAAGTGTCGTCGCCGCCGCCGGGGTTTTTGGTCGGCTAGACATGGCTAGCCACCCGAACCGTGCCCGAATCAAAATGAAAAATCAAACCCGACCTGAACCGAACCCAAAACCCTGACCCGAACTTTTTTCTAAATAGATTCCATTTGAAAAGTTTTTTAAACTCAATTTTGAGAAAATAATTGTGTGAATTTTTTTATTCGGGTCAGGTTGGGTCGAATTTTGTTAGGTAAAGTCTGCAAGCCCAACCCGACCCGAAAAAAATAAAAATGACAAATTGATTCGGGCTCGGGTTTTTAGTCGAGTTTCGGGCGGCCCGTTCACCTCTACATTAGATCATTTGAAGAGTCTCGAACAAATTCTCTGCAAAGTAATTTCAACTATTTCCACTGACAACAAATATTTTTAATGCTGTCTTTTGTGAGCAAAAGTCAGTACATGCAAACTATGAATGTTTTTAAAACATTTTAAAGGGAACAAATAGCACGAACTACTCGATCAATATGTGCCACTCATGTTGTAAACTACACTTTGATGTGACCATAACATGTCTGGTTGTAGCGGCTTTTTTCTATATATGCTGCTTTTGTTTTAATATAAACCGATCTCTACAAGTCAGAGAAAAATTAAATTTTTTTATTTGAATTCAATGTTCAAAGAATTTCAACTATAATACTCTGATTGTGGTAAAGACTATTGTAAAAGTTCTATACAAAATGAAATACAGTCCCTTGCATCTCTGCAGACACGATTGAATCTAATCAACACTTTCCTAACGTGGTAGGGTGGCATCCGTGTAATGTGCAATAACCAAATTTTGTAAAAAAAACACGCCACACCAAGTAATAATACATTACATTGGACCTCGCGGAAGAAGTTCATTACAATTTTGTTATGGGGGAGTTATGAGGTGTTATGAAGACATACAAATGAGTTTAGGCCAGGTGTTTTACCACTTATAGTAAAAAACGTTACCTTGCGCACAAACTTAAAAGCCGAATCAACGCCATTATAACCGTAAGAATCTGAAAAACTGTGGAGTCCGGCTGATCTTTCTCTCGTTTCCTGAACAAATCTGACATTAAGCTGATGGCATCGATTCGGCGAAAGATTTTGAATGAATAAAAAACATTTTTTGATTGTTTATGTTGTTATGTTGTTGTTGCGTTTATCGCCCACACTGAAAAAATAAAATATTACCCACGGAATTATCATACAGGGCTGAGTGATAATTCTTGGGTGATAACTTTCTTTTGTCTGATATGATGATAATATCATCCCAGTGATGATAATATCGTTCCTGGCACGATATTATCGCCCAGTGGTATGATAATATCGTCACTGGAACGATATTATCACCCGGTGGTATGATAATATTGTTCCCAGCACGATATTATCGCCCAGTGGTATGATAATATCGTCACTGGAACGATATTATCGCCCGGTGGTATGATAATATCGTCCGTTTAGTCCAGCGCATTCGCGCTCAAGAAAAATTTCCAAAATGTGAAGATGTGCCAAAATTTTTCTGAAGCAGTCAATCTAGGAATTGTGGCGTTCATCAAATATGGCTTCTTGTTATAGAAGCTTGTTTTAAAGCACAAGGGTGGTTTGCGAGCGCTTCATAATATTGGTCCCCCCGCGGCGGGTATTTAATACGCCATGCAAGCTGCCATACCCTTACTGATACCTACACGGGACTCTACTCCAAACACTCCTAGGGGCTGTCACTCTTAGATCCCGCAAGGTGGCTATACCCCTTTGAGTCCCATTGCGGGGGCTGCCACCCCACAACCCTGCTTTTACGTATTTATGATTGAGACCTGCGGCGCATTCTTAACAGACTTTATGTTTCAGTATAGGTGACTATTGGCTAGAAAACATACTGAACTTCCGATTTTTCACACTTTCGAAGTATTTTCTTCATACTAAAATATAATCAATTCACTAGACTATGGTTTGATATTATCGCCCGCTGCACTGTGGCCTTTTTTCTCCAGAATCTCTCAAAAATCATCAAAAATCATATATTGTTCAGTATTTAATAGATGATGTCATGCGCAATTTAAAAATTCAAAATGGCGTCTTCCTAGCCCGGAAGTGGTCTCTATCTCGTATGCGAGGCATTCTAGAGTCATTCTTTCTTCATTAACGTTATTTCAGATGCTTCCGCTCAATTTAAAAAAAATAATTAATTCAAAATGGCGTCTCCCTAAACCGGAAGTGGCCTCTATCTCGTATGCGAGGCATTCTAGAGTCATTCTTTGTTCACTAAAGTTATTTCAGATGCTTCCACTCAATTTAAAAAAAAAATAATTCAAAATGGCGTCTTCCTTAACCGGAAGTGGCCTCTATCTCATATACGAAGCATTCTATAGTCATTCTTTCTTCACTAAAGTTATTTCAGTTGCTTCCGCTCAATTAAAAAAAAAAATTAATTCAAAATTGCGTCTTTCTAAACCGGAATTGGCCTATATCTCGTATGCGAGGCATTCTAGAGTCATTCTTTCTTCACTAAAGTTATTTCAGATGCTTGCGCTCAATTTAAAAAACAATAATTCAAAATGGCGCCTTCCTAAACCGGAAGTGGCCTCTATCTCATATACGAAGCATTCTATAGTCATTCTTTCTTCACTAAAGTTATTTCAGATGCTTCCGCTCAATTAAAAAAAAATTTAATTCAAAATGGCGTCTTCCTAAACCGGAAGTGGCCTCTATCTCGTATACGAGGCATTCTAGAGTCATTCTTTCTTCACTAAAGTTATTTCAGATGCTTCCGCTCAATTTAAAAAAAAAATTAATTCAAAATGGCGTCTTCCTAAACCGGAAATGGCCTCTATCTCGTATGCGAGGCATTCTAGAGTCATTCTTTCTTCACTAAAGTTATTTCAGATGCTTCCTCTCAATTTAAAAAAAAAAAATAATTGAAAATGGCGCCTTCCTAAACCGGAAGTGGCCTCTATCTCATATACGAAGCATTCTATAGTCATTCTTTCTTCACTAAAGTTATTTCAGATGCTTCCGCTCAATTAAAAAAAAATTTAATTCAAAATGGCGTCTTCCTAAACCGGAAGTGGCCTCTATCTCGTATACGAGGCATTCTAGAGTCATTCTTTCTTCACTAAAGTTATTTCAGATGCTTCCGCTCAATTTAAAAAAAAAATTAATTCAAAATGGCGTCTTCCTAAACCGGAAATGGCCTCTATCTCGTATGCGAGGCATTCTAGAGTCATTCTTTCTTCACTAAAGTTATTTCAGATGCTTCCTCTCAATTTAAAAAAAAATAATTCAAAATGGCGCCTTCCTAAACCGGAAGTGGCCTCTATCTCGTATACGAAGCATTCTATAGTCATTCTTTCTTCACTAAAGTTATTTCAGATGCTTCCGCTCAATTTAAAAAAAAAATTAATTCAAAATGGCGTCTTCCTAAACCGGAAGTGGCCTCTATCTCGTATGCGAGGCATTCTAGAGTCATTCTTTCTTCACACTAGAAATTTAATTTGATTTCAAAACCAATCAGTTCTACTATATGAAACTACACGCACGTTTGGGATTAGGACCAGATACTAAAAACTACACCACACCAGTTACTAGAACATTGTTCTTTTCTCTATAGACTCTATTGTCCGATGCAAGAATGAATGAATGAATATTAATTTTATTGTCTACTTTTCTCAAGCTGACATGGAAAAAGAGTGGCTATGACTATTGTCATAACCCTCGTTAAAAAACCATGAAAACGTTACAAATAATACTCTTAAAGTACAATAACATTATCACAGACAAAAATCACAAAATAAAAAATAAAAATCACAAAAAGAAAGAAGTCAAAACAAACAATAATAATAACAAAGAGAAAGAAAAACTATGTAGTCAAAATTAAAATTGTAAATAAAAAGCACTCAAAGAGCTTGGTCATAAAATTTAAAGCAAAAATAAAAAGTATTTCGCAAAAAGCTGCGTCAAAGGTGAAATAAATAAGATAAATAAATAAATAAACGACACTAAGTATAATAATTAAGTCCACCAAGAAGGAGTCGTCAAGTTTGTTTTTTTTTGTTTGTTTGTTTAAGTTAATCACCGGGTTAGTGCTACCGGTTTCGGTTGTCATAGAAGTGGAAAGGAAGCACCAAGCAAACACTATCCAACCAAACCAAATGAGCCAAAAATCGAATCATCAAGCCCATGTACTTTATTCTTGAATTCGAGAGAAGGAAGCGTCGGATCTACATGAGCAACAGCAAGGTTGAATAACCGGCAGGCGAAATTAAATGGTGAAAACTGTGAATAATCACAGTTGGTACCGGTTATCCGAATCATAGAAAATTTACGTAGTACTCTAGAGCCGTCATTCAAAATAATCTTATTGCGGAGAAACTTCGAATTCAATTTACCAGTCAGAATATCGTGAATGAAAAAAACTGCTGCGTCGGTGCGGCGTCGTAGAAGTGATTTAAGGCTGAGCTCGGCACATCTGTCGGCATATGGACGTAAACGATAACTTTCATTGTCACTGTCGATGTGTCTATCACGGTTAGCGTATAGAACAAATTGCCGCTGAACACTCTCTAACCGCTGGATGTGAACAGCATGATGAGGTGCCCAGATCGTGCTAGCGAACTCAATATGTGAGCGAACAACGGCTGAAAAAAGCATTTTTGCAGCGTTGACGTTGAATCGTCCGTAGCACTGGCGCTTAACAAATGATAGCATCGAAGTGGCTTTCATTGAGGCCAGCTCATAGTGATCATTAAAGCAAAACTTGTCGTTATATGTAACTCCGATGTCCTTGGTGCTATGAACGCGATTAATCAAGTGACCATTCATTTGGTAGTTAGCCAAAATGGGTGAACGCTTACGAGATAAAGAAATTATCTTGCATTTGTCAGCATTTAATTCAAAATTATTGTCGGAGAGAGAGATTGACATTGCATTGTAGTCTAGCCTGATCAACATGTGTGTAAGTATCTCACACTTAGTATACATGACATATTTCTCTCTTTGAGCCCAATATTAACTTCGAAAACAAAAACTTTAGTTATTTCTATTCAGCAACTCCATTTTAACTACGTTCCTTAATTGTTAAATGTGCGCAAAATATAAAACTGAAAAAGTTTTACATTTTTGCGTACTTTTAGTCGTCAAATGATCAAATAAACAATTTCATGTTTTTAAATGCTCGTTCGTAAAATTAGTTCTAACTTCATCTTGAAGAGTCATATTTTATGCTATTTTTTATTTTTATTTATTCCCACATTTCACACGAGTCATCCCTACATTATTATGTGCAGATATGTAACGAACGGATCGCCAATACTCTTCCTTAATGAAATACATATTGATTGTATATGTACATAACCTACATTTTGAGAAAACGCGCGAAAAAATTTCAGCCAACCTAAAACGTATGTCAATGTAATTTGTTCACTTGTATGTTAGACGAATTTAAAGATATCGTTACTGGAGCGTGGGTGAAATACCTGGGAGTTACTCTCGATCGTAAGTTGAACTGGATCGAGCACGTCAAGGACAAGGCACAGAAGGCTCTAGTAGCCTTCTGGATATGCAGGAACTCATTTGGAAGAAACTGGGGCCTGCCGTCCAAGGCTATACGGTGGATGTATGAAGCTGTCCTAAGACCTATGCTGAGTCACGGCTGCGTTGTGTGGTGGCCGAGGCTCGACATTAGGAGTGCGAGGTAAGAGATGAACGAGATTCAACGGCTGGTATGCATTTGTATTACCGGAGCTATGAAATCGACAGCCACGGCGGCTATGGAGACATTAATTAACCTGCCACCGGTCCACGTGGCATTGAAGGCGAAAGCTTTTGCTACGGCGGATAGACTGTCTCAGAACGATCTTTGGACTCCGAATTTCACTTCGGGCCATGGGAGAATCAAGAAGGCTATCACTAACGAGGTCTTTGAGATGCCTAGGGACCGAATGAAACCGGAGACGGACTTCGTAAGGCGTTTTGAGACTGTCATACCCGATAGGTCTGAATGGCTGGAAGGTTGGCCAAGCTGCCTATCAGATGAAGTAATTGTGAGTTTCACTGATGGCTCTAAAACTTCAGAAGGTACGGGAGCCGGAGTATTCTCCCCGGAACCGTTGGCGGAAAGGTGGTACCACCTAGGTGGGTATGCCGACGTCTTTCAGGCTGAGATTTTCGCGGCACTGATGGGAGCGCGGGAAGCAATCCCACCAGAGGCATGTGGGAAAAAGGTCACAGTCTGTTCTGATAGCGAGGCAATGATCAAAGCGCTCATCTCGCCTGTCGTTACATCCAAGCTAGTAAAAGAGTTAAAGGAAACCTTGAACCGGATGGGACTGAGAAATCAGGTGACGCTGGTCTGGGTTCCCGGACACTCTGGCGTGGAGGGCAACGAAAAGGCGGATGAGCTGGCGAGGACAGGCTCGGCTACATTGGGTTGCGGGCCAGAACCTCTCATACCCATCCCACACTCGGCATGCGTAAAAGCAATAAAGAGTTGGGTGAGGTCGGAATTCGCTAACCATTGGAACACTTATGAAGGAGGAATGCACACAAAGCGTTTCTTCCCGGTGCCCGATGGGAAGTGGGCCAAAGAACTACTAAATATGGACAGGACACGCATCAAGAGGGTGGTGGGTGCGATCACCGGGCACTGCGGACTAAGCAAGCACCTGGCAAAAATGGGAATCTCTAATGACCCCAGTTGTACCTGTGGCCTAAGTGAGGAGACGGGCGTTCACGTCATATGCGAATGCCCGAAATTCTCCTCACTAAGGTTCAGGACACTAGGAAGTCATGTAGTCCAACCCGAAAATGTCTCCAAAATGGGACCTGCCGCTCTAGACAGGTTCCTGGTAGGGACTGGAAGGTTTTCGAGATTTACATGATGAACGGGTTAGGAAACAAAGGATCATCAGATCTGTGTTTCAAGGACCAGTAATGGACCGGCCCAAACTGATAAACCTAGACGAATTTTTGAAATACTCTGTAAATTATTGTAATGCAATTATTATTAGCTGTTGTGTTTTCGTTATTTTTCTTCTTTGTCATGCCTACGCTTTTTATATCAAAACAATGAATGAGTGCTCCATTATTTACATTACTTGTATTCTAGTTTATATCTGAACTAGGCTGCAATAAATAAAAATAAAATAGGGAAAATAATGTGCTCTCATCTTCAATATAAAAAATAATGGCCTAATATTAAAAAATGCGGAAGCATCTGAAATAACTTTAGTGAAGAAAACATGACTCTAGAATGCCTCGCATACGAGATAGAGGCCACTTCCGGTTTAGGAAGACGCCATTTTGAATTTTTAAATTGCGCATTATATCATCTATTATATGCTGAACAATATTGTAGAACTTCATTTTTCTATATTGCTTAATTTACGAGATATGATTTTTGGAAGATTCTGAAGAAAAAGGACCACGGCGCGCTGGTACGTTATTGGAATGATATTATCGCCCAGTGGTATGATAACATCATTCCTGGCACGATATTATCGCCCAGTGGTATGATAATATCATTTCTGACACGATATTATCGCCCAGCGCGGTATGATAATATCGTTCCTATGACGATATTATCGCCCGGTGGTATGATAATATCGTAACTGGAACGATATTATCGCCCGGTGGTATGATTTTATCGTCCTGTGACGAAAATACAGTGGGCAATTTTGCAGCAATTCAGCAGTATGCAGTACCAGAATAAACAGAAGCTACATTTTTTCTCATTACTTGCATCAGCTAGTGACTGAAAGCTACTTCTTAGTCTGCATTCCATTACATTTAGATTTCAAACTGAAGTACAGACAAAAATTAATTATACAAAAAATGATGCTATGATATGTTACAAATCGCAAAATATTATCCTTGATTATGTCTATAAGAAAACCGGACCAGAACTTAATTTGCCCCCCAGACATGTATCGATTATTCGGTATGTTCATTACTTGTTACTCCACCTTTCAAGATAATCCAAACCAATAATATGTTTTTTTATTGTTTTGAAAACTGGAAACAGAAACTTTCCCCAAAGTTTCGGGAAATTTGAAAAAGTTTTTTTATACTTTCAGTCATAACTCCATGTAGATCATTGGATTTAATTCAATTTAATGTTTTCGTCAGCAAATTTATTCTTTTCAAATCAACAAAATTAATTTATGAGGCATAGGAACTAATATTCTCTTAAGATAATGTTGGTATGTGTAACACGCCGCTTCCGATGAATTCGCCGCAGAGGCATATTACTCATTACACAAATGCGGTCGCAGTGGTGATCACTAGGGCACAGCGAAGACTGCAAGAGCTCCTTGCTAAGGATAAGGATAAGGTGCAGCTAGGTGCAGTGATGTGCAGCTAGGTGCAGTGATGTGCAGCTAGGTGCAGTGATGTGCAGCTAGGTGCAGTGATGTGCAGCTAGGTGCAGTGATGTGCAGCTAGGTGCAGTGATGTGCAGCTAGGTGCAGTGATGTGCAGCTAGGTGCAGTGATGTGCAGCTAGGTGCAGTGATGTGCAGCTAGGTGCAGTGAGGTGCAGCTAGGTGCAGTGAGGTGCAGCTAGGTGCAGTGAGGTGCAGCTAGGTGCAGTGAGGTGCAGTGTGGTGCAGCTAGGTTCAGTGAGGTGCAGCTAGGTGCAGCTAGGTGCAGTGAGGTGCAGCTAGGTGCAGCTAGGTGCAGTGAGGTGCAGCTAGATGCAGTGAGGTGCAGCTAGGTGCAGAAGGGCGTTGTGTACAGACGAACGGATAAGAACTTAATAAACGATACTTAATAAACGGAAAATCCATAAAAAATGAAAAGGCTTTGAGTGGTTTGAACTTACCGGTTGCGGCTGAGGAAACGAGAAAGGTTTCACTGGGTGTTGGTAGGATCCAAAGTAGTTTACGTTTACGTCTTAGTTGGCGGCTAAAAACGTGTCCGCCGACTTTTAGCCGTACAAAAAGTCAGAGACTTCGTATGGCGGCTGGACTTTTCAGATGATAGACTAAAAATGTGAGCAAATGTCGTAATCATTTGATATTTCGTCACCATATAAATTGCAAAGAAATCTCTCCATATCGCCATGTCGCCATATCATGTCTCTGAAAACAGTAGGCGGCATTTTCGGCGATTCGATTTTTTCGACTCTTATGATTGATTTTTTTAAGAAAGTTGATATCAAATGATTAGACCCGTGCTTCGAAAAGTGGTCTATTGCGCTTACCACGACTTTTGTAACCAGTCGAACTTCGACCCGGGAGTATAGAGGAGCATCGATCATGGTCCTTAGATGACGAATCAACAATAAAAAAAATGTCCGTCCGACCGTCCGTCAGCATGAAAACTCAAGTAAATCTCAACAGATTTTCGAAAACTTTTTTTTCTCTGATAGGTAATGGGATTGAATCTGGGCACTGTCGGCCCAGTACATAACTCGAGTAAATCTTTTCTGATTTTCATAATTTTTTTTTGAAAGACCTGAGCATAGCCGACAATTTATGTAAGAAATTTTTTTGAATTTGAGTCCCTAAACTTAGCTAGGGCACTAAAAACGAGTCTGTGCTAGGCTCTATGTGCTTTTTGTACATAACTCGAAAGGTCTAGGATATTCTCCCGTTTTTTGGAAGAAAGTTTTTTGATTAGAAACCCTTGGACTCAGTCAGGACCCTAAAACTGAGTTTCTACTAGGGCTCGATAAACCCTAACTGATTTCGTTGATTCTTTTTTCATTTGAGAGTTAATCGAGTAACGAATTATATTCCAAAACAAATTTGGATCCGGTGCCTGTGCTTAGCGCTGAAGTTGGCCACAGGTCTGCCCTAAGGTCGGCCCTAACCAAAAACAACTTTTTTTTGCTATGTTGGAGAGCAAATTGAGAGAAACATTTTTGTCTATGAAAGTATGTGTTCGAGGCCTCTACTTGTGGCCCTAGGTCAGTACTAAGGTCGGCCCTAGCCCAAAGAAAGGTTTTTTTTTGCTATATTGTAGAGAAAATTGAGGTAAACATTTTTGTGGGTTGACTTTCCGCTTTCGGAAAATATTTTTACACCGTTTCCTCGGACGGGTTTTTCAATATTGCCCTATCGGCAATTTCCAATACAATTTAATGTGGACGTACGGCAATATTTACTTGAATACGTTCGAGTCTTTTTTTATGTTTTTTATTTTGCAGTCTTTGTCGCAAGTAGAAAATACGTTGCTACTTAGTACATGTGGTAGAGCGATACGCAGTGCGTTTAGCATGCTTGGGCGTGTCCTAATTCTTCGCCGATGGGAACTGTGTGGTTGCACGCGTGCAATGTTATCGACATTGTCTTTTCACTGCACGCTCTGGTGAAGTTATTCGAAAAGTATAATAAGCAGTCTTTATTCTTAAATGAATTAGTTTCCTTACTTATACATATAAAACATGCGGTAAAATGTTCAACTTATAAAAGTAAAATGAAGTGCCAATTAAAAGTTAAAAAAGACACTTCATGAGTTTAATGAAAAATACTCAATTTTTGAGGAACATTAACAACTTAGAAGGAGAAAGTAATCATAGTGGTGGCTCAAAAGCTTGAGGTAACTTGGACATGCTTAGTGTAAGTGGTGACTCTAATAGCTACTGGTTATAGTGAGTGAAGTAGAGCTACCTGTGTATTTTGGAACACTCGTTTAATTGGTATCTTAAGCATGAAATAATATTGCTGTATTCAATGAAAAAAGCTCTCATGAAAAGGACATACGACACTGTGTTGTTCAACTTAAAATTAATTTACAAACGATCCAATTACGGACTAACATCGCGCAATTTATTTGTCTTTAGTTCAAATATGTTGACATGTTTTTAAATGAATTTCGGGTAGGCCGTGTCATCTGCCACCCCTCATTGCCATGAGCTAATATTTCTTAGGAAAACAAGCTACGTATCCACAATATTCGCAAAAATTCATTGAGTTGAAAACTTTTTACTTTTTACAGTCAAAGATGTAGGTTCGCTAACATTAAGGTTATTCAATTATTGTTGTAATTTGGTTAAAATGGTGCGGAAGAATTTAAACTAAACGAAAAAGAAACTTTTTATTGAGAATACAAATATTTAAATTCTGCTCTTGCGGTTCGGCCTTGTGTATTCAGATGAAGAGATAAAAAAAAGAAATTTGCAATAAAGTTTCCGGTTCGCGATTGTTAGAATTCGAATTATTTACGAGTTACCATTGGGATGATGGTAACTTTTTACATGGTTAGCATAATGAAAATTATTTCGCACAGCAAAAGAAAAGCAAAGTCAAAGATGCTAATTTACACGAATTTTTTTTTTTTCAATATTTTGGATTTGCTGGTATGGGCAAATTGGGATGTGTGGGAATTTCAGATTCTGCTCTTTTAAGTGAATGCTAAACAGTGCGTAATCAATCGTCGAGATCACAAACAAACAGACGCGGTTAACAATCACTAGTTTTTGTTCGCAACTTTTAGAAAAAAGTGCTAGAGAAATCAGTCGTTGTGCCAAAATATATGAAGTAATCTAGAAGCACCTCACTCATGTAGTGAGTAACCGAAAATTATCGAAAAAGCGATGCAAGTAAAGAAGTGCTAGAAATCTAGCAACCGACGTTAGAAGCAAAATGAGGAAAATATTTTGATTTTGAATACCACAACTTTTGCTACAATGCTTATTAAGTAGCGATAGCTACATTATGTCTTCACCCATCCTGTGTCCGTTTATATGTACACCTTTCACCAGGGAATCGCCGATGATTCACCTATGATTAGCCGGGGACTAACTCGCCGGGGAATCACCGATGATTCGCCGTGGAATCACCGATGATTCGCCGGGGAATCACCGATGATTCGCCGGGGAATCACCGATGATTCGCCGGGGAATCACCGATGATTCTCTGTGGAATCACCGATGATTCGCCGTGGAATCACCGATGATTAGCCAGGGAATCACCGATGATTCGCCGTGGAATCACCGATGATTTGCCGGGGAATCACCGATGATTCGCCGGGGAATCACCGATGATTAGCCAGGGAATCACCGATTATTCGTCGGGGAATCACCGATGATTCGCCGGGGAAATCACAGATGATTCGCCGGGGAGTCACAGATGAATTACCTATGGTTCCACGGTGTATCATCAGTGATTCATTGGTGATTCCCCGGTGAATCATCGGTGATTCACCAATGAATCACAGATGATTTAGGTCGAAAAATAACTTCTTTCATTATATCTTTCGCTACTTTACTATACCCATGAAGTATTCGTTTGAGTTTTGATGTGTAAAGACGTTTCGATTGCGCTCCGCATGTGGAAGAACTTAAATGCACAATATCCCTTCTCATTTCAGATTGATTTCTTTTTTACGAAAATCATTTTTCGAAAAAATGGGATCTAGGCAGGCGCGAATGACTTTTGTTCTTCTATTTCGAAGCGTTGGTAAGAAAGAGGCAGATATAGTTGGTCTCTTTCTAATTTAACGCTAAACGCTTTAGAAAAGAAGAACAAAACTGCCGTAATTTGCATAAGAAACTCAGTTTTGAGAGAGAATTTCATATATTTTCTCTCATAAAATGACGACACTAAGTTTCTTATGCAAATTACGACAGAAAAGTCATCTGCACCTCCATAGATCCCATGCATTCGAAAAATGATCTTCGTAAACGTTGATCTAGGCTCGATTATCTACCAGAAGGACAACTCCACCAGCAAAAAAAAAGAAATTAATCTGAAATGAGAAAGGCTAGTGTATAATTAAAAACGATAACAAGAGTTTATGTTTAATAACATTGTCGCGTTGTGAATAAATAACCGGACATAGTGCTGATAAAGCACAAACATTTATTGTGTGACACGGCTAGCTATACGGTTGCTAGCTAAAGTAATAAAATCATTATGAATGAATTTCAAGTGCAACAAAAAATAACGGCGACTCAGCCGATTATTCAGAACCCGATAATTCATTTGAATAATGCATCTATGACACAGGAACATGTACCAATGCAACAATCTTTTGGACCAAACTCACCCCAAAATCAACACATATTCGCTCTACAATAGCAAGTCAGAATCCTAATGAACAAAGTACAGGTTCTGCGACAACAATATATCTCTGAAAGACCTGATGCAGAAGTTTGAAACCCTGGAGAAATCAAACAAGACGCTGTCAAACAAACTAAATGATGAAAGGGTGAAGTAGCTCTAGGCTGCTTCATGGACATTGAAGGTGCTTTTGACAACACTGAGTTTGAAGTCATTACTAATGCTATCAGAGAAAGGCAGATGGATAACACTGCGGTTAGATGGATAATCAGCATGCTTTGCGGCAGGACAGTAGAAGCAGCAGTTTGTGGCACAAAAAAGAGGGCGGTAGTCACGAGGGGTTGCCCACAAGGAGGGATCTTATCTCCAATCCTATGGTGCATTGTCATTGACTCACTCCTAGTGAAACTGAATGACTCGGGCTTCTTTACTCAAGGTTATTCTGATGATGTCTCTACGATCATCAGTGGTTTCTTTGTGTATACTATCGGTGATCTCATGAGAACAGCGCTCAAAGTCGTAGAAAAGTGGTGTCAGGAAATAAACCTAAAAGTGAACCCGGGAAAAACTAAGATGATTCTGTTTAGAAGATCAAAAGCTGTAGAATCTGAATTGGGGGTTTTCGAACTATTTGGCTCGATCCTCACGATGAGAGTTACAGTCAAGTACCTGGGGGTGCTATTTGACAACAGAATGACTTGGATTGCACACATAGATGAAAAGCTAAGGAAAGCTACGGGAATTTTCTGGATGTGTAGAAACGCTTTTGGTAGAACCTGGGGCCTTTCGCCAAAAGCTATATTGGGGATCTATGCAGCGGTAGTCAGGCCGATTTCATGTCACGGGTGGATTGTATGGTGGCCCAGAATAGAAATAGGAACAGCCAAGAAAAAGTTAGACAATCTGCAAAGACTGGCTGATCTGTGCATTACTGGGGCAAAAAACACCACTGCAACGAAATCGCTTGAAGCCCTGCTCTCTATTCCACCATTAGATCTATACATAAAGTCAACGGCCTACAAATCAGCTTGCAATGTGAAATGCAACGGATGCTGGTCCGCTAAATCAGAGTTGGACCACGCCGCCATTAGCAGTCTCATCAAGGACGAAACCCTTCAAATGCTGAGTGATCAATGCCAACCAGAACTCTGGTTGGACGACAAGTTCACTTGTACTATTCCGAAAAAAAGGGAATGGTTAGGAGAGAACAAGGTCTACCCACCAGTGGGAGAAATGGTTTGCTATGGCTCCAATTGGGATGGTTTTACTGGGGCGAATTTCCTCTTCTAGAGGCTAGGATTTTCACAGGATATCATGCCTCAGTCCACCAGACCGAATTAATTGCCATCTCGAAACTATGTAAAACAGAAACAATAAGTAAAGCGTAGGGTAAAGACATATTATCTGTACTGACAGTCAATCATCCATTGAAGCTCTTATCTCCCCCACAGTATGTTCAAAGACCGTTACAGTATGCAAAAGGATTCTCAATGAAATTAGTGACTCAAACAGGGTCACCATCCTTTGGGTTCCAGGCCACGAGGGCATTCCTGGAAATGAAAAAGCGAACATGCTCACAGGAAATGGAACTAAAATGCGTTTCATTGGGCCCGAGCCACACGTCGGCATCTCCAAAACTACAAGAAAAAGCATTATAAACCAATGGCTATTTAAACAACACGAAAATTCATGGAGAAATTATGATGGTGCAAGACACTCCAAAATATTTTGTCCTACCCCAACCAAAGAATTCAGTCAGAGAGTTCTTCACCTTGACGGACCAAATATCAAAAGAATGGTTGAAGTCATCACAAACCATTGTGGACTCAATAAGCATCTTTATGATATAGGTATCAAGGAAAACCCGAAGTGTCTGTGTGGTTATGAGGATGAAACGGGGGCACACATCATTTTAAATTGCATCAGATACAGACACATTAGATCCACCATTCTGGGTACACCGGTACTGACGCCCTCAGACATACATGTGAAAGAACTGGATTTAGAGAAATTCTGAGACGAACAAATCGACTAGAATAGCGTGTAAATCTCGACCATAAATCCACTAGCCCAAACCAGACCAAAGAAATTCCACACAAACTGACATATAAAATCATCTTTATGCAATTAATCAAAACTTGTCAAAATATCTTTGTATATGCAATGTTTGTAAAAATTTTTATTTTCAAATAAACAAGGAATAAGAGGGAACCAGGAACAAAGGATAAGTATCCAGGTTCCTGTCAAGCTCCTAAGAGTTTGACCCCTCCTATCACCCTTCTTATCTATCTATCTAAACTACAACAATTGCGTGCAAAAACTAACAAAAAAGCAGGAAATGCAGCAGCAGCAGAAAATACGTCAAAAAGACAATAAATCTAACAATAAACAAAACGCAAATAAACAAAATTACCCTAACAATCAAAACGTCAACAGTAGTGAAATGTTGATACTAATGAAAGGCCTGAAATCTGAAAACTAGTATAGGCCATAAAGACATACGAATTGGAGCATGGAATGCAGATGGCATTCTAAACAGCAAAGAAGAATTGTCATTATACCTAACTAAGGACAAAATTTATATCTGTTTCATCTCCGAAACACATCTCACTAAACAAAGCCACATCAAACAAAATGGATATAATATCCATCATACCCCCACCCAGACAATCAAGCCCATGGTGGAAGCGTAATATTTATCAAAAATCATCTCAAATACAATGAGGATCTCAATATACAGAAGGACGAGATCCAACTGACCGTACTGAAAATCTCATCCACAAAACAAAACTTTAAAGTTGGAGCGGTTTATTTCCCAGCAAAACATAATCTCAAGGAAGATGATTACTTAACAGTGCTACAACACTTGGGAGAAAGATTCATCTTAGGAGGCGACTTCAATGTTAATAATTCCATTTGGGGTTCCAGGTTGGACAACACGAAGGGTGGAGAACTATAAAAAGCCATAGAGAAATCAGGATGCGAAGGGATGAAATTCCTAGTGGTTTTGAAGCGAATTGTTATTCAGCGCTCTGAGACTCAAAGACAGTCAGTATGAAAATCGAAGAATCAACCAAGAAATTCATCTTTTTTTTCGTCGGACTAGGCTCGTTTCGACTTATTATGAATTACTTTAACGTTTACAACTGATTTCGACAAGTTTCTGACGAAAATATGGAAAATATATTTTTTTGAGGTTATGTATGGGGAGAAATCAAACCTGTAACTTTGTCTAACAACTATACGACTATTAATCTGCGGCCTACATGCACAAATATTTTTCCCGACATTTTTGAACATTCTTAAATAACGTTTTAAGAATTCTTACATTTAAATTATAAATATATCACGAGATATAGATTTTTGAACATGAATATAACGGATTAGCTTACTGTGTGACATTAGGAAATATACAATTCGAACGCAATTACCATCAATCGTTATACAAGTTATCAAGTTATCACATTGCCCTAACTACTCTATTTAGTTTCTTTACACATTTATATACAATCCGTTGATCCAAGCTATTGCTTCATTCGTGGCATTGTGTATGTCATTTAGACTTCGGTGGAAGCGACGTACGGAGCACTGACTTAGGATGTGTTCCATAGTTTGGACATGTCCACATTCGCATAGTGGGGAATCGGTAAAATTCCAAGAATGCACAGCAACCTTGACCAGTTCGGAACCTGTTCATTCTCAGCCAACTTTTCCTAGGTAACTCAAGACCTTTGACTTCGTCAACTGGATCTACGATCAGTTGCTTGTTCGCCACGGTTGCATATTGCCATCACTCCCTCCATCTGGTCTGAAGGTCATTGAGGTTGTCTCTCTCTTGATAGCTTTCTGGATTTGAGGCGCAGCCTGGTTGGTGCTGATTCCACATCTTGGTACAGTGGAAGTTCGGGGTCTTCTTCAATCTTTCTGCATTCTCTGAGGGCCGCCTCCTGTCTGCGAATATGTGGCTGTGCAAAGTTGCTTAGAATGTATAGCCATTCTACATCGGTCGGATCCACTGTCCCGGTAATGATTCTTAAGGCACAGTTTATTTGCGTATTAATCTTTGTTACGTGGCAGCTATTCATCCACACCGGAGCGCAGTATTCGGCGACGGGTATAATCATTGCTTGCAGCGTGGTTCGAAGAGTTTTTGCTGTGCATCCCCAAGTGGTCCCAGCCAGTTTTTGTATAAGATTTAACCGTGACTTCAGTTTCCATTTTATACGTTCTGAGTTTGCTCGGTAAGTGAGGCTTCGATCGAAAACGTTTCCCAAGTAAAGCGGATTCGCTTCGTACTCCACTGTATTTCCATGCATTGTCAAATTTAATTTCCGGTACGCTTGGTGGTTGTTCAAGTGGAATACACAATGTACGGTCTTTCCCATATTAGGCCTGAGACGCCAGTCTTGGAAATACTTTTACATGATAGCTAGATCTTCGTTCAGTTTGTATTCAAGTTCGTCAAATGTTTTGGCTTGACTTGCGATTGCGTTGTCGTCAGCATAGGCGAACTCTCTAGAATGCGTCAAACGGTAAATCCGTTAGTGTAGTGTAGATACAATATAGGAAGCTTTATAGCACGGAGCCCTGTGGAAGCCCATTGTTCAATATTCTCTTTCTGCTAGTCTTGCCATTCATTTCCACTTGTAAGGATCGGTCATTTAGCATACTCATAACCAGTTTTAGAGTCGTCCTGCATGGAATAATTTTACTCAGCTTGAACATCAAACCACGTTTCCAAACAGTGTCGTAAGCTGCCGACAGCTCCAAGAACACGACTCCAGTTTTGATTTCCTTTTCGAATTCCAGTTCGATGTAATTTGAAAGCGCTAGGATTTGGTCGCTTCGGCATATTGGCATCGATTACGCCTGCGATTCTGGTTAATATCACTCGCTCGAACAACTTGTAGCAGTAACTCAATAGCGAAATTGATCTATAGCTTTCGGATAGGTGTGGATTCTTGTTTGGCTTTAGGAAGTTTACCAGTTTCGTACAGGTGCGTGAAGAATTTGGCCAGCCAGGTGTTTGATTTTGGACCCAAATTCTTCAGAAAATTTGCAAACACGTTGTCGACTCCAGGCGCTTTGCCATTTTGCACTCCTTTTAATGCTTCATACATCTGCTCTGCTGTAACCGGTGATTTCCCTCACTAGCGGCGAAAGAAATGAAAAGATTCATCTGAAATATTATTTCGAAAATCGAAACAAAATTTTGTTGTTTTATTGATGTCCACTACGCACTTTGGAATGAATGTTTTTCAACTTAGGCAAATTCATTAAAACTTTTGAAAAACAATTTTAAAACACTGAATCGAAACTGTCAGCTTATTAATTTGCTCTACCACGATTTATGAAAGCGATGCACACAAACACCTAATCGCTTTTATTTTGCGTGTTTTTCAACTAGTTTCTAAAACATTTATACTTTTGCTTGAGTTAATAATAGTTCACATTTGCTCACATTGCTCACGAAAAATAATTTCAAAACAATGTTTACATTTCACCACATCATTGTCGTTGACATATCTCATATCTGACGACGTAGATGTGATCATTCTTTGTGATGAATCGGGATCAATATTGCGGTAGAAGTGCGAGCCAACATTTAATCAAAAAATTTGAATTTTATAAGAATTAGCATTCAAAGTGCGGTCTGTTGTTTTGAATGATGAAGTACGAGTTTTTGCTTGGCTTGCATTTTTCAGCGAGGATTATCAAACTCAATATTGAAAAAAGGGTACAATTTTCTGATTCGACTACATCGTCGCATAATGTTTTTGGTATTAAAGTCACGTTTTTCGTTGGGGGTCAAATGTACTTGTGACATCAACTTTTCGAAGGTGATAGGCAAAAAAATAACTTACGCTGGATGCGATGAAATGTATTCATTTCCTCGGAATTAATTTTTTGAACTCGCGAACTCACTAGTTAGCCTTTAAGCAACTCGCTTTGAAAAAATTGTCATTTTGACTCGTGTAGTTGTATACCTCGCCTTCGGCTAGTATATGCAAACTTTCAAAGCTTGTTGCTTAAAAACACACTAGTGAGTTCGGCTCGTATCACAAAATTGATCCCTCGTGTAATGAATACTTTTCGCCGCATCCAAAGTAATATACTATTTGCTCCTAATGACCATAATTCGACGTTTTTCGTTACGGCAACTACGATCGAAAACTTAAAGCTTTTGTTAGTGTTGTTTGAGTCCGGAAAAGTACTTTTCCGCAATCAAGTGTGCATGAAATTGTTGTAGAGCGATTTCAGTATGTTCGTTTTTGTGATTTCGTCTCATTATGATCATAACGGAGCCAAAAACGTTGTTGCAGTTTTTTGGGATACCTTCGTAAGCTTCGTCAAGACAAGCTTACGACTAGACCCAAAAAATTCAACTTTTCATCACTCGTTACAAGTATGTTATGTATAAAATACCGAAAGCCACATTGCTCCGATTCAATTTCATAATAGATTTTTCGATTACCTTTCAAGGAAAAAAAAAGTTTTTGATCGGTTATTTCACTTCCTGGTAGATCTTTATCCAGGTAGCAGATATAAGTTGCTTAAGCCCCGCCCGTAATTCGTACCCACATGCGGATAGATAAAGCGACAAACAGAAGGAGATTAGCCAAAGACCTTGCTGGTGTTGAGGCTACATTTTGAATCAAGCGGACCAAGTGAATAATTGTAAAATAGGAATGAACGTATAATATTTGGTCCGTTTAAAAATGTCAGGATTCACCAAAACAATCGCGTGTCTACAGAACCGCCTTAAAAATTTTCGACCACAAAACTAATCTTCAGGATTCAGTTGTTTATTCAAAGGTCAATATACTGTGAGATTACGAAAGAGTAAATATCGCGTCCCGTACAATATTTATACTTTCATATCATTCGGGCATATAATTAGCCATTTATATACCTGAAACTAGGGGTATAAAGACCATATTATAGTCGTGTTTCGTACAAACTGGGAGGTATATAATAAGCATATTATGGTCGACTCGACGATAATTTTCATTATAATCCGACTATAATATCATGACGTCAAATCTTAAATGCCCAAATGATATAAACTATCGTATTAACCAAGGGATAAATAGTTTGATTATAATCTCGGTACGTAAATATTCCTCGGGGCATAGCCCCTCGGATATTCACTTCACCTCGACTATAATCCTTGTTTGTGTTATAACTTGTTTCACCTTATGTTTATGATGCAAAGCTCCCCGTCGAAGATAAAAAACTTCCCCGCAGGTGCATCATGTACTATTAAGAGTTATGTCGCTCATAAACAAATTTCGACTCTATTATTTTGCAGAGTATTGCGCACAAATTTTGAAGATGTCAGAAATGACGAAAATTTTGAATGCGTTTTGAAAAGTGCATCGTAAATGGAGTAAAAAAACTCATAGTATCAACCCAACATGAGAAAGAGTGTATTAAAAAGGAGTTATACGGAGTTATGTTGCTATTGTGAACTGTCAATTAACGATTAAGGGGCCGTTCATAAATTACGTAACGCTAAAATTGCATTTGTTCAAATTTGACCAAGTTTTGTTCGAATCGTAACGCTTCTCGTCTTACCCCCCCCCCCCCTTGCTTTACGTAATTTATGAACGACCCCTAGGACATAATTTTATTCTACAAAAATGGATTGTGAACAAAAATGATAGACGAACTGCAAAAACATATTAACTCAGATTGTCAAAATGCAAACTATTTTCACAAATATAACTTTTTCCCAACAAAAAAGCAATATTTTCTACTGTAGTTTTTCATGTCACATTGCGCTTACAGCTAACTAAAAGAAATTCACAAGAAAAAGTCAGAATGAAATGAATTAAATAAATTGTCTTTGGATAAGTTCATTTAATTTATTTTCATTACTTGAGGCGAAAAATAAATATACATTTTGTGATGAGAACAAAAAAAATTGTAATCAGAGTTCTTCCACCAAAGTCACTGACTCTTGTTCCATCTTTTCAAAAAGAGATGAAGGGCATTGTTCGTCACAAAAATATAAAGACAGCCAGACATGTTACTACAACATTAGTTGTAGTTGTATTCATAGTTATCGTTGCATTGGCGGTGGGTAAGTTGTGGTTACTTACGTTACGTTCTCATCAACACAACAATTTACAAGCAATAGTATTACATGTGGTTTTGCAATATAAACACGAAAAATCTCATCGAAGGTGGTACGCATCAGAATAGATGTGACAAACATTATATTGATGATGCTCGAACGTATCTAAGTAAATATTGCCTTAACTTGCACTAACGTCCACATTAAATTGGATTGGAAATTGCCGAATAGTTATTTGGATCACAAGGGATGAAAGTATAAAAATTCAACCCTGTGCGAGAGTTGCTGCCCGCGCCGAAGGCAAGGGCTGCATCGCACAGGTTGAATTTTTATACGTCATCCCTTGTGATTCACGTAATTTTTCATCACGAGAACCACGGAAATCGTAATTTTTCTCTTCCCAAACTCAAATTTTCAACAAAACGAAATTGCTGATGCAATCGTCATGCTGTTTACATCAGTTACTTTTGGCTCTCTTTTATTAAATTATTTTCGCATCTCTTTACTTACTGAGGTCTGCATTTTTTCATTTTGGGCTCTCATTTGGGACGTGCAAATTACGATTTTCGTGGTTCGAGTGATTCCGTCTTTGTATGAAATATGCAGCGTTATGTAACACTACTGCCTTACCTCCGCTCTCCCCTGTAACGTTGTGTAACGCTACGCTCAAACCTCCTCCCCACCTCTCAGCGTTACGTAATTTATGAATGGCCCATATATTTTTTTGGCAGGTCTAGTATTTGGAACCGTCTTGAAGCCAGATCATGCACGCAGCGGTAGCGGAGTGCGTGACGCAGCCCCCCACCACAAAAAAGTCTACAAACCCAAAAACACCATACAAAACCTTTGGGGACAAGGAAGATGTATAGGCGAACTTTTGAAATTTTGCCGCTTATCCCCTCCACCCCAAATATTATAAGACCCGTGCGAAGAACGAAGTCTTATGCGTGATTTTTTTTTTTTGATTTGATTTTATTTATTCTATTAATATTTACATTTTTATAATAAATTAAGTTTCAGTGTGCGTTGCACATTAAAGAAACGTTAAATTAAAAGCTATGACTAAATAATAAAACTAACTTGAGGAAGTATAATTTCCGTATAAAGCTAAAGTGACTAAAGGTAGGGGAAAGAAGGGAAAAATGGGAAAGGAAAGTAATTATGACTTTTCACACATTTTCAAATTTGTATCTAAATGAAAAGAAAGAAGAAATATAAACTGTAGGCAAAGTATGAGCAGGATGGCGATGTTGGCAGCAGTGGTGACCCGAATCAGTGCGAGCTGTTCCCACCTCCATAATCTCAATGAAACGCAACCTGTTAAGAAGAGAGAAATACAATATGGGCACGTAATAACGACCATGTCCTTACCACCCCAATCTCATGTGTGAATGCATACTCTGAGAATTGGGACGGAGAAGTACCGGCCGGAACTATAGGCACACACTCTACTCCTCCCTAATTGAACCTCGTACCATGAATAGTGATTGACGGAGCTTAGAGGACACATTACAGCGAAGTATTTAACCTGGGTACTGCTGTTCCGATAACCATTCTTTTAGTTTTTTCTTAAATGAAAGTGGGTTTAAGGTTGTAATGCATGCCGGGAGAGAACTGTACAGAGCACTACCGGTTATGGTAAGTGCACCTTCCCCCAGTTTTGTTCGCGTTGTATCACAGTAGAGAGGTTTACGATATCTGGTTTCATACCTATGAGAAGTTTTTTTGAATGTGATCGTACTGTAGGACTGCCCACAGATCGAGTTATGCATGAAGCTACAAATGCTCTGCTTATAAAGGCCGTTGATGTTCAAGATTCCGGGGCACTGTACTTTAAACAAGTCAACAGTGGGGTGACGCTGCGGGAGCTTACAAACATGTTTTAAGCACCTTTTCTGTAAGGTTTGCAGTTGACCCAAACACTTTTTGCTAGCCTGGCCCCATATACCCGTGAGATAAACCAGATGGGAATGAGCTAGGGAGAAGTATATCTTTAAGAGGACTGTTTTTGGCAGAATCCTCTTAAGTTTATTAAGCACTCCACTAACGGAAGATAATTTTTTACATAGCTTAGTAAGGTGAACCCCCCATTTAAGGTTTTCATCTATCATAAGGCCTAGATATTTGTATACTGAAACTACTTCTAACTCTTGACCATTGAGCATGACAGGTTGTGTACTGAGATGGTCTCTTTTTGCGTTTTTGCGGAAGTGCATCACTTTAGTTTTCGTTATGTTTAATGTCAATCTGTTTATCTGTAGGTATTCGTACAATAGGGCTAAGTCTTGATTTATATCTAAGACATTTTGGTCATAGGTAATGTTTGAACAGAAGTCACCGGTGTCGTCAGCGAATAGTAGTATAACTCCTTTTAAGGGCAACCGGAAGATGTCATTAATGTAAACTAGGAATAGGAGCGGACCAAGCACACTTCCTTGTGGTACTCCTATGTTAATGTCTGCTAATGAACTTCGACTGCCTCCTATTTTAACACACTGTTTTCGCTGACTAAGGTAGCTTCTTAATAAATCTAGAGCCTCCCCGCGGATACCTGCACTCTCTAACTTCTGTAGGAGGATTCCATGGTCAACACAATCGAATGCTTTCATGAGGTCTAGGAAAACTGCGCTAACAACCTTACCGCTGTCTATATCGAGCAACATTTTGTTTAGAAGTTCGAACGTGGCCGTGTGGGTTCCTGACTTTTTCCTAAACGCATACTGTTTCATGTATAAGAAGTCATCAGCCTCAAGGAAGGATGTCATTCTTTTGTGGAGAACTAGTTCAAAAATTTTGTTAATGACCGGTAGTATCGATATTGGTCGGTAATTTGAGGGATCGGTTTTAGAATTTGACTTATAAATTGGAGATACTCTAGTAATTTTAAGGCTATCAGGGTAAATACCAGTAACAATTGCGAGATTAACGATATAGGATACAATTGGTGCAATTTCATTTGCGCACATCCTTAGGCACAGGGCTGGTATTTCATCGAGTCCTGTGCTCTTGTTTACATCTAAGCTGCTCAGTAAATTAAGAATTTGGAGTTTTGACGTTAGATGTAGTTATACATTCATTCTCAGATATAATTCACTAGTCCTAGGAATATACTATTAGGGTTGCTGCGCATGGTTGCAAGCTCATTTATGTCACGTTGAGTCGTAAAGTTTTCAGCTATTTTGTGGCCTACCTCGGAAAAGAAAGAGTTAAAGGTAGTTGCCTTTTCTATGTCATCAGTGATCGATACCCCGTTTACAATCAGTTTATCAACCATCTCTTCTTTTTTCTTATTTCTACCTAAGATATTATTGTTTTTTTTTTTTTGAGCTACTCGTGTCTCTGAACAATTCTTCGTAGTACCTGTTACTATAATAGATGTGAAGGTAATCAATTTCTGAGTCCATTGATTTGAGCTTACACTTGATCGCATTATCATGTCTGTATTTGGGTCTCTTAGATTTAGTATACAAATTTTTCCTCTTGTTTATCATAACACGAAGATGGTCGTTCATATATGGGAACATCTCATCTTTTTGGACAACAGATATCATTTTAGATGTGGTACATTCATCGTAACTGTCCTTGAAAATTGATATAAAATCGTCCAAGAGTTTATTGGGGTTGTTATATTGATGAATTGGGAAGTCAATTAGCTTGTCACTTATAACTCCTTTCATCTTGTTGTGGTTAGTGAATAGCTTAAGTACTAATTTAGGCTTTTTACTCACTTTAACATCGATATGCGCAATGACCGCGGAGTGATCACTCAAATCGTCATCTACTTTGACCGTGTTACAATACGTCGTTAAATTGCTGTCAAAATTACACACGACATGATCAAGTAGGGTACCACTTGCTGTCCTTGTAATAAATTTGTTTGCAATCTTGTAGTCAAAGGAGGATAGTAAGTTAGTGTATTTATGATGCAGTGAGGTACACAAGGTTTGCGCGCGTTTTTCAAGCATATTAACGTTTACATCCTCAAGGATGACACATTGCCTTGGGAGTGGTTGCTCAATGATGCTTTGAAGGTGCCTAAGGAATGGCTTAACGTTTTCGATAAGAGGGGTCTATAGTAGCCTACTACACGTATAGGTTTGATGTTGTCACTAATAAGAATTTCAATTGAAATGGAGAAAAACTTGGAGTCGACTTTCTCAATAAATGTGTGCTTAACGTGGGAGCTTATGTAGAGGCTCAATCCACCAGCAGGAGAATTGTGACAAGCTGGGTAGTGTATGAAATTTGGCAGGTTACGAAGACCGGCGATTTCATATGTTAATTTAGTTTCCCCGACAATTATAATATCAAGTTTAGGCTTTAAATACAAAAGAAAGGTCTTGAGTTTATTGAATTTCTCCGTACTGTTTATGCTTCTGGCATTAATTTGCAGAATATTAATGCCTCGGAATGAAGAAAAATTGTTGATAAGAATTTATTATAGTGCTCAACATCATCGAAGGATTGATTCATGGTAAGAGGGGACAATATTTTGCTTAAAAAGGTCATCGTTGCAATGTAATGCGAGAAGTGGAAGCAAGCTACTCACCTCTAATCGAGATCACTCCCGCCACCAGCATCCACCCGTCCGTCATACTCTGCATCCAGTTTTGAGAAGTTTGTGTTTTGGAATATTTGAATTACTTTAGTGTCATCTCCTTTCCTGAGGAGTATTTTTCCGTTTTTCAGCCATAGATATTTGTCTTCTGAAAAAGTTTAGCTTTAGTAAATAAATAGTCTTTTCATATTGGGAGTTAAATTTTCAAAAATATAAATTTTTTTCTTATCGTCATTATTATTGTTCGCTAGTCCTAATTCATCCGTGAAAATGCTTTTCTTCTTTCTGTACGCGTTAAGAAAATTGGTCATGGAATCTCTGGATGTGAAAGTAGCCAGAATTGTTGGGGGTCGCGATTCAGAGGCCTTAGCCACAGTTGACTTGGGAGGACTTTTAGTTATTTGGGGTTTTCCCTTCGATGATTGTTGTTGTACTGTGACCTTGACGCGTTTTATTGACTTGATGTCATTGGTTTTCGGATCCACGTTGGCAGACTTGCTTATATTGACCATAATGGTTTCCAGGTTCTCATCGTTATTCATAGGAACGCCATTGATTTGGATGGATGGTGCGGTTGTTTTCCCTTCTACTTGATTCATACGCTCATGCAGAGCCTCAATCTGGGAGTTAATTATTTTATTTTTGTTTACTATCTCGTTCATTTGCTTTTCGTGTTTTTTTACTGTTTCATTAAGTGTTTGAAAGGATGACAGCTGGTCTCGTATTGACTTGATGGAGTTGCAATACTCCTGCTGCCCCTCCTGTAGCTTATGCAGTTGTCTGTTGATGTCTTTTAGAGCCGCGTCAATGGAAGATGTCACGCCCACTTCGGAATTAGCTGGGGGATGTTTATCCTTGTGTTTACGTACATCCTTACTGGCAGTAGGATCATGCAATTCCTCGTTGGCTGGGTTGGTACATAGTACAATAGACCGTCTACTAGACCGTACTTTGCATTCTGGACACTTCCATTCAGAATCGTCATTCTCAATTGCAAGTAATAAATTATTGTCAATTTTTCCGCAACTAAGATGATAATTGTTACTGCATATGGAGCAAGCAACACCTTTCATCCTTCTACTAAATGGTTTTTTACATTCCACACAGTTGTTTGTTGACATGTTGTAGGTTCTTGATTTTCGCAATGAATCAGAGTGTATTAATTTCCGAAGAACCAGATCGACCTCCGACTCTTTCTCCAACCACACAGCATTCAAATTGCTTTAACCAAAAAGACAAAAAACAAAAAATATAGGAATATTATGTCTTTTCGACAAATTAAGTGTGAAAGCACCACGAACACTATTTAGATCACTAATATAGTCTGAGAGAGTGTAAACGGACCAATTCAGACATTACTTTTGGGATGTTTAATTCAACTTTCATCACCTCTTATTATGTGTCCAACGGTATTTCATTCAATTTAATAATAAGTATTTAATAATTATGAGTTATCAAAAAATGCCACAAAATAATTCTCTTTATTTACATTTGGGTCCACATTACGTCCATAATATCACATATTTATTAGTTTCATATCATGTACCAATCTTTTTGCACTTCATTTCGTGGCGTGGTAGCAAAAAAATGGCGCCAATGCATCACTGCGTCATTCTATTGTTTATTCACAGAAATAATTAATAAATGCTTATTGAAGCACGCTCCTGTACCGTAACTAAACAGACTATATTGTCTTTTTATTTAAATTTATTTTATTTATTTTATAGCAATCAGCAGGTCGTATTTATATCAACACCAAAAAATAATTTATAATTTTAATTAGAGCTTTAAAACACGTCTTACTCCTACAACGATACGATACGTTTACCACGACGTTTGTAACCAGTCGAATTTCGACCAGGGAGTAGGGACCGATCATGGTCCTTAGATGACGGATTCTCTACAACTTTGTAAATTTCCATTGTAAATTTCCATATTGCAAAGTTAAGCAAATATAGACGGAATATAGGAATGATCTGTTTATTCTAGGAAGAATATTTGAGGTGCAAACATGATTCAAGTTTGTTGCAATCCACGACCAAAATTAAATATATAAATGCGAAATAGGTAACTTTTCTCGCAGCTTCTGGCTATTTGGCTTGAAAATTTGAATTTATTAATAAGACGCGCCATAAAGTTCACATCCGATGTGGAAATAGTGAGGGTAAGAATTCTAGCTCATCAAGATTTAATTAAATCAATGAAAATTATTCCTTTCTAGTTGTTAAGAGCTGTATATGTGAAACATTATCTTTATCTCGTCAATGTTTTATATTTGTAGTGCAAATTAATTTTCTTTTTCATCACTGACCTTTTTGTTCCTATTTTTTAGTTGTGTATCTGTTTGTGACAGTTCACTTGTCACCTACAACACTTATAACTGAGTTTATATGCAGCAACATCTTTGTTGTTTGTCCTAGTCTCATAAATTTTATACGTAAAGCAACATTTAATGTATTCAATCAATAAAGAATTTTTGGAATTTAATGGATTTTTTTGGAATTTAATGGAATTTTTGGAATTTTTTGGAGTTGAGCTTTGAAATTTACACTAAAAATTGCGAAAATTCCACTAAAATTTCCAAAAATTCCACTAACATTTCCAAAAATTCCACCAAAAATTCCATTAAATTCCAAAAATATATTTTAAATTCTAAAATTCCATCAGCCTGAAACAACCATTTTCGAAGTGGTTTCCTCCTCGCAAAATCCTCATTCTTAAAGAATATCGTCTAGTTGAGCCCACACTCAGTACCCTGAAAAATTACAGCGCTTTTTTTAAAACAAAATTACGCTGTGTTAAAAAAATTGCGCCCAACGACGACATAATTTTTCTGTACTTTCAGTTTTTGCGCTGCAAAAATTTGACTTTTATTTCTTATTGCGTAGGGTAAATTTAAATTTTTGCGTGTAAAAACTGAAAGTGTTGAGCAATAATTTATTCCGCTGGTGGGCCCGGCATTTGTGACGCAATTTTTTTTAACACAACGTAATTTTGTTTTAAAACAAGCGCTCTAATTTTTTCAGGAAATTAAAACTTTGAATACAAGGCTCCATTCAAACAAACTCTACCTTTTAAGAGGTTTCTGTTGTGATATCAGTCGTTTTGGAAGTTTTCAGTTGATGAAAAAACTTATATTTTTTGAAAAATATTTTCTCAGAAAAGAAAATCTTCTAGGAAAAAAAATTTCTCCGAAAAAAAATTGTCTTCGAAAAAAATTTTCCCCCCAAAAAATTGTTCTTCAACACCTTCGGCTACCATCGGAACACTTCGTATCACCTTCGACTACCTTCGGAATACTTTGTGGCACCTTCGCCTGCCTTCGGAACACTTCGTGTTCTCTAAAAAAAAATTTCTCCGAAAAAGTTTTTCCTTAAAAAAATTTTTCTCCGAAAATAAATTTTCTAAAAAGAAATTTTTTTCCAAAAAAAATTTTCTCCGAAAAAAATTTTCTTTCCGTAAAAAATTGTTCTTTAACACCGTCGGCTACACTTCGTATCACCTTCGACTACCTTGAGAATACTTTGTGACACCTTCGCCTGCCTTCGGAACACTTCGTGTCACCTTCGGCTGCCTCCAGAACACTTCGTGTAACTTTCGGCTACCTTCGGAACACTCTACAAACGAAAATCCAAGATGGCGCCGCTATGACAGCTGGCAGCCATTTTCTTATGAACACCAAAAAATTCTCCTGATGAAACTCTATAACTTTCTAGAAGAAACCGTATCTCTAGCTGTTGCCACTCCGGAGCTAAAATTCGAAAACTCCGAGCATTACCTAAAAAACCCTCAAAATTGATCATTTTTGCACATGCCACGGCATTTCCAGAATTTTCCCGGAGAAGCGGCATATGAAATTTTTGATTTGATGCCGAGACTGACGTTCCCTGAAAATTTCAAGAAGATCGGCTGTCTACTTGTCGAGATCGAAAATTATGAATAGATAGAACATAGATAGATTGATCTCATAGAACATAGAAACCGACAGATCAGAAAAAAAGTGTTCATAATGATGAGAACAATAGAAAAATCCATGGCCCATACAAAAATGTCATTTTCAAACCTCGATATCTCAGCCAATTTTCAACCGATTTGGATGAGTCTGGGCTCGTTGGAAAGCTGCTGCGACATATGCAAAATAATTTGGAGAGGGAGTATGGGGGGAGGCGAGGGGAAAAAACTCAAACGTTCGCGTATATGACTCCTTGTCCCAAAGGTTTTTGTATGGCGTTTTTTGAGTTTGTGGATCTCTTTTTTGGGGTGTGGAGACTGCCTTACGCCCTCCGCTACCACTGCGGGCATGATTTTGAAAATCGGTTGAATTTCATCCGAGTTATCGTGTTGAGAGACGTACGGGTAGAAAAAGAATCAATGGCCTGATTGTGGCATAGTAGAGAAAGTCACAAAGTAGCACCGTCTCAAGACACGAACTTTCCCGGAGCAAATATGAAAAGTGTTCTTCTTTCTTTATTTCATTTAAAATGATGAATAGCTATTAATAATGGAACGCAATAGCATAACCTACAGCACCACTTTAACCATGTAATTTCTTTTCAGAATAGAAAACCTGAGGGTTTCATTTTTCTTATATTTATGGAAAGACATTGAAAGAATGTGAAAGCAACTGACGTACTGATGAGACCAATATGCAAGAGCGTCTGTTAACAATCAAATAAAATTGAAATCTAATAGAAACATTTTCTTGTGGTACACACGTGTAATTAAATTATAAAATTCATTGTTTGAGATAATAAAATGTAACCGCAGATAGGTTTCTTTAACAAAACTTTGTCGTCACATCGAACGCAAAGTACTGAAATAGTCTTGCGGCTGGGTACATACACTTAGTATAAGATTCTAAAAGAATGTTAATGTTTTATAATTTAATAAACGTGGAAATGGAAACTTACATTTTGTTTAAGGCTCATTCGGTTCGACAGCGTGAAGTTCCAAATTTAGTTTGCAAAAGCAAGACCTTTGATTGATCATAAGTGGAACACGATAATGTGTTTACTTCATACAATTGTCCCACTTCTAGTAACTTGAAAGTTCCGTACAGAACTTTATGATATCGTTATGAGGTTAGTTTCAATACGAGCTAGGAAATAATAAGTTGACATTAGTGTACTGTTGTGTTGTTGCACTTAAATTAAATTAAATTCGAAAGAGAAAGCTCTCAGGTAAACTCGTTAAGACAATTCCATGTGAGGTAGTGCTAACTCATCTCGAACTCAAAAACTTTTATTGTTCTGCAGTGAAGCATTTTTTACATTTTTCCGAATAAATTAAATACTTTAGAATTCCCAACAGAAAAAGTACAAAGAGCACAAAATTAATGAAACAATGAACGAAAAAGAGTACCTATGGATGTCCAATTTCAATAGAGTCGGTACGTATGAGGTGCACGTGTGTGCATATTGATGATTTTTATTTATATATTCCAATGACAATAAGAAATTGTTAACTACAATATTCGCATAAGAGACTTACATCGAAGAGGAATTTCAAATTACTTAAGACAAGTTTCCTTGCACAAATTATACATCCACTTTAAGTTTCTCTAGCCACTCAATTGCGTCGTTTAATTCGCGTATGCCGCCCGGAAACCGATGAATATTGCAATCGTTCAGAATATGATTTATGGTCTGAATTCCACCGCATTCCCATAGCGGAGAATCTGCAAACTTCCGACGATCCATAAATTGCGCACAAAGACCCTGCTCCCCAGATTTTTCTGGGGAGATTGAAACCTGCTATTTCTGTTGTAGCGTCGGTGATGAGCTGTTTGTTGACAACTGTGGATTGTTCCTACCAGTCTCTCCATCTTGTCTTCATGTCATCCAAATTGTCTTTTTCTCTGTAGAAGATCCAGAAAGGATTTCAGTCGTAGGGGTAGGGTGGTTGGTGCTGATTCGATGTCTTTGTAGATCGGAAGCTCGTTGTCTATGTCAATTTTGGTGCATTTTTTCAGTGCAGCTTCCTTTCTTTGGAGGAAAGGTAGGGCCATGTTGTACGTTACGTACAGCCACTCGACTTCTGTTGGATCAACGGCGCCACTTGGTAGTGACCATGTGAACAAAGTAAACACGGTTTGTCCTTGCCTGTTTCTGAAAAACGACGTAAATAAGTAGTCAATCTTCTGGGAAGGTGTTGTTCGCGTAGCCAAAACTTTTTAAACTTACCTGAGAGCACAAAACATATGAAGTTTGGATTTTACGTTGCGAAATTTCATGAAAATTGCGGAAAAACCGAAGCAGATCTACATAACAACAAGTCCAGATGTTATATGACATGTCATGTTGATGACAGCTGAGAGCTGCGGGAAACGATACAATTGAAAGGAATTTTTGATTTTTTAGTTTAAGTGAAAGAGAAATAATGTAATGTATTTTCTCATTGCAGACAAACTGAAATTCAATTAAAGTTAATTTTGGTTCTTGTCAATTGAATGTACGAGTTATTGTTTTTATGCTAATTCATTGCTGCATACAATTTAGTATGTCCTAAGAATGAATAAGCTAACATCAACAAAATTGTAGACTCTAAAAATATTTTACTTTGAATATTTTATAATTGAAAATGTAATGGCTGCAAATCAAGCAAATCCTTTTTCGTACTAAACTCTTTGTCGTACTGAATTCTACCATCGTCAAACAATTTATCGAAATGTAATTTAAACCGTCATACATTCGAAAACTCTTAAAATTTATGGACTTTTCGCAATCTTCGTATTCTTTTCCAAAAAATCAATTTTCTGTATGTTTCTAGAAATTGCTTATTACGAAAGCCCTTCCGAAGTACTAGGACCGACCTACAGCCTGACTATAAACAAAAAGGTTTATTTTATACACCCTTTTTAAAGTCCTATCTTCGGCAAAAATGTTCTCCTTAAAGTTCATTACAACATAACAAGAATTTTACCCTTAACCCGACTTTGGGACCCTTAGGTAAACACCGAAACCTCTAGTTCCATGGGCAAAAATGTTCCCCCTGTAATTTTCCACAACTTTGCCTTTGGAACCGTTTCGGAAATCGTTTGTCTTTCGGGATGTACAGTTCATGGAGTGATGGTATGTCGTGCTACGCGCAAATATACGATAGGGAGTGATTTTTCATCAATATTTTCTTACAGACAAGGTTCCAAACGGTTCCGATTATGAGTCGACTGCTTTACCAATTGTGCCACCGAATACTTATATGTTTGTGTGTTAAATTTGTATAAAGTGTTAAATTATAGAAAGTACATTACAAGCACATTTTTGGTACATTAAATGTGATAGGAATAGTGTACACCTGATCACGCACATAAAATGTGCGAAAAATGTACTTGTGATCTAGTGCAATCATTTCGAGTTTTATTAGCACAAAAAATGTGCCTTTTATTTACATCGAAAAATGTACTACATTACGAGCACATTTTTGGTGCATTAAATGTGATAGGAATAATGTACACCTTGTCACGCACATAAATTGTGCGAAAAATGTACTTATTATCTAGTGCAATAATTTCGAGTTTTAATAATAGAAAAATGTGCCTTTTATTTACATCGAAAAATGTACTACATTACGAGCACATTTTTGGTACATTAAATGTGATAGGAATAATGTACACCTTGTCACGCACATAAATTGTGCGAAAAATGTACTTATTATCTAGTGCAATAATTTCGAGTTTTAATAATAGAAAAATGTGCCTTTTATTTACATCGAAAAATGTACTACATTACGAGCACATTTTTGGTACATTAAATGTGATAGGAATAATGTACACCTTGTCACGCACATAAATTGTGCGAAAAATGTACTTATTATCTAGTGCAATAATTTCGAGTTTTAATAATAGAAAAATGTGCCTTTTATTTACATCGAAAAATGTACTACATTACGAGCACATTTTTGGTACATTAAATGTGATAGGAATAATGTACACCTTGTCACGCACATAAATTGTGCGAAAAATGTACTTATTATCTAGTGCAATAATTTCGAGTTTTAATAATAGAAAAATGTGCTTTTTATGTACATCGAAATATGTACCACTTCACATGCATATTTTTTGTACATTTTATGTACATCTTCTCAACAACATTGAATTCGCACATTTAATGTACATTCAGTGGGCCACCACATTAAAAAGTGTGATCTGTGTTATCTGGGTTATTTATAAACGAATGACCAACCAATACAAACATTACACGTTACAAACATTGTCGTAAACGCATTAGAATCCTTTTCAAGCACATAGTTCTTCTTACGGGTCTAAAAATCTTAAATTTATCTGACAAAGAATTTTGTTTGTGTGGATCTATAATGAAGCGAAATGCATTTTACCGGCACAACGATTTATGTCTGAAGGCCCATAACTTGTGTGCTAAAATATAGTCTACATTTAGGCGCTCAAATATTATATTTTCGCTGATATCATTTTTCTTCCTAAATATGTTGCCTTTTAAGAGCAACTAAACTTTTTTTTTGGGATTGAACCTTGTCTCAGAACGACGAGTTTTTGTGCAAATTTTTACGATTTTTTCGC